>CM053787.1:682717126-683317126 GCA_028749045.1 Cupressus sempervirens | reverse complement strand
TTGAACTATGGATTCCTTTTGCATTGCATGCAACCAAGAGATTCACATAGTTAGTTGTCATGCAATCATAGGTTAATGTTGAGCTTCACTTGGTTTTTAGAATAGTTTAATATTCTCTACTAATCAAGGCTAACTATGTGAAGGTGGAAGCTCATTTGGCCCCATCACCCCCACCCCCCCACCTCCCAACATCTAAGTTCCCCATTAACATCTAAAATATTTAAGGATCAATCTTTAAAGTACCTAGAATGTCCTCATCGCCTCCTACTACTCTCAAGGGAAGTTCATCTTTATTTCTCACAAGCAATTCATCACAACTCTTTAGTAATTCTCATACATCTAACATGGGTACATCTAGGAATGTCCCCATTGTGTCTTGCATAAAATGTATCCACTATTACAAAATGCCCCCTAAGAATTAATAGTTCAAGTGAAACAAGCACATGAAAAATGAGAGAGAAAAGGAGGAATCTACTTACGAATAGGTGTTGCCATTGCTTCTGTGGTCATGCTACCTGTTGAGTGAGTTGTATTGTTTTTCTATTATGCCAAGATCTCTTTGTTTATATACATGCATTCATACATAGACACACACATGTGTGTATGAATATATACACATATATGTACATATACATATGTATATACATACATATACAAAGATCACAAGGGCATGACAACGAGATGCAAAAATCACGACGGCATCATGTCAATGAAATGCAGCGATCACAAGGGCACAACAATGAAATCATAGATCTCTGCTAATCTCCACAAGCCACAAGATCTCTCTATATATATACATACATACATAGGCACACACACACACACATATGTGTGTGTATGTGTGTATGTGTGTATGTGTGTGTATATGTATATATGTATATATATATATATATATATATACATACATACATACATACATATACATACATATATACATACATACATTTATATATATATATATATATATATATATATATATATATATATATATATATATATATATATATATACATACATACATAAATACATACATATACACATACATACATACATACATCTTCATATGCAATTTTATCACCTTGGAAAATTGCATTTGATCTGCTAGCTAGGAACAACTGATTGTTCTTACAATGATTTTTTTTGTAAAATTTCTTGCAAACTCTACCCATTTTTCCTAGTCTATATTATTTTTGTGTAGGATCTTGAGGTAAGTCACTTAGCATGGGTTGAGTGAGTTTTATTGTTTTATTATTTGGATTTTGGAATCTGTATGCAGTTGGATCAATTTTTCTATTGTGCCAGGATCTCTTTGTATATATACATACATAGGCACACACCCATGTGTGTGTATGTATATATATGTATATACATACATAAATATATACATATATATACATAAATAATAGTAATATATGTATTACATATACATTTTCTTTGTCATTGCTTATAAGAGTGTTTCAAGGTTGGAAACCACTTCAACATCCTTTGCATGGTTAGAGGTAATGTCATTGTGATAGGGGCTTCTGAAAGGGAATGAGTCGCATGATTATGGCATTTATATAGAAGAAAATCTTGATTCTTCAACTCTGTACACTCAACTCTTTACTGAAGTTATTCTTCCAATAGTGAGAATAGCTACTACAAATTCTTGGGAGCTAAGGGACCATGAACCTATGTTACGTTTTCTAGAGAGATGGGAGATGTTACTATCGGCTTTAGTACTTCATAACATTTTGGATCATATAGTGATGCCCAAACTAAAAATAGTAGATACTTGGGATCCTCTCAGGGTTACATCCTTGACTTCCATTGTTGGGCCAACGTATGAAACCTTTATATCCAACCATTCATTATAAATTGAGGAATGTGCTTCATGCCTGGCATGCAAGTGATGCATCTACATATGTAATTTTATCTCCTTGGAAAACTATATTTGATCCTACTAGCTGGGAATAGATAATTGTTCATTTTATTTTACCTAATCTAATGACAGTTCTACAGGAATTTGTAATCAACCCAGCTAATTAGCAACTAGACCCATTTAACTAGGTTATGGCTTGTTTATTTCTAAAAAATATTTGCTATGATATATTTTTGTAAAATTTATTGCGAACTTTGCCCATTTTTCCTAGTCTGCATTATTTCTTTGCAGGATTTTGAGGTAAGCCACTTAGCATGGGTTGAGTGAGTTTTATTGTTTTCTTATTTGAATTATGGAATATGTATGCAACTAGATCAATTTTTTTGTTGTGCTAAGATGTAATAACCACCTTAAAATCTCTCTCTCTCTCTCTCTCTCTCTCTCTCTCTCTCTCTCTCTCTCTCTCTCTCTATATATATATATATATATATATATATATATATATATATATATATATATATATATATATATATATATATATATATATATATATACACATACATATACATAAATAAAATCTTCTTTATATATGCATACATACATACATAGACACAAACATGAAGAGTTTTATTTTTTGGTTTGAGATGGTAGGCTTGTACTGACTCTTGCCAAGTATGGTGAATAAGTTAGGAGTTGTTGGGATAGGTGTGTGGATTGTTTCTAAGTTTTGGTTTGTGGCTTACAAAGGCATAGTTTTGAGACCTTGAGAAGTGTGAATTTGTGGTGGGTTTTCAAGTTTTTTTTCTAGTTTGTATATGGATAAGGAGTCATAAGATGTCATGGAGGAGTTAGGAAGTGGAAAGAGGTAAAAGATGTCAAGTTGTACACCTTGCTATGAAAGTTGTCAAATAGACACCATAGCTAAAAAACATGTATATTGGTGTTTTAGGGTCACAATCATGTTTTTTACAATATTCTTGACTCAATCTAGATGATCCAAGGGCTCCCAATAGGACGAGAAGTAAAGTTTCTCATAAAATCAAAAAGTTATCAAGATATGCAACTTTTTGCAAAAAATGCTTGACAACTTTTTGAGCAAAAGTTACAAAGCACAAGTTTGAACTTGGTAGTTATGCCAACCACCTAAAACCTCCTTGTAAGGATACATATCCACCATCAAAATACATTCCAATGGTTGGGAATTGTAATAAGCAAGTTTGAGTAAGTTAATGCATGTTCTCGTGAGACAGTTTTGCATTTTGATTATATGGATAAATAGATTGAATAGAAGAATATGATTTTGGATTTTTTTCCTCTTGTTTGTAAAATGTTTTTATCTTTAGGTTATTAGGTTGTAAATATTGATCTGAGTAGATTTTGAAAATCTTTTTAAACTCTAAGGAAATGTGTTGTTCTAGTTTTGAGTGTTTTGGCCATAATGGCTCTCACATGAAGCTTCCTGCCATTTGTTTTTCATGGTTTCAAGGGACATGGTAGTAGAGCCCATGTACATAATTTATTCTAGTTCTTGGGCCCTGATAAGCTTGGCAAGTAATTTAAAGGTGATGCGCTAGGCAAGTCTAAACACTTGGTTAGGAGATCATAGAGAAAGAAGAGCAGTGTTGGGGTTTGAAAGTGGCTAGATACTTCAAACTAGTTAGTGTAGAAGGAGGAGGTATGAGTAAGGTTGAATCCTATAGAAGGAAAATTTTCTAAGATTAGTTTTGGTCAGTGAAAGACCATATCCTAGCCATGACAATCTACATTGTTTTAAAACCCTTGAAAGTAGGCCTAAATTATGCTTTTGGGTGTATGGACACTTCAGGGAACAAAGAACCACAAAATATTTAAGGTTTCCAAAAAGGTTATTTGGATATCTAGTTTTTTTGCCCCCTCCTTTGGAACAAATTGGAGATAAAGTCCTAAAACTCAGTTTGGAGGGCTAATTCTAGTAGCCCTGTTTTGAGCAATTTTAACTTGTAGATAAGAAATTTGGTTCCAACTTGCAAGAATGGTGTCCAAAATGCTAAGGAGAGTCCAAGACCATGGAAGGAAGTCATCATGATACCTGGATGGGAGGTTTGGACAAGAAACCATAATAGTAAGATCAATAGTGAGGTATGAAGGAGCATTTGTGTGTGGAAACAAACCTAACTATTGGTATAGCTAGGTTGTAGTGTGATTGGATGATGGAGTAAATATCCTCTAGGGATTGGGATAATTAAGAATCCCTAATAGGCTAGTGATAAGCATGAGTGAATCCTTGATAAGGAAAGGATTTGGGTAGTAGTAAGCCTTGTGTTACATCAACCTCCTTTAGAGATTTTGCTGTCTAACTTTCAAAAGTCCCAAACAAACCTTTAAAAAAAGGGTTCTAGATACCCTTTTTAGAATTATATCCAATCTGAAAGCACCAGGACTCAATTCCACTCTAGCACCCCCTATCCTTCACTAAGCAACACAGTCCTAATTGCCTTAATTAGGATTGGTTTACAAAGCAACTATGGAAAAGTGGGGTCATGGAAAGACACCCAACACTCAAGAATGTCTATTCACCTTCCTCCAACCTCCTTCTAAACACTTAGCCCTCCATTAGGTTTCCTTCTCTTGTTATACTCCAAACAACATGCTCACAAAGTTAAATCCTCATAGGCACTTGACCTAGGGTTGGTTAGAAAAAATAGAAAAACACGTTGCCTAGTCTTGAAACCCTGGAATCACTAGGAGGACCCATCTAGCTATCATTCCCCAAGAGGCCATTAAAAACCAACTATTGGAGTCATAGCTATGTGCCCATCTTTGAAGCTTGCACAAAATTATTGTCCTTCAAACTCTCTTGTACAAAAAATGGAATAACTTGAACAAAACTCCACACAAAATGATGAGACCAAAAGAAATGGAAAGGTAAGACAAAAATCTTCTTCAAAAAATCATCTGATCATGCCTTCCAATCCATACACTATAAAAAAAAGTACAAGAAACCAGTAAAATTGCTTCAAAACTAATTATTCCTACATCCATCCCAATAGTTATAACTATTGTTTTAATAGTTACAACTCCTTTTCAACTAAGTTGCCTTTTCAAGCAACTTTTTACAATTTTAAAATCAGTAATTTTGCACAAAAAGTGCAACTTTTACAAGTGCTTGGAAAAGGTTAGAACTTATTCAGAAACAACTAAAAATGCCTAATCCTAGGCTATCTTAACCAAAAAATCAAAAAGACCAAATTTTTCCCAACTAGCAACTTTGGCTTATAACTTGCCCACAGTGACCTAGGCATACATGGAGGTGTCTTTTCATTAAAACCATGGATTTTTTATCCAATACTTATTTATCCAAGCCTAATTAGGTGAGAAACCAAAACATTAAACCCAAATCCACAATAGTACCTTGGTGCTCTGCACCACCACTCATGACATGACTGTTGATATAAATAATTATTAACCTTATACTAATTAGTTTAGTTAATGCTTAACCAAACATGATTTATATTAAGTCATTGATCTATATAAACATAAATGAATCATCTACTCGATCCTATTATGAGTTAATGTGAATGCATCTGATCATTACCTAGACAATATTATGCATGAGATCTTTACACAATCACCAAGATATACTATAATCTATAAGTACAGATTTCTACATACTTAGTTTGGTATGAATAGTTTCAATTGAATACAAGGATAATTGCTTGTGTGAATTCAAGATATGAATGATTAGTTTAATTTAGCTCAAGTACTATGCAAGTGTGCATGTATGCATGTAAAGTAGTTCACATAGTGAACTAATATACATACATACATGCACATATTCATACAATCATCATAATCAATTATCCTTGAATCTGACCAAAGTTATTATATTTCAACAAGAGATACATGTTTAGAAGGGGAAAAAAGAACATTTACATAGGTACCTCTTCTCCCCTTGAATAAAATCATATAGCAAGGGCACAGAGATCACAAGGGCACAACACGGCAACAAAATGCAGCGATCACAAGGGAATGACAACAAAATCCTAGATCTCCACTGATCTCCACCGATCTCCACCAACATTCAGAGCTCTCCACCCTCTTTCATGTGTAACTCTGCATAACAAATCAAACCAAATGGGGAATGATTAATGTCATGTTTTATTTTAGTCTTTTATAATCCATAATCCACAATCCACAAGATCTATACACACACACACATACCTACATAGACATTTAGATATGTATGTGTATGTATGTATATATACACATATATATACATGTACATATGCATGCATACATACATACATATACATACATACATACACACAAAAAATGCACTTTCTAAGAGTTTACAATTGTTCAACAAAATTAATGTTATACACACACACACACACACACATACCTACATAGACATTTAGATATGTATGTGTATGTATGTATATATACACATATATATACATGTACATATGCATACATACATACATACATACATATAGAAATATATATATACATACATAAAAACAACAATGCACTTTCTAAGAGTTTACAATTGTTCAACAAAATTAATGTTTTACAAGAAAATGAACCTAAAAAACTATTAGCTCAAAAGCAAGAACATGGTGTTGAAATAGTAGAAAAAGTGTTTGAAATGAGAGGTTTGCAAGTGAGGGTGTTGACCAATCTTGAAAACTTGAATGCTCAAATGAAACCTATCAATGATCAAACACCTATGCTAGAGTTACAATACAATGTGAAGTTGATTTTAGATATGGTAGAGGTAGATATTCATAAGTTTGATAATCAAAATTTAAGGCATGAGAGAGAAGGATAAGGAGCGGCTTTAGAAAGAGAAGGAGAAGGAACAACTTTAGAAAAAGATTGCACAACAGAAACAATAGCTAGACAACATAGAGGATATTATTAGAGCCACTAGATAGAATCCAAGAAAGTGTTGCGGTAGGTACTATGACATTGGAATCAATTGCAAGTGTCTTTGAGAATATATAGTCCAAATATTGGAAGGACTACAAATTGTGCAATTTTTCATGTATTGCATCTGCACTTTCTTATAAGAGTGATTCAAGTATTGGTACAGTCTCTCTACAATGATCCCAAGTATCAATTTCTTATAAGAGTGTTTCAGGGTTGGAAACCACTTCAACATCCTTTGCATGGTTTAGAGGTAATGTCATTGTGGTAGAGGCTTCTGTAAGAAAATGAGCCTTGTGATTATGGCATTTACACAAAGCAAAACTTTCTTCTTCAACTCCTTGCACTCAACTATTCACTAAAGTTATTCTTCTAGTAGTGAGAATAGTTGCTACAATTCCTAGGAGCTAAGGGACCCTAAACCTATGTTATGTTTTCTAGAGACATGGGAGAAGTTACTATAGGCTTTAGTACTTCATAACATTTTGGATCATATAGTAATGCCCAAATTAACAATAGCATATACTTGGGATCCTTGCAGGGTTACATCCTTGGCTTCCATTATTGGGCTAGCATTTGGAGCCTTTATATCCACCCATTCATTATAAATTGGGGAATGTGCTTCATGCCTAGCATGCAAATGATGCATCTGCATATGCAATTTTATTAACTGGGAAAACCGTTTTTGATCTTGCTAGCTGGGAACAACTAATTTTTCATTTTATTTTACCTAATCTAATGACTGTTCTATAGGAATTTGTAATCAACCCAGTCAATCAGAAACTAGAGCCATTTAACTAGGTTATGGCTTGTTTCTTTCTAAAAAATATCTACTATGATATGTTTTTGTAAAATTTCTTGCCAACTTTGCTCATTTTTCTTGGTCTACATTATTTTTGTGTAGGACTTTGAGGTAAGTCACCTAGCACGTGTTGAGTGAATTTTATTGTTTTATTATTTGGATTCTGGGATATGTATGAATTTAGATCAAGTTTTATGTTGTGCTAAGATGTAATAAAAACCTTAAAAAAATCTCTAAGATATACATGTTTAGAAGGAAATATAAAGAGATACTTGTTTAGAAGGAAAATAAAAGAACATTTACATAGCCCTTGATGAAAATTGTAGAGCAAGGGTATGGAAATGAAATCACAGAGCAAGGGCACAACATGGAAAAAAAATCATAGAGCAAGGGCACAACACAACAACAAAATCAAAAAGTGGGGGCACCAAGATCACAAGGGCACAACACGGTAACAAAATTGCAGAGCAAGGGCATGGCAACAAAATCACAGAGCAAGGGAATGACAACAAAATTAGAGAGCAAGAGAATGACAAAAAAATACAGAGATCACAAGGGCATGACAATGAAATCACAGAGCAAGGACATGGCAACAAAATGCAAGGATCATAAGGGCATGACAATGTTCATAGCTCTTCACCCTCATTCAGAGCTCTCCACCCTCTTCTATGCACAGCTCTCTACAATAAAAATTAATGGGAATTTTCTTTTTTTATATATACTTAGGTAGGCATCACAATTATGACACCAATGTCGATATTACAACAACATCGAGGACCATTGCAAAAAAAATAAACATGAAAATCACTACAAATTACACTACCATCGCAAATTATCATCACAATTTGACCCTAAATGTTGTAGTGAATACCTCATATGAGCTATGAAATATATTAGATGTGCTAAAATAGAGTTAATAATTCTAAAGCATTGTGCATATGCCCTACAACATAATTTAAATGCACTAAAACAAAGCATAAAAGTGCTAAAATGACATTATATTTTGGATTCATTTTTCAAAAATACATAAGCTTCAAAAATATTTTAAAAAAAGAAAGGAATTTGCAAATCCAGGGCTCTAATACCAAATAGAAGTTGATAAAAATAGAACTTCATAGATCATGGAAATAACCTGTGAGAAAATACCTATTACAAAGAAGATGAAGCAAAGAAGAAAAGATTGCTCTCAACAAAAAAATAATATATTCATGCGATTGAAAATGAAAATTGTTCTCATGAATGAGAAATAAGTTCTCAAGATGTATAATACAAGAGAGATGATCTCTATATAAAGGAGATCATGCAATCTCTAAGGAGGATAAAGTTGATAAAAGAATCCTTGTCATCCACTCCTAAAGAGATAAGGGGACCATGCAATCCTATCATGGATTCCCTAAAGAGATAAGTCATTTAATAAATGAAAAAAATTTATTAAATTTCAGCTCTGTATAAAGGTAAAATTTCAAGAAAGGATAAAGGAAAAATTTAATAAAATAATTAAAGTTAAGCCTTTTAATTAAAGATAAGCCTTAAGGGATCAAAACAAGATCGAAATTCCCAAACTATTAGTAGTCAAAAGAAGAGTCCAAAAACAAGGATTGGACCTCCCAAATTGTCAATAGTTTAGAGAGATCCAAAAAGAGACCTAGCCCCCATGAAATGTCAATAGTTCCCAAAACAAGAAGGAAAGAGTGAGAGAGGGGTAAACATGGAAATATAATGCATAGTTTTGGGTATACCTTAGAAATCATACAAAGCACTAAAGGTTGAAGTACTCCAAGCTATACACAAAATCTACATTTAGGAAAACCCCAAAGAGGATAAATTGATGCCAATATGAAAATATAGAAACTCATTAAAGAAGTATGTTGCCAAGTTCTCCTTCATGCAATATAAACAAGAGATACAAAAAACATAGATTTGAAATATACACAAATATCCCAATAGAGATATGAAAGTAAATATATGTTAGGAGGGAAAATTTGAGATGAAGTACTTATTACCAATTTTTATCTCCCTATGCAAATTGGTGGAACTATTGCCAGTTATTCCTAGCTAGGTACTTGTGAAGAGAGATATTATATGCATGAATTTCACTTCTAAGGTGTTGACCAATCTTATATAGAACCCAAGGTGGTGGTTAGGCCTTCGTTCTTTGAATTTTCAACATTAGTCATGCACGCATGAGAGGGATATGAAAAACCTTGGTCATATCCTTTACATCCCTAAGTCTTCAAATCTTTTATATTGCATGATACATCCTTAAAAGATTTCAAGTCATGACCATGTGACTGCTTTCCATCGCTTTGTCACTCTGATTTATGCCTTAATCATCAGGATGGATGCAAGCACGCAAAATGGTTATCTCCATAGTCAATGTAACTTTGTAGGTGGCTAAAGGCTTAAGGATATAATAGTTATGAGGTTGTGATCAAACCACAATAGTTCATATTCATGTTTTTTGCAAGTTCACAAGGAGTTATGGTTAACTCCTGGTTGTGGTTACGAGGATGCAAAAGTTTGTGTTCGCACGTTCGCAGGTTAATAATTTAAGTGGCAATATTTTGATCTTCCCTTTTTTTTGTACAACTGTAGGAGTTTAAGGACTGACCAAAGTTTAGGCTATGAGGCTAAGAATTTCTCTTGTGCACATGGTCACGAGGTTAAATGTTTAACTCAAGGTTTGAGTTGTGAGCATGTGATGAGTTGACACCTGTCTTAGTTGGCCCCTGCATATGCCTCTTATTCACATCATTGCAAGGATAAGGAATACTTCATTGAATGAAGGATGCTCATCTCAATCGATACATTTCATCAAAATGCTTCAAAGTATAAGTTTTAATCTTGTAAAAGTCAACAAGCCACAGTCATACTTAGTTCAATGCATCATCGTAGAAGATTAAGTTTAACCCTGGGTCACAGCTATAAAGTAGTGATCCCCTTTGTTTGAACTATTGCATGGATTCAAGGGTGAACCATGATTAAGGAAGTGATCATGTGAATGATTTTTTCTCTCATTTGTAGGGTTAATTGATGAGTTGAGGAAATAAGTAGCGAAGGCATGATGGCAGTTAATCTAACATTTTTTGCAAGATCGCAAGGGTTAAATGGAAAGGGAAGATGACCATTGCGATGTTGCGATGGGTGATTAAGGCAGTCAAATTTGGGTGTTCACAACATTGCACAGTTAAGACATACTTCACAACTAGCAATTCTGATGGGGTGACACAGTTGAAAGATAGTGTTCGCAACTTTGCATGATTAGTTAGTAGTCGAGCTCTAGCAGTTGTGAAGATGTGAAGGGCTCCATCTATAGTCAAGTTTTTATCAATCATATGGTTGCAAACATTTAATACCAAATTCACTTCTAGTTGCGATAGGGTGATAAAGGTAGGATAAGTAGTTTTGCATCAATGCACAGTTAGAAGACTATTAAGTCTAAACCATGGTGACGATATGAAGGGCCATTTTTTATCAATCGTGGGGTTGCAACAATTAGAAAGATAGAGTAGACACAAGATGGAATTTAGCAATAGGCATGAAATATAGGCTAGTTGTAGTTTTACAAGGATAGACAACTAATGAAGAAAATCAATTGTGAAGCCGTGATTTGAGGTAGTTAGCAAGTCAACAAAAAGGTAGAAATTGGATTTGATGGTAGAATATGAAAAGATTATTGGGCCACACAGTGAGGTTGATTGTTCAAATGCTAACACAACTTACTTAGCATGGCTACGAACACATCAACAAGCAACTCTTTAATGGTGAATAGGTCCTTGATTGCTTACAACCATTTTTTTGGGGTGTTCTCCATGCTTTTTTAATGCATTTTTCTTCCTCCCACCATTTGCTAATCCATCTACCCAATAGAATGGTGATGGCCACCATTTCTATCCATTCAAAGCTAGATTTGCACCTAAAGGTTAGATTTTCAGTATGGGGATGTGCATCTAGTCATGATTTCCTCTGCTTGGCAATTATTACTCTACTCTTCAATCTTGACTCCACTTGGTTGGAGTTCAAACTCAATGTAATATTAGAGTTATGCCTAAACTCTACAAAAGCCAGTTGTAAAAGTGTTTTAGGGGTTGGATTTTTTTGCAAAAAAGTAATCCTATCATAATCTCTTAGGAGTCCATACTTTTTTGCATATTACTTGTAACAATTGGATGGAATGTTGTTGAATGACCTTAGAATATTAAATAGACGAATAGTTCAAGGCCCTTATTGTGTTTATTTTGTAGTATAAGCTACTGAATTGATATAATCTTATGATTTATTTTTCAAATCCTTGATTTTGTGTCTCAATATTTATCTATAAGACAACTTTGGAATCTTCATACAGGTTGCGAGTCATGACATTTTGCTTCCTTTTAAAGATTTGTTAAACTAAAAATGCTATCATTCCCTTTAGCATATTTCTAAAGTCTATCCTTCTTGTGAAATATTTATGTATGAATGTGTTCTAAGATCAATATTGTGCCACCCTTGACAGTTTAGGAAAGCTCCCTCGTGTCTTCTCAATAGTATTTGTCTTAATGTTCGGTGCATCACCTTAGCCTTAGGTTTCAATTTTAGTACTCCTATTTCTTTCCCTCTCAAGTTTAATTCCATGTTTGAAGAATAAAATAGGTGAAGCATCATAAGGAACTGACCTATAACCCAGAGATTCACTCCTACCTTTGGTACACCCACTACCTCAAGAGTGTTTCCATGTTACTTGAAGTGACTGAATCTTAGGATGTAGTCAAGGCACAAATTTTTGAGATAATAGTACTCACCTTGAAATTCATAGAGGGAGGTGTATTTTCGCTCTAAAACTCACATATCTAAACAATTTCTTAACTTTTGACCATTGAGGATCTCGAAATAAAATGATGAATAGAACAAAACCTAGACATCTCCCCAAAATGAACATTTAAGGTCTAGGCCAACTAGGAAAATCACCCTTACACTAGGTTGACATTTTCCAACATTCTTCAACTGACTTCTCTAGAAATATATCAAAGAATAGGTTCCATATTTGTAAACCTCTCATTGATATCTTGCAAATATACATCAATTTTTGTGTGTCAATGGCTATAAAGGGGTTGTTTTAGTCAACCCCTTATTTTGGTGAGTTCCATCTCCAAAAATAGTCATTAGAAAAAAAATTATGTATATGTGTATGATTGTATCTTTGATGTGTAGATCTAGAATGCAAATATGCTAAAATGCTAAAATTCTACTCTATGAGTTAAACCCTAGCACGTATGTATGCATGTATATAAATGTATGAATGTGTGAAGAATTAGATATGAAGTAGAATGTAGAAATCATACCAATCCCTAAAGGCTAAAGTAATATAACCATCTTTGAGATCCCTTTGCAACTCCATGTTTCATATATTTTCCTTTGAATTCTTGATGAAGAATAATGTGCTTACTTTGCAATGAAGAATAAGAAACCAACCCTTGCTTTCACCTTGTAATTTCCCTAAGTCAGATTGTGGTGTCCACACATCCTTGCTCCTTGATCCTCTCATGTATAAATGAGGGATTGAATGCCTTTTTATAGTAGATTTTTAGAATATTCATAAAATTACTCTGCGAGGGCTAATCGCACAAGCATAAAAAATGATTATTAGGTCAATCTTGATTAAAAGATTTTGACTACTATAATGGTTAGAAGTAACAACAAGTTTGATCTATAGAATACAAATCACATTAAAAATTTAGATCTCCATTTGGCTCATCTATTGGTTCATTGACTGACCTTCATTAATATCTCCATCACTGATCTGCTTGACATCCCTTCAATCACACTTCACCAATTTTCTCACTTTTTTTTTGCTACTCTATTCTCCACAGGTTCTCCTTAAGATCGCCAATAAAAAATGAATCAACCTTTAAAAAATATCTCGTATACCACCTTAAATAGGTAATTTAATCTTTTATTGCTTAAATATCATCGTAGATCTTAGGGTTAGGTTAGATTCATCAAATCTATCCATCATTTTGTTCTTCCTCTCCTTTATTAAATATTCCAACTCGTGAATCCTTATCATCCACAAGTTTTGACCAATCCAAAAATTCAACTATGTCAGCCTCAAACTTTATTCTTTCATAGACTAAAGTTTTTTTGACACTCGGCCATCACTATGTAGCTTAATCACTACTATTCTATCTCACTTGGCTTCCATTGGCTCACCCAATATTCACTATGCTTGGTCACTACTCCAACTTGCTTGGCCATAACTATCACTCAGCCAATACTGCTTACTTAGCTAAGCTTCAAGTTCCTTAATCCTCTGCTTCAATAGCCTTGTAGAACTATCACTCAGTCAAGGTTAATATTTTACTCAATTTCTTGTCTTCTCTTCTAAACATAAACTCAACTATCTTCCCCACTTCATATAATAACTAAATAGTACATCATCTTGTCAAAGATTAACTGATCAAGTGCCCATTGCAATTCCATCATACTTGCTCCTTAACTTCACTAGTTCATCTAGTTCACTCTTTTCAAATTATCTTCATCAATCAACTGATATGACCCTCAATAGAGGTAGTAAATGTATTTCTAGTAAGATTTGAGATCAATGACAATAAAACATTTGTTTCAATTGTAGTTTCTAATACTGCACATTATTGAGATAATGGGTGTTGCACACATTGCATAATATTGTTATATTGTATTATTTCATTTTATTATGTAATGTTGCACCTAGATGGATATGCAACATTTAAAGATTCCCATGAGATATACTTGATGAGTTATATTGTAACATTGTGATAATATTTCATGTAATTATTAATATTGGGGAAAAGAATTAAATTCCCAATATTAGATGTGGGGTCAATGGGTTAGGTAGCACATGGTTTATGTAATATCACTTGGTGGTTTTGTGGGACTTTCTACTATATTAGCAGTCACAAGGGTAGTTTTTGAGTGAGAAAACAAAAGGGAAAAAGGCAAGAGTTGAGTGGGACAAGGCTTGATAGGTTAGCCAAGGGAACATTTGTGAAGGTTGGAAGCATGGCATGGGATGTGTGGATTCATGCTTGTTCACATGGATTGCTTGGTTGTGGCTATGGCTTTGAAGAATTCCATGGTTGTATTGCAACGATATTTTTTGTTAAATAATACATGGTGATGGATGCTTTTGGAGGTTGGGCTTTTTCCCTTGAGGGTTTCCCAGGGTATAACTTGTGTCACAATTATTGTGGGTATGTTGTCTATTCTTTTGCATGTGGATTTCAATTGCATGTTAATTTCATATCTATTATGGGTTATGTGGAAATAGTTATATTCTTTATTGCAAGTTTTCTTACAAGTGGTATCAGAGCTATGGTTTTATTATTGTAACCCTAGATTGAATACACAGGAATGCATGAGAAGATTAAAAAAAGGGAAAAGATATATGAGTAGTTTACTGTAGATCTGAGGATATTAGATTTGCTTTTATGATGGTGTTTTGGTAGATTTTTGGGCATTTAAAATTATTGGACAAAAGGGTTTTTAAGATGTTTCATTTAAATGAGGGTTTCAGGGGGAGCTTGTAGAAATGACTTCCTGGGTTTAAAAAAATCTCACCATTGGATCCGAGACAACATTTACATAAATTTTGATATATAATATGCCCTAGTTTGGCCATGTTTAGGGGAAATGAAAGAGTTTTTTAGTTTCAGCCCATGATAGCCATCAAATGTAATCTCATCTAAATTTTCGTCAAAAAAAATTGCAGTGAAAATGGTAAAAAATTGTCTTAGTAAAATGACCATAACTTTCTCTCGAGATATCAAATTTCGAAATTCTCACAAGCATTGGAAATCTAATTCAAAGTACTACAACTTGGTATAGGTTTGGTTTTGTGATTTTGACATTTGTCAGGTTTAAAGAGCCCAAAATTTAGATGTTTTTTATTTTGAGCACAAATTAGGGCATAACTTGGGCATACAAAGTCATTTTGGACTTCGAGTAGTCAACAAAAAGCTCTTGGAGAGCTCTACACATTGGTTCAGATTTGGTGCAGGCTTGGCATGTTCATTTGGTGATATATTGATTTGAATAGTTTATGATATATATTGATTATGGTAACATTGTGAGTTTATGACATTGTATATTTTGGAGATTTGAATTTGATGTCATTGTATACTCAATTCATATTTTAGATTGGTCTCATGATGATATAGTTATCAATGTTTGGTTTGGATATGTATGATGACTTGTTGGGTCTACAAGTTGTGCAGTGTGGTAAGTTATCTATACTTATAGGTTGTATTTATAGTTTGGTTATGGGTTGTCTTTACCCATTGATATTTCATTATTGATGCATATTTAGATGAGTGGATTGAATTTGGGTTGTCTATGCCCTAAGTCACATGATTTATTGATTTATTTTCATGTAGAAGGGATAAGATATTGTTATGAGGTCATGGTGGAGGATTGTGGTTGACTATTCTATGCTGATAGGTTGGACACATTAAGAGTTGGTTGCTTGGTTCATGGATGTGATCATGGTGCCATAGATTTTGGCATGACATAATTGGATATAAATCCTCATCTTTGATGTTCATTGGCTTGGATTTCGGATTTGGTTATGGTGGTATATCTTCTTGGTTGAGGATTATGGTTTATCTGGTTTCTTTTGAGGAGCTCATGATGTGCACTTTGATTTCTTTGATGGTTTGATGCCTTGGTTGATTCTCATGGTTAGAGGATGGTTTTTCATCATGTTGTCATGGATAGCTTGGATACACAATTTAGTGGGAGCTTGTGATAGTGATGAAGTGACAATGTAGGATTACTTCCTAGTTTGGTTTGTATCTTCTTGGTTTGGAGATCTTGGTTTCACTTGGTATTGACACTTTGGTTGTGTGTATAGACCTAGAGGATCTTCATGTGGTAGATGGATTTTATGATGCCATAGGTGACTTGGTACCATGATTGAGTGGGAGTTTTTTTTTGTATTGATATAGTTATTGAGTTTTTACAGATGTTGGAGATTTGTCTTAGATCTTTATTGAGCCATAGGTGACTTGGTACCATGGTTAAGTGGGAGTATTTTTTTTTCATTGACATGTTTATTGAGTTTTTGCAAAAGCATCTTTGACATTTTCATGGTGTGCTAAGATGGTTAGATCTTAAGGACTCATGGGGTTCTTGGTTATCTTCATGGTGTGTGGAGATGGTTCTTCATGGTATGTGGAGATGGTTTTCTTCATGGTGTGTGAAGATAGTTGCACCTTGAGGACTAATGGGGTTCTTAGTAAAAGTGTGGTTTATGCTTTCATTTGACATGTTATCCTTTGTGTTAGGATGGTTTCATTTTCATGTCATAGTATACTCTTGATACACATTTAGAGTTTTGACATGTCATAGTATGCTCATATGGAGCATGTTATCTTTTTGGTTGAGATGGTTAGATCATGTTTTTATGTTTATGTTCTTGAGGCCATGGTTGGAACTTTGACATTGATCTTGGTTTAGTTTCTTGGTATTATGTACATTGAAAATTTGTTGGATAATTCATGATATTACTATGTTACATTTAGAGTTGGCATGGATTGATTGGTTACAAGTCCTCATGGATACTTAGAGACGGTGGTGATGCTGATTTCTCTTGGATTAGAGAAGTATTTGTTGGGATGATTGATGGTTTCAATAGGAGAGTTTGAGGGGCATTCACTTGGTATGGACTTGAGAGGAGATTTTTCTTAGATGAGTCTTGGTTGGAGACTTGGATATCTTGATAAACTTTCTCATTACCCACTCTTGGTCTACTCTATAGTTTTATACTTGAGAGGTATAGCCCATTGTTTCTCTTAGGTGCATTATATTTATGTTTATCTTTCATGGACATGGATGTTGAGCTACAACACATGAGTTAGGTCTAAAGGGTTCATTTGAGAGATGGTTTACCATTGGTTATCTCCATTTGTATATGTTGTTATGTTGGTTGAGATTGGGAGATGGTTTTATATTGGGCATATTCCTTGGATTAGGAATGATTATTCCTTGGTTTAGAAATGGTTTATGAGTTTGATCTTCTTGTGAGTGGCTTACATCCATGATTAGTTATATGGTATGGCTTGGGTGTTGTTGAGGCTTCTTGGTTGGGGTTTTATGGAGGAGATCATACTTGCACAATTTACATCTAGAGGTGTGTGTAGAAGGACATGAAACAGGTTATGATTTGCATGGTTTCTCTTTGGTCTTGGTTATCTTCCTGAATGTTCAATTTTGCTTACATTGGATTTGAGATTTGTTAGAGATTTTGATCATTGGTTTGTGCTCATGTATGTCATGTGAGAGATAACATGGTTATTTATTTATCTCTTTCCTCTATTGGTTGTGGAGAGCTTGTGAGATTGTTGGATATTTTTTATGAGAGTTGTTCCTGTAGGTTATTGGTTTATGTGTTGTGGATATCCTTGAGACTACATGGATTCACTTCTTTGAGATGTTGGGAGTGGATTGGTTACAGATTTGACGTTATCTTTTGTAGTGGGAGCTTCTTGATATATATGTTGTAGGTATTGTTCTTGAGGATTGTGATTGTAGGTTACAGATTGGGTATGTTGATAATTTGAGATTCACTTGGTATACCTTTGGAGGTATGGATAGTTGGATAGATTTGACATTTGTTGTGGGTCTTATTTCAGCTATGGATATTTTGAAAACTATGGATACATATGATTACCTTTAGATCATGCTTTTGTGCTTGGAATTTTAGTTGGTATAGGATTTTATGATCTTCTAATACAACAAGTTGGGTGGCTTTCTCTTTGGATAGCTTCTATGTATGTTCGGTGGCAGTGGCATAATAGGAGGCAAGATCACTCATGTTTGAGATGCTGGATACTTTGATTTTGTTGCAAGTACCATGATGGAGCACATGGTGTACTTTGATCCATGATGGTGGATGTGCTAAGAGGGATTGTTCCCTTATTTGTTTATGTGGCTACAGATTGACCCTATTCAATGTATACAAGTGGGAGATTATTGAGATAATGGGTGTTACACACATTGGATAATATTATTATATTGTATTATTTTATTTTATTATGTAATTTTGCACCTAGATGGACATTCAACATTTAGAGATTCTCATGGGATATACGTAATGAGTTGTATTATAACATTGTGATAATATTTCATGTAATTATTTAATATTGGGGAAAAGAATTAAATTTCCAATATTAAATATAGTGTCAATGGGTTAGGTACCACATGGTTTTCCTACATGGTTTATGTAATACCACTTGGTGGTTTTGTGGGACTTGCTACTATATAAGCAGCCACAAGGGTAGTTGTTGTGTGAGAAGGCAAAAGGGAAAAAGGCAAGAGTTGAGCAAGACAAGGCTTGACAGGCTAGCCAAGGGAGCATTTGCAAAGGTTGGAAGCATGGAATGGGATGTGTGGATTCATGCTTGTTCACATGGATTGCTTGGTTGTAGCTATGGCTTTGAAGGCTTCCATTGTTGTATTGCAAAGGTATTTTTTGCTTAATAATACATGGTGATGGATGCTTTTGGAGGCTGGGTTTTTTCCCTCAATAAGGGTTTCCTAGGGTATATCTTGTGTCACAATTTTTTTGGGTATGTTGTCTATTTTCTTGCATGTGGATTTCAATTGCATGTTTATTTCAGATCTATTATGGGTTATGTGGAAATGATTATATTCTTTATTGTAATTTTCCTTACACACATAAAACTTAAAGATTTTTTTTGATTAAAAAAAAAGAAAGTGGAATACTGAGACAACCAAAATATTCGAAAGGGTCTAGGAAACCAAAATTTTAATTAAAAAAAACAAAAAAATTTACCAACATATGTAGACATCAATAGTCCTCCCATTAAGACCTCCAACACATAGACATTTGCACACAAAACATAATAGCAATCAATGAATTACATGAATTCATAACGACATATAACCAAATCAAACACATTTGACAGTTGCATTAAATTTCTATGAAGTTTTTAAAAACCAAACAGAATAAGAACTTGGAAAAACACTCAAGAAATTTTTTAATAGCTAAAGATTAAAAAAGAAACACAAGTGATGAAACATCAAACTATATGTTGATATGTGTAGCTCATGTAAGCAAGAAAATAGGAAAACAAGTATATCACTTGAATGCTCAAAGGAGCATTAAATTTTTTGCTTTTTGATATACTTAAACAATTGTCAAAATTATTAAAATTGACCAATATGAGCTAGTTGATTGTAACTAGTGAATGTCAATATTTTGAAATGAAGGAAATTGTTAAAATGCATAGGTCATTGAAACAATCATAGACTTTCAAATATGAAATAATTGAAAATATAGGAGTAATTTTAATTCAATTAATGTCAACATACAAAGACATTTGAATAGAATGATAACAATTAGCAAACCACACTAAACGGTCCATGTACTTCATAGCGAAAAAACATAAAATACATATACACTAAATAATTAGGATTGAAATGGTGCAGTTACAAAGTAGGAGCATACAATCACAGAGTCGGAGGACATGTAATGTTTACTTTAATGGAGAATAAGATTTTTTTTTAAACTACACAAAAACAACTTAAACTAAAGATACTCTTTAAAAAAACAATCTATTTCCAATTTTAAGAGCTCAAGTCATGCATCTGCAAGAGTAATAGTGTACTAATTTCCAAAAAAGGTTGAAAGAAAGTCACAATTGAATACCCACACCAAGGAAAATTGAAATAAAATGATTAGGAGAGAGGGAAAAGTGAACAACACTAAAACCTAAAAAACCCATTGTATAAAGAGCTTAAAATAATTAGTGATTACAATCATATTTTATATGTTATATGTAGTTTTGCAACCCTTGCAAAGATATACACCCATACACAAAGGAGAGAAACTATTTGGAAAAATGCATAAAGATTTAAAATACATATTGCATGCAAAACAAAATTATCCTCAAATTTTTGAATAAAATCATGAAGAAACATATATATTGTACAATAATTTTAGAATGAGGATAATAAGAATCTACGTAGCTTTTAATTTGATGCCAACTTTCCTTTTCATGCAATGATTTTTGTTTTAAATCTGCATACAGAAACACATGTATCCAATTTTTTATAGCATTATAGATCACCTTCATTAATATCTTGGCTTACATATGTAGTGGAACACTAGAGTATTGGTTTGGGAAAACATACAAATAAGTATTGTGTTTCTCCATACACATTTTACACAGAGATTTTGAGATCAAATTTTAATGTGTTTCTTCTCAAAAGATAGAAATAGTCATTACAAGTGCATTGAAGCTTACATTGTTCAAGTACTTTTGTAAAGGAACAATATTTAATCAAATACACTTTTTTTCACTATAGGTGTTAACATAGTATTCTGCCCATACCATTCATAAAAATTAAATAGAAGAGATAGATATAGGTTGCCCAGTTAAATGGTTCTTGCATGTAGAAGATCATATGCATTGACACCTAAGACATCTCTCTACATGCAAATGTGAGTCTATATCAACTAGATAAGTATGTATCGTTTATGCATGTGTGATTGTTATATCTATTTCTCTTATATTTATTTATGCATACATTTGTATGTGAAATTGTTTGCCAAATCACAACATGCACTTGCATAATAAGTTTTTTTTTTTGTTGTAAAAGGGACACTTAAAGAATAAAGAAGTAAAGAAAGCCTAAAATGAACATTGTCAAAGCACTAATGTACCTGAAAGAAAGCTATGTGGACAATTCCTAAAAAAATATGCACAAGCACACATTAAGGTAATTTGTCATTGATTTGCTACATATATTCATCTCTTAAAGTAATATAGAACAAATAGTCTTGTTAAATGACTCACTACATAAGAAATACATTCTCATAAAATATATAACCCCTACAAGGACTACTTAGTGTTGTCCAAAACAATGGAAAGATATGATCCTAGACTACAAGATTGTGGCATGGATACTTTGCAATACCTTGCAAAACACATGGAAAAAATGTTTAGGCCTCAACTTCAATAAAAGATAGAGATAAATGTGTCCCTCGCATTACATCACACAGTAAAAACATTGGAAATTCCATAGCAAGTCTGCAGGTGACATGATTAAAAAACCTAAATAAGATTAAATATAATGTTAGAGTAATAAAGTATTTCCTTATTAATTATATTAGGTTGATTTAATTATTAAGTCATTTATCATCTCTTGTAATGCCTATCCCTACTTGACTTTTATGTTGTAGTGTTGGATTCTTTTAGGCCAGTTTTTTGATTGTGTACTTGGTTATTGGATTTGATTATATGTCATTCCATGCTTAGTTGATTTATGTGATGAGTTGTTCAGTTATTTCATGTGTTTATGTTTATCCTTTCAATGATGATATATGTATGTTCAGTTAGTGATTT
This sequence comes from Cupressus sempervirens, assembly GCA_028749045.1. Taxonomy (NCBI): domain Eukaryota; kingdom Viridiplantae; phylum Streptophyta; class Pinopsida; order Cupressales; family Cupressaceae; genus Cupressus; species Cupressus sempervirens. The sequence goes on along the minus strand of CM053787.1, from coordinate 683,295,171 downwards.
CAATTATCTCTTGATGGTTAGATAGATGGATTAATTATATGCAGTTTCTATAAATACTTACCCCATACTTGCATGTGTATGGTGTGCGTGTATGTTATCTTTATGTTTGACATTTCTGATGTGGTTGAGGAAGGGAGTCATAGTCACCTGCTAGTCAAGATCTACATGATGCACCACTTCCTACCATTGCCTATTTAGTTTAGAATATATGTGTTTGTACATGCATGGATTTTATGTGGATTGCAAGTATCGAGTATCAACTTCCCTGAATTGCCAGCTTGACTGTACCTTATCACAATACTTCAATGATATTAGTGGAGAGATAATTCTTGAGTATGAATCCTAAACCCTAAGCCACTTGTCTTAGAAAGTAGGACAAGTATCTGAGTTAGTTTACCTGTATGAATTGATCAAGTGTCGTGAATTCATGAATTTGACCTTGGAGTTTGATTTTGTTCTTTATCTTCAGCTGAGTTGTCGTATTTAGTTTTGTGGGTCTATTGTGATTCTCTACTATAATTAAATCAAATTAAAAGATAACTTAATGATTTAATTTAATGAAAATTTAATAAAGAAAATTTGATATTTAATTATATTTAATTAATTGAGAAATTAATTAAATAAAAGAATTATATTTAAAGATTATAGTAAAGTTCTATTTTTAACATATTTGTATTAATTTAATTTAATGATAATCTTTAGGAGTTTTATTTTAATAATAAACTCTAAATAATATTATTAATTAAGTTAATAAATATATTATTAAAAACGTCTCATGAATTAATTAAATAAAGAAATTAAATTTAAAGATGTTATTAAAGTTTTATTTTTGACATATTTATATTTATTTAATTTAATGATAATTATTTAGTTTTATTTTAATAATAAATTCTAAATAATGTTATTAATTAAGTTAATAAATATATTATAAAAAATTTCTCATGAATTAATTAAATAAAAGAATTAAATTTAAACATTTTATTAAAATTCTATTTAAACGTATTTATATTTATTTAATTTAATTATTATTATTTAAGAGTTTTATTTTTAATAATAAACTCTAAATAATATTATTAGTTGAACTAATAAATATATTAAAGCGTCTCATGATTTAATAAGAGAGAGTAAGTAATTATTTAATAAGGTTTATTTTAATTAAATTGTATAAAGCATATGCATGAAATTAAAATATAATAAATTAATCAAAGGAAGAAAGATAATTAATTTAATAAAGATATTTTAAAATTGCTAAGAGTTGTGCATGAAAAGGTAAAAGGTAATAAAGTAATAAACAATTATTGATCAGTGAGTTCCCTCTCGTGATTGCACAATCTAAGCCCCAAATTAGGGGAGAACTCTTTATCAGAGATTTAGAGCTCATTTTGCAATTACACACGTTTTGGAGGAGCAATTTCTAAGAAGGAAGTTTTCAAAGAAAGAGGGTTGTTTTGCGTGCTTCGTACGATTTTTGTTTTAGCATCAGATCCGGGTAGGATCTCATAGTTTATTTGTATAGTGGTTTTCCATCTTTCGAATTCCTGTCTTCTTCGTGTCTATTGTGTTTCTATTTTTAGAATTCTTCTAGGTTGAATCCCTTGTTTGCATATTTATTGTTCTTCATTTTGAGAAACTTTTGTAAGCAATTTAATGATTGAAAAGTGTGTGGATTTGATTGTTCATCATTCTCAGGAAACATCTGCATACAAATTGGGAATTAGAAAACCCTCGTGTTAAGATTTACTATTCTCTATTCTTGAATACATCTGTGAAAGAGTTAAATTGAAACCCTTATTATTAAATTGAGGTTTCGTATATGGATTTGTTAAATTGGGTTTTGGGTTTTAAAAAGAAAACAAATTTAGTTTTATAGAATTTGACTGGTTGGTTCAAATTTCTATATCAAGGCTATATTGGAAAGTTTTCATTTTTAGTAAGTTTCCACTTTTGGAAAGTTTCCATTTTATTAAGTTTCCATTTTGAGTAAGTTTCTATTTTTGAAAAGTTTTTGTTTTTAGTAAGTTTTCATTTTTAAAAAGTTTTTGTTTTTTGGAAAGTTTTGTTTTTAGTTTCTATTTTTAGAAAGTTTCTATTTTTGGAAAGTTCCTATTTTTGTTTTTAGTGAGTTTTTTTAAGATAGTTTTTGTTTTTAGTAGGTTTCCATTTTTGGAAAGTTCTTATTTTTAGCAAGTTTCTATTTTTGGAAAGTTTTTCTTTTTAGTAAGTCTCCATTTTTTAAATGTTTCTATTTTTAGCAGGCTTCTATTTTGGAAAGTTTCTTTTTTTTGCAAGTTTCCATTTTAGGAAAGTCTCTATTTTTAGCAGGTTTCTATTTCAAAAAAGTCTCTATTTTTAGCAATTTCCATTTCAGAAAAGTTTTTATTTTTAGTAGGTTTCCATTTTGGGAAAGTCTCTATTTTTAGCAAGTTTCCTAATTGGGAAAGTTTTTTCAAAGCTTAATTAATTTAAAATTATTATGGTAATAATTGATAATTATTTTAATAATAATTTTAATAAGTATTGTTAAAAATTTTAATTTAATTATTTGTAAATTTGATTTATTACTTTATTATTTAAATATAATTCTAAAGTAAATTGGAAATTAAAGAAATTAATTGGGAGAATTAATGGTTATCTTTAGTAAACTTGGGTTGTGCTTAATGTTTCGATTTTATATGAAAATTATTTATATTGTTAGAGGAATTTTCTTATTCGAAACCCTTAGTAATTAACATACTTTAAAAAGACAAAAACTATGATGTGTATGTTCATTGAACTCTTATGTTTTGATAACAAATTGAACTATGAAACAACGTATAAACAACTTTATACGAATTGTTGAATTGTCTGAGATTCTAATGAACTCGAAAACCATAATGAATCTGGCAACTAAAGAAACGGAAACTGAAACCCTGATTGAGATTGAAAACGTTATGAATTGTAATATTTGGAAATGAAAACTTGGAAACCTATAGTGAAAATTGAAAATGTGTGCTTTCCAAAACCTAATGTATTATGAAAATGACTTTTGTATGTACCTTATATGACATGTGATCTATTGTTATTTTGGGTTTTGAGGTTGACTTAGTACTTTGACCAAATCAAGATGTTTACCAGAGGATTGGGAGTGTTGTCTATGAGGTCATGATAATGTGTTGTATATGATCTTTTATACTCAACCATGGTAATGTGTCTTGTATGCTCTATGAGGTGTTTTGATGTATCGATTTTTATTGCTTTCCAATGTTCTTGTGTGAAACTAAGGTGAATGGTGTGACATTTTTTATATAATTTTTGAGTCTTCGATCAGTTGTATTTGGATTGTTTTTCAGTCACTTGTATAGGACTAAGGTATTTGTATGATTTGTTCTTGGTGATGTCATGTTATGACATGGATTGGTTTGTGTACTTGATTTTTTATCACTTTTGTTAGGATGATTGTAGTGGTGGAATGTGCGATTTTGATCAGTGGTATTTCAATGCTTGTCAGTTGCTTGTTTAAGAACTGATGTATGATATGTGGTCTTTTGAGACCTTTTTTATTTTATTGAACTTTGGGTAGGTTATCTGTATGTTATGTTGGGAAGTGGCTTGCAATGGAGGTTGAGGCCCCAAAGAGGCTGATGGGTAACCCATTATAGGTTATTTAATAAGTGATAACATTTCATTAAATGGGTTTTAAATGAATTAATAAGAGTCATTGTTTTCCTCGCCCATGCCTTGAGTGTTAGATAAGGCTAGGATGGGAGTAGAGAGGATGCTTGGTTTCAACCTTGCTTCGTTAGTATGACTTGTCAATATGAAAGGATACTAGTGCCGCATAGATTCACTAGGGGGGCTGAGGATTAAAAGACTAGCCAGGTAACTTTAGAGTTGGTTAATGTGATGACACTTTCCCACATGCATAATAGATTTCCTATGTGTCATTTTTGCCTCTAGGATTAGTTGATACTTTTATCTTGGTACCCTTTAGATAGTTTGCTTTCAGGCGATTCCTTGAACCTAGTTGTTGGTTTTGACTTTTGAGTTTGTTATCATGTTTGGGACTTGATTTTATCTCCTCGGCACGGTGGGAGTGGGCCTTTTTTGGGTTCCACGAGGTCGGGTGGTAGTGCTTTTTCTTATACCATTGAGATCTGATCGTTGGATGTCATTGCTGGATGTGTTTGTGCAAATGTTCCTTTCTGTCTGATCTTGTATTTTTATGATGGATGGTTATGTCCTAAGTGTATTTTATTTGATTTCATAGATCTTACAAGATGATGTTATCTATTTCATGATGTATATTATTTTAGCCTTTCATACACTGTGACCTATAGAGTGGATGATTGTGCATTCTATTTATTGCCAAATGGCATCATATATAATTGTATATTATTTAAATTAAAATTTTCACATGTAGTTATTCTTTAATGTGGTTGTGTTATATATTGGTTTTGGTACTAATTAAACTTAAATGTGATCCATCATCATGGGACCCTTAAGAGTTGTAACATGTTAATGTGTTGTTAATGTATGTGTGTATGTTGATTGCTTTCGATATTCTATAACTGTTGTTGTATCTTTATCTTTAACTTTTTTAATAAAATGTATGTCAAACTTAGTAAATTTTTAGGTTAACTTCTTTTGGGTCACATGGCGGGGCGTTACATCTCTAGTTCACTTAAGTTAAACTGTGGGCATATAACATTAATTATTTTATTAATTATTATCAGGAAATCTAGTTTAGTTACATTTTAGGGTTTTGATCTCCTTTTATAAGGATTGTTCTTTCTTTGTAAGATTCATTCATTTAATACAATTGCAATCTCTCTTTTACACATCAAGAATGGTTCATCATTTGTGGATATGTTAATTCCAGCCTCCATAGTTTGCTTCTCTCTTTTGATGAAAGGTGTTTGCATGTAGTGATTATTGGGAGTTGTGGGGCTAAGATTTCATCAAATTCAACCTATCAAATCTTACAAACATGGACCAAACTTATCCCAACATAGGAGGTCACCCAATATAATATGACAATGATCAAGGCATTGACACTTGCATAAATTACTTCCTTGTTTGATCTTGAGATATTAAAATTCAAGTAAAATGTGAAATTGAAATCAAAGGGAAAAATGCGAACTCAACAAATGAAATGTTAATATTAGTCGTCTATAATGGTACATAAGGCAACAATTATCCCATTGTAGAATCAAACAACATCATATAAATCAAGTTGAGATAAAATTATCAAACTAGGGAAACTTCATAAACAAAAAAATGAAAACACTTGGTGAGTCTTGGCGTAAAAGAATCCAAACCATGTAGTTACCCTACAAAAGTACATCGTGTTAATGAAAACATAAATGTATAGAGTTTCTAAATAGCAAAAAGAGCACTAGAAAATAACTTTTATCGCATACAAATGTTTTTGGAACCATCTCCATTTTTACTAAAAACTACTACAACCCATTTCAAAAATCTTGCTTCCCATGCATACATCTGAACATATCTATACAAAGATGTTGAATATTAAAAATATATATAATTTACTTAGAAGATGATAACAATTTTCGGTGTTACTCTCAACAATTTTCGACAAAACAAATAATTCACAAGAATAATTAACAAAAAATGTTATCTGAACGAATTTTTGAGAGGGTGCAAAGAAAAAATGTATTGTAGGAAGAATAGGTAGAAATAATCTCAATGTTAACAAATATCCCCACAAAGAAATAAAAGAAGAATAAGAAGAATTTTAGATTAATGCAAAAATAGGTTTTGAGGGGACCTAAAACCCCTTACAAAAATAAAAGATAAGCGATAAGGATCACTAGGTTTTACAAGGACCTGAAACCTAAAGTTCACAACCAAACAAAAGCCAGGTTTTACATGGACGCAAAACCAGGAAAAGTACTAAACATAGTTCAAACCCAAGTTTTACAAGGACCTAGAACCTAGAGTTAATACAAAAAAAGCTGGAAATGACAGAAAAAATAAAATACTAGATCTAGCAACCTGATTAGGGACCAAGCACCTGCAAACTAGACCAGCAACTAAATTAGATTTTTAATGACCTTAGCCAATTCCTTGCTAGCCTTTGTAGTACTCTAGAGGATGTCTTCCATAGTAGAACCAGGCACCTCAACAACAACTTTCTTTGTGCTCTGTCTCATTCTTTTGCTTGGACCATCCAAAATCTTTGTCGCAACAGCATCAGGAGACGTGATCTCCTCATTACTCTTTTTTCCTAAACTAGTATCCGCAACACATAAGATGGACACCACCATCTCCATTTTTTTCCCACTTTCTTTAACTAGTTGCCAAAGTTCCATTTCATATTCTTTTAATTTCTCATGGATATTTCAAACTTTATTTTCTAGTTTGGTTAATTTTTTCTTGATCCAGATCTCTCTGGATTTTGCCCATTTTTTTCTTTAGAATAATTATTCCATTATAGCGCCAAGAGTTCACTTGGAGGGAAGCATCCACTTTCAGCTTGGATTTGTGAAGGAAAGAAAACTTCACCGAATTATTTTCATCTCTAATCTCATCATCAAAAATTTTCCCATAATTAATGGTGATTTGCTAGGTTTTCTTAAGATGGAGATCATTATCAGTATTTAAACCCTTTTGTTCCATTATCTCCTTTTGATTCTCCTTGTTCAGGCACTGATCTTGAATGGCTAGGGCTTTTCCTTCATTGTTCTTCTCTGTTTTAATGTCCATCAGGCTCTTAACATTAGTAATATCCATTTTTGTGGGTGTAGGTTGTTCAGTTTGGTTCCCATCATTCTGCCCCAAGGCTTCTAAGATTGTTTTTGACTCCAAGTTCCTTTCTTTGTTGCTTTCACCCTCATTCTTAGCCACTCAAATACCCCTACTTCCATAGTATGCTAGAGATAAAGTGCCATGTTTTTGTGTTATCCTCATCATCTACACTTATCTCAAACTCCATAACTTCCTCATAATTTTTCTTCTTTTTCTCCCTCTTAATCTCCTTCTTTGTGCCCTTGCTATCACTAAAACCCTCCTCAGTTTTAACATTAATATTATTTATTTTCTTAGCACTTATTTTTTGATGAGGCTCACTACCAACTGATTTTCTCCTTCTTCTCCACTATAGGTGAAGGTTTTACTACATTATTTCTATAGTAATCCTCAATTAATAAAATAAGACCTTCATGGAGCATAGGTGTAGATTCCTTCTTCCTATGGGTTTGAAGACTATGAACCAAATAACTTCAAATAAAAAAGGAACGACAACCTATCTTTATGGCATAAATGGTTTAAAATCACAAAATGAAATTTATGCACCCTTTTAGATCTTCCATTCAAACTAAAGTATTTATGAATGCAAGATAAGATGTCTTGCCAGATTACCTTGATTTGGTCTAGGTCATAGAAGTACCCATTCTTCACAAGCCTTTTCTCCTTGACATCATTTTTCAAAAATTTCTTAAATGTTGCATTTGATATGTTTGTTTCCTTTCTGATTTTCAACCCCCCCATTGGAAGACCAATAATCTCTGCAATAAATTCCTCAATCAAATTCATTGTTACCCCATGAAGAGTAACCCTTTCCTCCATCCAATTCTTGAAGAAATAATTAATGATATGGGGCTTGTAGCCATGTAACTTATTGATGTACGTTGTCACTTTACCCTTCTAGAGTATCTCCCGCACCATAGATTTTTCCTTCCATTCCTTTCAGGTAGTCGGCTCTTGCTTCCTTAACTCTCCACCCATCGCATAGCCTACTCTGCAATGAGAAAACTTTCACCCTTAAAATGTGCCAAGTACTTTTGATGATGACACAATAGTACCTCCTAGAGATACACAAAAAATTCACAATAAAACCATCACTTTGTTGACAATAGATTGAAGAAGATTTTTAAAGAGGGATATTGTTGAGAAGATATTGATATTAGTATGATCAATATATATATTTCAATCATTGTTTGTCACTAATGTCAAACCTGCTATTTTCTTTTAATCATTGTTTTGTCATTGATATCAAACTTGATATTTTTTGGTAAGACAACTACTTACATGATTTAACTCCTATCACTTATTTGATTGATGAAGAGGATTTGATCAAAAGATGTAACAATAGCACCTAGAGGAAAAGTGAGTTATGATATGAAAAAAGAGTACAAGAATCAGTTAAGACAATGATAACATGATGTATTGATAATCTACTTAAGGTTACAAAGGTTGGTTACACTAAGAAAGTTTAGAAGAATGAGTTACACAAAGTTTTTCTTCCAAGCTTGACCAAGTGGATAGTAGGTGCCAAGAAAAGTTAGTGCAAGCCGAGCAGAAAATTAGTTGGAGCTGAGTAAAATTCTATTCTAGTGTATGTTGAGTAAAATAGTGGATGTTGAGTAAATTTTAGTTGATGTCGAGCACAGTAAACTTTACTTCAAGCCAAGTGATTTTACAAAGGATGTCGAGCAATGCAGTATGTGTTGAGCATTAGAAGCTAGATAATGTCGAGTGGTTGCATTATATGAAAGATTGTGAATTTGATGCATCTAAGCCAACAAGTTTGTTTTCCTAGATTGTGTGAGTCAGGTGGAAGATAAGATTGATGAGCTAGTGGCATAGAATTCAAGGTAAACCATTTTTAGATGAATTCAAAGAGGAGTAAAGAAGAAGTTTCTAGAAGAGATATGAAATATGAGTTAGATTCATTGAATCTTACCTAATCTATCCTAAGCCTAAATTGGACAATGGAGAATGAGCGGCAAAAAGATCTTAATTTCCTATTTATAGGAATAGCTAGTCAAAAGCAAAGGTTTTCATATGCAATAACCTAAGGAAGACAAGGAGTCAAGGGTTTTGCTTCATCAAGTGACCCAAGAGAAGAGTCTGCATTAGCATGTTAAGCAAGAAAGCTTAAGAGTATGAATGCTTGAAGGGTGAATAAGCTATCAGAGCTGAAATGTTTGAAGGCCAAGTAGAATGGAGGATTGAAATAGAGATCTATAATCTGCAAATGGAGTTGTAAGTTGTTATCAGATCAAACCTTACTATTACTCTTTAATAATTGTATCAATCTAAGGTAAATCATTTGGATTAAGGTAGACCTAACAGTCATTTGTAAATCCTTTAACTGGGTGACATTCCAAGTGAATGGTCTAAATACCTCTAACAAGGATCACTTCTTATAGGGTGATTGAAATCCTTTAACAAGGTCACATATAATAGTGTGTATTGCGACCTTTGACAGGGTTGGCCTTTCATAGGGCATCACTTCAGAAGAGCAAAAAGGGTAGCATGTTACTGGTGGTTTTTCTCAAATTGGGTTTCCACGTAAATATTTGTGTCAAGTGTGTTGATGAATCTGTTATGTGTCATGTTTACATTTCTGCAAGTTGATTTGATAGTAACCTACAAGATTTAAGTGATTGCATAATCTTATGGATGAATGCGTAATGATAAATATTTTGTGGGTTCATTAAGTTGTGAAAAGTTGTATTTATACATATGGACCTTGGATAACTGATTCACCCCCCACCCCCCCTCAATTATTCTAAAGTATTCCAACAATCGGTATCAGATCCATCTGCTTAAGAGGACTAGTTTGAAGGTACTAGAAGCACAAAGATCAAGATGTCAAAAAGAGAAGTACCTAAACTTAATAGAGATAACTTTCCTACATGGAAAATTTTGATGAAGCTACACCTTAGAGGACTTGGAGATCATGCACAATCTACCATTAATACTAAGCATGTTGATCCTGTTGGACCCCCAATAACTGAGGATATGAAAAATAAGAAATAACATAACCAAGCAATGTTGGAGATTGCCTCTGCCCTAAGCTATGCCAAATTTGATGTTATCAAAAGTCTTGACAGTGTAAAGAAAATTTGGGATGCCTTACCCACCACCTATGGAGGAGACACTAATGTTTTGAGAGCCAAAGCTAAAAGTCTCAGAGGTAAGTTTGATTATATGAGAATGGAAGAAGGTGAAAATATTGCTCAATATATTGCAATGATAGAAGAAGTTGTTAATGTAATAAGAGGAGCTAATGGAAAAATAGATGATGATATTGTACTAAGCAAAGTTTTAAGGACATTTTTCCTTATATATGCTATTAGAGTTTCTATAATTCAAGAACTAAGATGCATACTAGGGAATAATCTATCACTTGAAGGTCTAGTAGGTAGACTCACTACTTTTGAACTATCTAATTTTAATAATTACAAACTTGAAAATATTGAATCTTCTTTCAAAGCTAAAGTGTCATTGAAGGAACCTAGTGAGAAGAAGAAGAAAAAAAAGATAAAGTATGTGTAAAGTGATAGTGATACAGATGAGGAGGATGTAGATCATCTTGAAGCACTACTAGCAAGAAGATTACACAAAGGTAAAGGCAAGTTCAAAGGTAAATTACCTATCATTTGTTTCAATTGCAATGAGGTTGGTCATATTGCTGCTAGATGTCTAGAGAAGAAGAACTATAAAGGTGGTGAGAATTACAAAATTAGGAGAGATGAAGACAACAAGGACTACAAAGACAAAGGCAAAAAGTCATGCTACATTATTGAAGAGGAAGCAAAAGATGAATCTGATGAACATGATGATGAAGTGGTGTATGTTGCAATGAAGGACAAATTTGATGAAGATGGGGCAACTACACTTGTGACTTATTTGAACAATAATAACAGATGGATCATTGACAGTGGGTGCTCATATCACATGATTGGAGATAAAAGTAAGTTCATTACCCTGAATTGTTATAATGGAAATAATGTAAAATTTGGTAATGATGCACCATGTTTGATAAAAGGAAAAGGTTCTATCAAAATCACAGATAAGATTCTATATGACAATGCTTACTATGTTGAAGGACTTAACTATAATCTCTTGAGTGTATCGCAATTGAATAATTCAGGATGTAAGGTTGAGTTTGAAAACAAGATTTCTAAGATATATGACACAAATGGAAAACTGATTGAAAAAGGTGATCAAACTAGGAGTAATCTATTATATCTTGATATAAAGGATGCTACTTGTCTAGTTATAAAATTTGATGATGTGTGGCTGTGGCACAAAAGGTTATGTCATGTCAATTTTGATAACCTGGTTAGTATGAGTAACATGAGAAAACTTAGAGGTTTGCCTAAGTTGAAGAAGCCTAATAATATAATGTGAAAACAATGTCAATTAGGAAAAATGACAAAGTCAAGTTTTAGGAGTAAAACTCATACCTCTAAAGGAATATTAGAAATTGTTCATACTGACTTGTGTGGTCCAATTGATGTGAAAAGCTACAAAGGATATAAGTATATTATGCTACTTGTTGATGACTATTCTAGAATGATGACAGTTATGTTTCTAAAACAAAAATCTGATGCTTTTCAAATTTTTAAGTGGTACTTAGCAAGAGTTAAGAATGAAATAGGTAAAAGTCTAAAGTGTTTAAGATTTGATAGAGGAGGAGAATTCACATCAAATGAATTTGAGATGTTCTATAATGACAAAGGAATAAAAAGATAGACATCTGCCCCTAGAACCCCTCCACAAAATAGAATAGTATAAAGGAGGATTAGATCTATAATGGACTGTGCTAGAACACTCATGATGGAGAAAAATGTTTCTTTGAAATACTAGAGAGAAGCTGTAAGTACAGCTGTCTATACCTTGAACCGTGTACAAGTCAAAAAAGGTACTCATTCAACACCTTTTGAACTATGGTATGGATATTCACCCAATGAAAAATACTTTAAGATATTTGGAAGCAAATGGTAAATTCTTAAAGACTTCAGGAATGGTAAACTAGATGAAAAAAGTGAAGAAGGTATATTCCTAGGATATTCCACAAGAAGTAAAGCTTATAAGTGTTTAAATAATAACACTAACAAAGTTGTGGAAAGTGTAAATGTAAATTTTGATGAATATACAGAAGTACATGAGGCTAAACCTATGAAATAACTAGAAGAATACAAATCATTTGTATACTCTTATGAAGGTATACCTGTTGAAGAAGATGCTACAAATCAAGCTACAAACCAACAGCAAGTTTCAGTGACTACCAAGTCACATACTATGAATGCCAAGTTGCATTCAACAACTGAGTTACATTCAAATGCCAAGTTACAGAATGAAGTTGAAGCACATTCAGATTCAAAGATTAGTGGAAATGTTGAGCTACCTGACAGAGATGTACATAGTGACTCTAAAGTTGAAAGACAAAATGAAGAAACTAGAACTAAACCAAGATTGTCCAAATATGTCAAGATACATCATCCTACTACACAAATTATTGGAGTTAAAGATGCTAGACCAATGACAAGAAATAGAATGAGAAATGATACATGCTTACTAAGCATGAACGAACCTAAATTAGTAAGAGAAGCATTAGAAGATGTGGACTGGAGTAAAGTCATGGAAGAAGAGATTGGAAAAATTAAGAAAAATAAAACATGGACTCTAGTTCCTAGACAAGAAGATAAAAATGTGATTGGTATCGAGTGGGTATTCAGAAACAAGCTAGATGAAAATGGTGAAGTCACAAGGAACAAGGAAAGATTAGTTTGCAAATGATATGCACAAGAAGAAGGAATTGACTATGGAGAGACATTTTCCCATGTTGCTAGATTGGAAAGAGTAAGAACTCTACTTGCTTATTATGCATACAAAGGTTTCAAAGTTTATCGAATGGATGTTAGATCTGCATTTTTGAATGGTATATTAGAGGAAGAAGTTTACATAGAATAGCTAGAAGGATTTGTTAATGTTAACAATAAGAACATGGTATGTAGATTACACAAAGCTCTATATGGTTTGAAACAAGCACCAAGAGCATGGTACGAGAGACTTCGTAAGTATCTTGTGAAGATTGGATTTGAAACAACTGATGATAACAACAATCTATACATAAAGACAAAAAAAGGAAAAGGTATTTTTTTATCTAAATTTTTTTTTAATGATATCATATTTGGAGGTCAAGATGTTGTATGTAAAGCTTTTGCAAATGAAATGAAGCAAGAATTTGAATTGTCTATGTTTGGAGAGATCAAATTCTTTGTGGTTTTGTTAGTATACCAGATGAAATATGGTATATACATCACTCAGTCAAAGTATGTCAAAGAAATATTGAAAACTTTTGGATTGGAGGATTCCAAACTAGTAAGTACACCTACGGTGATAGGACACAAGTTGTCAAAGAATGATGATTCAACTGAGATGAATCAAACATTATACAAGTCTATGATTGACATATTACAATATGTAGTATATAATAGACTTGACATTACATTGTCTGTAGGGATAGTTGCAAGATTCTTTTCTAATCCCAAGGAGAATCATTTGATGGTTGTAAAGAGAATAATGAGATATCTGAAAGGAATAGAGGAATATGGTCTATACTATAAGAAAAATGAAAATTTTGAATTAAGAACCTATATTGATGTTGATTGGGCTAGAAACATTGATGACAGAAAGAGCACCAGTGGAGGAGCATTTTTCTTAGGCAAGAGGCTAGATACATGAACTAGCAAGAAACAAAACTACACTTCACAATCTATTATTGAAGCTGAATATGTTTTTGTTGTTGTAAATTGTACAAACATTGTATGGATCAAACAATTACTCAAAGGTATGAAGGAAGAGATCATAGAACCAGTAACACTTTATTGTGATAATACAAGTGTTATAAACATATCAAAGAATCCTATGATGCACACAAAGACTAAGCACATTGCAATCAAGTATCATTACTTGAGAGAATTAGTTCAAGATAAAGAGGTCAAGTTGAAATATGTTAACATGAAAGACAAAATTGTTGTTATCTTCACAAAAGCATTACCTAAGGATGTTCATGAGTATCTAAGAGGTAAACTAGGGGTGATACCCCTATCAAAGGGTATCTAAGTAACAAAAGGAGTGCCCTGCATCAAACAAGTTGATTTTCATATGTTACAACTTAATGTAGTGGATCTTACTTTAGGAGCTACCTAAAGTAATCAAAGAGCTAAAACTTCAAATCAGTCACAAGCAAGGTGACAAAGGGAGAAATTGAAGAAGCTTATATTTGCATATTAAGATGACAAGTATTTGGCATTATTGTCAAAGAGGGAGAAAGTTATTGATCAATGCAAATACAAGAAAGAGGGAGATATACAAGAATGAATTAAACTAATCCTAAAGGAGAAAGTTACTGATTAGGAAAATACAAGAGATTGGAGAATGTACAAAGAAAATCTACCTAGTAAGAGGGAGATATAAGAAGAATTTCAAAGGGAGTTATAAGGATGACATAAAGGAGTTTTGTGGCCTATTCAGAAGATGGAAGTTGTTGATAGAGGGAGAGATTTCAATACAAGGAATTATTTTCTTTTTTGGTATTGTGATTGGTCTTACTATTTTAACCTAGTTAGTTTGGTTGATCAGTTTGATTTGCCATCAATGCCAAAGAGGGAGATTGTTAAAGGGGAAGATTGTTGAGAACAGATTGATATTAGTATGATCAATATATATGTTTCAATCATTATTTTTTCACTGATGTCAAACACACTATTTTTCGGTAAGAAAACTGCTTATATGATTTAAGTACTATCACTTATTTGATTAATGAAGAGGATTTGATCAAAAGATGTAACAATAGCACCTAGAGGAAAGGTTGAGTTATGATATGAAAAAGGAGTACAAGAATCAGTTAAGATAGTGACAACATGATGTATTGATAATCTACTTAAGGTTACAAAGGTTGGTTACACTAAGAAAGTTTAGAAGAAAAAGTTACACAAAGTTTGTCTACCAAGCTTGACCGAGTGGATAGTAGGTGTCGAGAAAAGTTAGTGCAAGTTGAGCAAAAAATTAGTTGAAGTCGAGTAAAACTCTATTCTAGTGTATGTCGAGCAAAATAGTGGATGCCAAGTAAAGTTTAGTTGATGTTGAGCACCAATAAACTTTAGTTTGAGTCAAGTGATTTTACAAAGGATGTCGAGCAACGTAGTATGTGTCAAGCATCAGAAGCTAGATAATGCCAAGTGGTTGCATTATTTGAAAGATTGTGAATTTGATGGATCTAAGCTGATGAGTTTGTTTTCTTGGATTATGTGAGCCAGGTGGAAGATAATATTGATGAGATGGTGATATAAAATTTATGGTAAACCATTTTTAGATAAATTCAAAGAGGATCAAAGAAGAAGTTTCTAGAAGAGATATGAAATATGGGGTAGATTCATTGAATCCTACCTAATATGTCCTAACCCTAAATTAGACAATGAATAATGAGCAGAAAAAAGATCTTAATTTCCTATTTATAGGAATAGTTGGTTAGAAGCAAAGGTTGTCATGTTCAAGAACCTAAGGAAGATAAGGAGTCAAGGGTTTTGCTTCATCAAGTGACCTAAGAGAAGAGTCTGCATTGGCATGTTAAGAAAGAAGGCTTAAGAGTATGAATGATTGAAGGGTGAACAAGTTATTAGAGCTTAAATGTATAAAGGCCAAGTAGAATGGAGGACTGAAATACAGATTTGTAATTTGCAAATGGAGTTTTAAGTCGTTATCAGATCAAGCCTTAATATTACTCTCAAATAATTGTATCAGTCTAGGGTAAATCCTTTGATTAAAGTTGACCTAATAGTCATTTGTAAATCCTTTAACTGGGTGACATTTCAAGTGAAAGGTCTAAAGTCCTCTAACAAGGCTCACTCCTAACAAGGTGATTGAAACCCTTTAACAAGGTCACATATAATAGTGTGTATTCTAACCTTTAACAGGGTTGGCCTTTCACAGGACATCACTTCAGAAGAGTGAAAAAGGGTAGCATGTTATTGGTGGTTTTTCCCAAATTGGGTTTTTGCCTAAATCATTGTGTCAAGTGTGTTGATGAATCTGTTATGTTTCATGTTTACACTATTGCAAGTTGATTTGACAGTAACCTACAAGATTTAATTGATTCCATAATCTTATGGATGCATGCATAATGATAAATGTTTTATGGGTTCACTAAGCTATGAAATTTTTTATTTATACATCTAGACCTTGGATAATAGATTCACCCCCCCTCAATTATTCTAAAGTATTCTAACACACTTGTCATTATAAATCGCTCAATCTTATGTAATCTTTCCTTCAATAGCATTAGTCATATCATTATTAATAATTCTAATCAGCTCACTCTCCTTGTTGAGGTAATCATGCCAAGTCATCTTAGCATCCTTATTGACCGCTTTATTTGCTATCCAATCAACCACTTATTGCCTTCATGGAATATATGGGTTATAATTACTTTGTCAAAAAAATTAATAAGATCTTTAATTTCCATAATGTTGCCATCAATACTCCATGTAGTCATGCTCTTGTTATTCAACTTAGTCACAATATTTAAGGAATTCCCTTCTAACCACAAATTCCTATATCTAGATTCCACTACCATCCTCACAATATACAAAGTCATTTTAGCCTCAAATTTATGACTATTTGAGTGACCAATAGCAATAGCAACAACATCCACCACTCTACTATAATGGTCTCTCAAAACTCCATCACACTCTGCTCTTCCAAGATTCCCTTTAAGAGATCCATCAAAATTAACTTTTAACCAATTCAAAGGAGGAGATCTTCATTTCACATGTTGTCTCTGGTCATCCTATTTAGTATTAGTTCCTTTATCATTCATAAGATTACTTATTTGAATTTCATCACTATTTTTATTCTAAGATCTAAATTTCTCTTTAATGGCTCGGATAATATTTTGACCCACAACCCACTTAGGAGTTTCTTTATTTCTAAAAATTCTATTGTTCCTTTCTTTCCAAATACCCCAACAAATATGGGGAAGAGAAATCTTCCAAAGAAAACCCTAGTCAAACTTACCAATTAATAAATTCCTCTCACCAATTCTATAAGCACAAAGAACAACAAACATGAAGGTGACTACCTCTAAAATATAGAATGCATCATATAAAAGAAATGACGATGAAAATTCGCATGGGTTTTTTAAGATGTTAGTTGACAGGACAAAACATTCTTCAAGGCATTCATTGGAAGATGAACAGATGCATGAAGGACACATTCCCCCCCCCCCCCCCCCCCAAAAAAAAAAGGTGTTGTCATCTGCCACCAAGACATGATGTGCTAGTAATGCAGTTCATAAAGCAAAAGATTTAGATTAGATTTCCTCAACTATCGTTCAATGATAAAATTTAGATGATAAGACTACTCATATTCAACGAGTCAAAGAGAGAAAGATATTAGCAAATGAAGCAACAATTATTATATAGGAAACCACAGTATCCACAATTACAACAACTTAGCATTGAACATCTCTAAAAATTCTAGATGCCAATTGAACATCTCTGAGAATTGTGGAAGCAAATAAAGACAATGTGACGACAATTCATTGGCCCAGGTAAACACAAGGCTATGAAAACATTAATAAGAGTTCCCAAGGAAAAAAATCCTAGGTCATTTATGCATCCACAAAGGAGTAGAAACCCTTTTGTTCACACAACCGTCCAATCAAAAATTGAGAATAATGTAAAAATATTTTATAAAAATAATGAGAAAAATAAAAAACAATGGAAATAGCGTTGAAATTTTTTTATACTGCTTTACCATTGGTAAATAGTAATTGAAACATAAAATGCATCGTATCCTCCCATTCGAAAGAAACTAATAAGTAAACTCTTTAAATACAAATTTAAAACAATTGATGTAAACAAAAAAAATGCTCCAAATGATCTACGTAAGGGCATGTTTGGTTGTCATAATTAGAATGGAATCGACATTTCAAATTCTTAATTGTCTTGAATCCACAGTTTGAGTGCGCAAAATCAAAATTGGAATTAGAACCCCAAAACCCAGATTTGGTATTCCATCTAAATAGGTGGAATTGCTCTAATTCTCATTTTAATTCTAATATGCCCAAAATAAGCATTACACAATAATGAAATGAAATGTTTTTGAGATTTTCCTAGCCACTCACTTGGTCTACCTTATATTTTTCCGCTCTATATATACATATATATAATATAATATATATATATATACATATATATATATATACATATATATATATACATATATATATATATATATATACATATTTACATATATATACATACATATATATATATACATATATATATATATATATATATATATACATATATATATATATATATATATGTATATATATATATATATGTATATATATATATGTATATATATATATATGTATGTATATATATGTATATATGTATATATGTATGTATATATATGTATATATATATATATACATATTTACATATATATACATACATATATATATATATATATATATATATATACATACATACATGTGACAATAATATATATTATAGAATATAATATTTTTTATATATAGATTATATGTATATATATACATAAATATATATACATATATATATAAATACTATATGTATATTTAGAGACACACACACATATATAGATACATGTACATGTACATGTGTATATATATACATATATATAATATAAATTATTTTTATTAAATGTATTAATTAAATGATGATTAAACCTTAGAGACATGTCTCTTCATGAGACATGTCTCCTCCTCTCATATTTATATGAGATTCAAATTTGCATTTGGAACACATCAAGAACAATTGGCAATGTTATTACTATTGACACAAAAGTGTGGGACTTTACAATCAGAGATTGAATCTCTAGAGAAGGCTAGCTTACTATCAAGGTGCATCTAACTATTTCTTGAGAGGAAAAGGGAGAAAGAGATTCATGAAAATAAAATCACTTATTCTAATCTAGAGGGGGTGATACACCAAATAGTATTTTGATCTACTTCCTCCTGATAAATGCACTAGAATCTAATAGATTTCACAAGACATACCACTATTTATATTCTTTCAATCTTATTACCATAGAGAAGTCAAGAAGATAACATAACCATACAAGGAACGCAACAGATTCGCTTAACAGGTTAGTTAACTAAAATGAACATGATCATATGGTATTCAAATTTTCCAGAATACACTCAAAAAGATGGGGTATAACTAGATGACACAAATCTAACTAGCTGAAAATGGTTGTAACAACAGTGATTTCTATTGATTAAGGGGTGAGCATTTATAGAAAATATATGTGAAATACCAAAAAAAGAGAGATAGATAGATCCTTTGAACAATAGCAAAACTTGTCTTTATAGGGTGCAACATAACCCAAATACAACCTTGAGTTTAAACTCGCATGACTGTAAGATTGGGTTGCAGATGAGAGCAATAACTAAGGATGAGAAGAAAAACTGATGATGAAGTGAAATTGCTCATGAGAAATGACAAAAAGAATAAGGGAAAGTATGCACTCAGCTACAAGAGATCAAATCAAAGCTAGATCAATCATGATATGCATTTAAGAATTATGAAGTGCAACAATGTTGAGGACATAAAAAATTGTTACAGATGACAAATCATTTCTCCATTCTTTTTCCAACTACTACATGTATTTCTTTTACGTCGTGCTAGATCAACTGCATCAGCAAGTCAACTACATTCAACCATTTTACCTTCCACACGACCCTATATCCTTGAAATATTTTTCCACCTTTCTAGCATTCAACTTTATATCATTGACATGTATTTTCATAACCGTTTGCAACCTCACAACTTATTTTCTTTGTATCCCCTTAACTATTGTGACCTTGCACACCATCATTGTGGTTTGGACTTAACAACCCTCTAACCACGCAATGATGCAAAGTCAGTAGTTTTTCCTTGTCACCCCTTTACAACTTCACCACTTAAACTATTAACCCATCTTCTAACCTTGGGAACATGTGATGGTATGCTTTCACCACTTTGCTGCCTTGACCCTAGGTTAATCTTGACCACTCACAATGCGACAAAAGTATGAATGTAAATTGTTATAGTTAACTTCGCATGGTCGCAACTTGAATCTACTCAAGATTGAAGTTGCCTATGATCATGCAATTCATGGTTGATCGCTCCATCATAATTGTCATCTAAATGCTAGCCTCTTGAGTTGCAAAGCCACACTGTCATTGAACTTGATTATTTCATACATTCATGGCCCCCTTGATAATTAAGCCTTAATTTTCTGTAACCATATGAACAAGGAAAGATTGCATCATCACAGCTTGAATGCTTCTTTTGATATGAATTTTCTAAGGTTTAGGGATAAAAAGATAAGTCAAAGCTTTTTTGTATCCCTATTATGCATGCATAGCAATAAAAAAATAGTCAAATGATTGTGGTCATGGTTGTCACCCTGGATATTCAATTTTTTTGGAAGGGGGCCAAAAATGGTTAACATTTATGGTGACTCAAAGGGGATGCTTGTCTACTAAGCATGGACTAGTGGCCTTAAGCAATCCATTAGGCTATGGAGTCACAAAAAATGAACCCTGCATGTTGCCTACATCTTCACAAAACTCTGCCTCTTCTACAATTGTAAAACTTCAACAACCTACCATCTCCTAGAGAAAAATCCTAATATATATATAGAAACCTCAACCTTCTCTAGAAGCAAGCTTTAAGGTAAATTCCATTAACTATAATTGGAAAAATATCACCATTAGGCCTAGATAGCTGAAAAGTGTTGGTCTTCTTACAACTGGTGATAACATATGGCCCACTCCACATAGCATCAAATTTGGAGTGCCTACCAAGTTTACCTCTATCTACATCCCACTTGAGAACAAGGTCTCCTTTGAAAACTCTAGTTGTAGCCTTCTTGTCAAAACTTTTTTGACTTGTTGTTGACGTGCCTCAAGTATATGCATAGCTTTTTGTCTCTTCTCTTCTAATTTAATCAATTTCGCTAGTCTGACTATCATAACATCATTCTCTACTAGCTCTAGTTGATGAGCTAGTTCAAGAGAGGGGAACTGTTGTGATTTCACAATGCATGCCCCATTTAACCAAGAAATGGGGACCCCCTACTTTATTTTTTGATTTTTTGGAACCTTAGTCTGGGGTCCAAGTCTTTTTTCTAGTGTTTTTGGTCAAGATTGGGTCCTGATTGGAAAACCCATACTCCAAGAGTCAAAATTTAGAGTACCAAGTCATTATTTTGCAAAAAAAGAGGTGCACCAAGGCACCTAATTAGGTGTGCTAGTGTGCCAAACTCAAAATGCAAAGTGCACACTGTGAGAAGTGCGCAGTAGTGTAGTTGCACACCTTCCAAAACTACACTAGGTCCTAGGTCTATATAATCTGAGACCCTCCCCTTTACCTCTACTTGTTTTTTATTTTCCCATCTCTATAGAGTTCTGAGCACACCACTGCACCTAATTAGGTATGCCTCCTCCACTTCTTACACCTACACTCAGAGACAACAAAGCAAAATGTTAAAACCTAACCAAGGTGCACTATTATGCACCTTATTTTTGCTAAAAACTAAAAAACATTAAAATAAAAAAACTCATTCAAGGTGCACAGTAGTGCATCTCATTAGGTGCTCTACTGTGTACCATGAAATAAGAAAACAAACACAAAACATTGCCTAAGTTATGTGAGGGCAACGCATCAGCACACCCCATGAGGTGCGTTGTTGTGCACCCCACTTTTTTTATGGTAGAAGGTGCACTAGGTGTACCTATTGGGTGGGTTTGGTGTACCTTTTCTTTTCTTTTTTGTAATCAAGGGTTAAATTTTAGGTTTTTTGGTGTTTTTGAGTAACTAGTTTTTAGGGTTTTGATTCGTGTCATTTTTAGGGTTCGATTTAATCATTTTTTCTTCAACTCTAAACTAATGGACATCATTTTTATGTAGATACAATGGCTTCCTCATCCTCCTCCCTTACCACATAGATGGTACCAAAGCCTCTAGTATTCAAGTTTCAAGGTGTTCTAATAAAGTTACATTTCCAAGATGATCATTCAAAGATCTGGGACATTGGACTAGGTCACACATATTTGGGCACATTCCTAACACTATGCAACAAACCAATAGAAAGGTCTCCAATGATATATGCTTTGATTCGATCAGGACTACTTAATGTAGCATTGCATCCAGTTTCAGTGCAATCCTCGAAATTAGTCATGACACTAGTAGAGAGATATGATCCCAAAGAAACAATCATCAAGAGCATAACTAGAGAGATCATCCTAGATCTCCAACCCAACAATATAGAGAAGGTGTTCCATCTTCCAAGGATAGATCAATTTATTATATTGACTTATCAACAAGCTAAGAGATGGTACTGGGAAAATATTGATGAAGCTTCTAAAATTATACAGTCATCATACCTCATTGAGAAGACTCCTCTAGGGCAGAGAGCAAGCAAAGTTGACATGACAAGAGGATATATGAAGGAAGATATTGGATATTTGATCATTCTCTTGAGTCGAGTCATGGGTTTTCTCACTTCTGGACATTTGAACATATGGATGGTCCATTTCATTGAGACTATCAAGGTAGCAAAGATGTCAATTAATTGGGCTTCTATTCTTAGTGAGAACTTGGGTGAACAACTAGTGGTGGTGAAGAATAACCATAAATTTTATATGACATCATATACGGTGTACTTGTTAGTTGCAAGGGTGATAGATTATCTAGGGCTCTATAAGAAGGGTAGCATGTAGGATGCAAATGCATGACCCTACATAGTATATCCTTAGCTGGTAAAGAAGAAGCTTCTAGAGAAAAGTAGGGAATACAAGATCATAAATGATGCTTTCATATTCACAATAATCCAGTCCATAGAGAGGGATTATGCGAAAAGGATGTTAGAAGAGGCAGCTACTAAGATATCAGAGGTTGGAGCCTACTATATCTAGTTTCAAACATTTACATATTTGAGGGTAGTGGGTACAACTATCAACCCTAAAAAGTCCCTAGGTATCCCAGTGACAAACTTATTCTACTAGATATTGCTTGGTAACTCTTTTCTACATATGACAGAGTTAGAAAGTAGCACAAAATATGTTGGATATGGCCTATTACTATAGGACCTTTCAGTGTGGTGCAAAGACAAGACATTTCATCTTTTGAGTGTGAATGGGATCAATATCCCTTAGAAGAATATAATTCTCCATGCCCCTATTTTGATAATATCAAAAGACTAAAACATCTAGTCGGCAAGACATTCTAGCATGAGGATGTGATTGAGGATCACTGGATGAATGCAACAGATGACTACAATATCTGTATAACGGATTATTGTAGGATGAGAATTTGTATCTAGTAGAGAGTGCTTTGAAGGTGAAGATTCCATTGAAGATTGTGCAACAAGATATAGAGGATCTTCTCAATTTTTTATTCAACAAGGATAAGATGGGTGACCGGTCTATCAGGAATGTTGAGATTGATAAAGAAGAGAACTTAGACATTAATCACAGGGTGAGGTACATCATCAAATTGACAAAGGATTCCATCAAGAAACCTTTCAAATTTGATCCAATTCCTCAAATAGTGGTCTTTCATGTGCAAGCCCACCCATCCAAAGGTTGAGGAGCTAAGGTCACAGTACCTACATTTACAGCCTAGTCATCGGTGAGACCTGAGACAGTACACCAACTTGATAGACTAGTTGAATATTATAGGGCTCAAAAGGGTAAAGGAAAGAGGAAGAGAACTTCTCCTCAACAGGTCAAGCCAAAAGAAGAAGCAACTCAAGCACCTCCACAATAAGGAGAAGAAAATGTACAAGGGCTGAAGAATGTGGAAGCTACACAAGCCCAAGATGATCCTCAAGTACTACCTACATAAGGCCAAGGAGAAGTAAAAATTCTAGTATAAGAGGTATCCCCACCTCAACAAGAAGAACGAGCCCCCCCCTCCTCACCTAAGAAGAGAAAGATCAAGATTCTAGTAAAGAGGAAACAAAAGGTCATTAGGAAAGTGATTCCTTTCCCATCAGTCCCCAAACCTATTTTAGAAGAAGTAGAAGAAGAGTAGGAAGAGGATAATTTACCCTTGAATCAAAGGACTTGTCTCACAAGAGCTACAAAGTCATAAAGGAGAAGAAGCTCCACAATCACACCGCCATCTATTTCTAATCAACCCATTCAGACTACAAAATCAAAAGTTAAAATGCAGTAGTAGATAGATGAGCAGGATGGGGAGGGCACTGATGTCTTTTAGATGTCAAATTTTGATTTCATGCCCATGGGTACTGAATTGGTCAGGGATAAGATAAGAGACACTCCAACTAATCAACCTCAATAGGAAGATTGGAGTCAGTTGCCACCCGAGCCACAAGGACTTGAGGTAGCTCCATCATCTCCAGTGTAAGTCACATTTTGTGTAGACAAGGGATTAGCTACCGCTCTGCCTCCAAGTATTGAAGTAGAACAAGTTCAAGTAGAGCAAGAGGAAGAGCCAAAACAAGCATCTATCAAGGAAGTGTCAGAAGAAGGGCAAATAAGTGAATAGCCTTAGCAAACTTCCCAAGACACTAAGGTAAGGACTGTGGACTCTACAGACATAGAGACTCTCAATATAGATCTCGTACAAAAGGAGAAGACTCTAAAAAAGGGAGATAAGGGAAAGGGCATTGCAGAGCAGACTCCTTCATACTCAAAAGGGAAATCTTCATTGGAGCATATCCCAAGGTGGTTGAGGAAAGAAGTAATAAGAAATTAGAAACAACAATTCACCACAAAAGAGGAGGATAGGATCGAATTAATTGAAGTCCTAATGAAACTTGAATCACCAGCAAAGGATGCATGGGCATTAGCCTTTGTCATGAGTGATTGGAACCAGGACCTATTCACTCACATAGTTATCCCTCCTCCACATTAAAATGTTGAAGAATTGACTCCATGGGATTATCAGATTAGGGAGATTATTCTTGGAAAACCTACCTTAGATACTACTAAGTTGATGGTTACAATCAAAATAAAAGAGGTATTCAAGAGCCTAGAATAGGATGGGGTGGATTTGATAACAATTCAGCGACAAAATGACATCCTAAAGGGATATCTAAGAGAATTTTTTGGTCCCCTAGATCCTACAAACCCAAAGCAAAATTTGAACGCAACACTCGAGAGAAGAGATAGGGGTACGAGCCAATTGGATCCATTTTTTAGAGCTTGTCAGTAGTGGAGAGAAAGTTTTGAGGATAAGGGTGTACATACCATTCAAGGAAATATGAAGTTGTTACACATTATGCAAGAGAATGTGGATAGGCTAGTAGTCATTTTGAATCAAGATTTTGGTCTGATGGATGAATTACATATCTGGGGGAAAGACTTGCAAGCACTTCAGTCAATTAAGTGGCAAAGGTATCAGATGTTGATGGAAGTATATATAGCAAAGGAATTAGGAAATATTGATGATTGGATTGAAAAGATTACAAACGGTAATAAATTAATGGAGACATTACATGCGGAGAGTCACACGGTCAAGGATCAAACCCAAGAGAAAATTTTGGAAGATGAGAAACATTATAGTGATGCGTGTTTAGACATTTTTGAGGATGATGTATGGGAAAAATTAATAAAGGTAGAGGTAGTAGTTGAGAAACTTTGGAAACTTTTTGAGGAAGCTGCTAATGATGATGATATTAGGCAATCATTTAGGATGGAGGAAGCATTGTTAGATCTGGATGTAAAACTTGGAGATTTTGCAAAGACTCATATCGAGCTAGGCAACTATAGACAGAAAGTGAAAGACATATATGAAGCCTTAGATTTTCTAGATGTGGCTCAAGTCACCAAGATCATTGAGAAATTCAAGGGAAAATACCCAGACATAGCTTTGGTATAAAGGGGAACAAAACCCAAAAGGTGAAATTTCAATTTTGACACTTGGTAAAATTTTGCATTTTTTGAACCTACCTTCGAGGTGCGCTGATGTGCCAGGTGTATAGGTGCACTAGGTGCACTTTTGCAATGGTGTTCTAGAAGAATTTTGAAGAAGTCAGAGGTGCACCAACAATTAACTGTTAGTTCTAAATTTAGAGCTTTCCATACATCAAAAATGCATTTTGATAGTAGTTTAATTCCAACTGATGCCTAGCAAAGATGGAGCTTCTATTTTTGGCACTTCTAGACACTCCTACATCAACCAATGGCTCTTTCTTTCTTATTTTCTCATGTTTTCTTTGTTTTAAGACATGTAAAGGCTCATGCATCCATTTAATGATATAAATATGGATGAAGTCCTACTAAGCACCAATTAGAGAGTTAGTTTGTACATAATTAGATTTGTTTTATTTGTTTAGAAGCATATGTTTGCATAAAGATATCTCTCACTCTCAACACAAATTGAGGAGATGATTTCTTACAAATTTAGGAATGTAATATGTATTCCAAGCCACCATTATTTTGATGCAATAATATATATTGTTGGTGCTTGCATTTGGAGTGTAGTGATTCTTGCCTAAGTGTGTTATATTTTGTGGATTTATGTTCATAAAGTGTAATTGAGCCAATTATTTTATTGCATTGTTCTGGTTGTGCGATCTTTTAATTCTAGTGTTTGCTATGGTTCTACAAATTGCATTGATGTATTTAGTTCAAGAAGAGATCATCATATTGTTCCTGCATAGATTTTTGTCTCACATGAGTGTACTTTTCATGGACTTGTGATTTGATGAAAAGTGAAACATCTTATGGTTATTGAATTCCCATTGACGATTGCATTAGTGGAATTAAGGAAGCATTACTCCTATTTTCATTGGTTACCCACTAATCTTTTTGAAAGCTTAACTCACAGACTCGGTTTCATAGTTTATGTCCGTTAGGATTTTAATTTCATGTTATTTGCTTAAACTTATTATTGCCCTATCTTTTTTATTTGCTTTACTAACCCCTTTATTTAAATTAGGAATTCATATAGTTGCATAATTAGACTGCATTCATTATAAAATAGAAAAATACAAAAATATATTTATTTTTGTGTGTTTTATTCTTTTGAAATAGCAAATAGATTCTATATCTTATCTAAATTGTTTAATGAACCAACAAAGGCCTCCTCGTGAACACTCACATTTATCTTCAACTGAGCAGATTTCAGTAGGTCGCAAGATCACCCAGAACCTTGGAGTTGATCCTAGATCAGCTTTTAATGAGAGGAGTTCGAAAGGATTCTTGTCGTTAAGCATCGTGCAAAATGATAGCTCAACAGGAACTCTAGTGAAATAGGAAGCCTAGCTTCCCATCCATATACCAGCATTAAAGGTGAGTTCTCAATTTCTCTCTTGGGTGTAATTCTATCATCCTAAAGGGTAGTTCTCAACTTGGCATGCCAACACCTCTGATTATCTTCAATTGTCCTCTTTATTATTCTGATGAGGTTCTTATTGGAGGATTCAGCCAAGCTATTCCCTTGGGGATAATAATTTGAGGAAGTGCTCAAATATGTTCCATGTTGTAGAGCCTAGAGCATATATGAGTTCCAAAAAAATACTTGGTATTATCTAATATGATAGTTGATAGAACACCAAATCTGGTCACTATTCCATCAAGGAACTCAACTACTGAAGCCTTTGTTGCATCTCTCAAAGCTACTACCTCTGTTTGTCTTGTGAAATAATATATGGTTGCCAAGATCCATTTGTGACCAGCACTAGAGGGTGGATTTATTGAACCAATGAAATCCAAACCCCATTGAGAAAATGGTTGATCTATCTGAATGGGATGGAGAGGAAGGGCAACCAATCTTTACTTTCCTAAGAAGATTGCACATTTTTCACATTTCTTCACCCACTTCTAACAGTCATTGAATAGGGTTGGCCAATAATAACCATCACTCATTATCTTCATTGTTGTTATCCTGGTTGAGAAATGACCACCAACAGGGCCATCATGGAACTCCTTTAATAACCTTTTGATCTAATCTATTTGAATACACCTTAATAGGACTCCATTAGAATCATTTTTGAGTAATATCCCATCCACCAAGACATAAGGGATAGACTATAATTTGAGTTATCTTTTCTTGGCTCTATCTAAGCCTTGGGGATATCTTCCTTCTATCAAGAAGGTAGTCATGTCATGCAACCAATCATTCTAATCTTCATTCTTCATTGGTTTCTCACCTTGTATTAAGAGAGCAGCCTCTTCGGGTGTCTCAAAAGATGAAACCATTTGCTCACATAATCTCTTGCCTCTCACAAGCTTGGTGATCTTAATATATTAATATCCTTGTTCAGCAGGAACTCCTTCACACTTGCATGTGGGACCAAGAGCTAGACCTTGTTATGAGACAAAATATGTTTGAACTTTTTGAGAGTCTTTACAACAATAAGGCCTTGTTTCTCTACATAGTTATATCTGCCCTCATAATCTTTAAACCCCTCACTAAAGAAAGCAATTAGTTGCTCTAAATTCTCATCATTCAACTATGTTAGGACAGTTGATATGCTTGGCTCTCCTCCAAGGGAGTAGAGGATGAGATTGTATGCACCCTAAAATGGTTGCCTAGACTATGGGCCCCCATTATTCAATTTATCAAATTTCCTGAATCAATGGTTTGCAATATTTTATTAAATCAATTCAAATCAATTTCTTTGATCAAATTGTAATTAATTCAATTATTTCAACATTTCCTAAGGTTTGATCATTTTATCCTAAGTCTTATTTAATGAAAATAAAACCTCTCTTTTAATTAAATAATTAATCCACATTTAATTAATTAAGAGAAAAACCTTTTTTAAAATTTAAGTAAATATTTCTTATTCAATTAAAATAACTTGCCCTCTTTTAATTAAATAAAAGCCCACTTGAAAAAAGAAATTAAATAAATTATTTTTTCCTCTACACTTAAATGCACATATTTCTAAGTGGGATTCCATTTAATTTTCCTCCTCTTTTCTCATTGGTGAAATTTTGTCTCACATGGATCATTCTTTGTCCACCCTTGATTAAATCATATTGCCTCTTAATCTTAATCGTCCATTTTTCTTAATAAGGGAGAGTCCTCTCCTCATTTTTCACATTCATGATTATGCTATTGTTATGTTGTAGGTTTGGAGAGCAATTTTTTAAAGAAGGAGTTTGAGCATTAAAGATTTTTGTGGAGAACTTCTATCTTGTTGTCTTCTTCTCTCATGCATCCATGGCTTCCATCATCATGATCCATCCTTGCATTTTCACATTATCTTAGATCCATATTTTCTTTCATAGATTAATCTTGCATTGTTATTTCCTTTCATAGATTAGATTTCCTTTCTTGCATTGCTTTGCATTGTTATCATTTAGATTAGCTTGCATCTTCATTTGAATTCATATTTTGATCCTTGAATCTCTCATTTTATCGTGTACTTGCATGGGCACAAACTAGGTCAAACTGAGAGCCTCCATTACAAAATCTTGCACTCCATGAATAGAGAGCTATGAGCTGCCATTGAGACCTCATTCTTGAGCAATCTTGGATATAATGACTCATAGAAATGTGTCAACATTTTAGTACACATTCTTTGGTGCCCACCGTGGGGCAACCTACCTTTACTTGCTGGTTTTAGATATTTTTGGAGCTAACCCCCTTTTGTGGATTTGATTGGAAACAAAAAATCCTAGATCTTAAAGATTTGATCATATCTCCCAAATAACTTGATTTTTTGGTTTGAATTGTGTTTTGTGGGTTGGCGACATATTAGAGAAGCTTCAATAAAATATTCAAATTTTTCTAAGGTATTTTCTATTTTTTATAATTTTTTTCTTGATTTTTTATGAAAAATCATCATGTTAGGGAACAAATTAGCAAATTTTTTGGAAAATTCCACATTTTTGAAAAGGTCTCTAAATTCTAAATAGGGTTGGTTCTTTGTGTTTTGATTTTAGAGATCATCTTAAGGTTCAATAAGTCAATTTGTAAAAATTGGTTTGTTTTGACAAAATGGCTCCCCAGAGCACAAATGAAAAGATCTTTTCAAAATTCTAACATTTTTTGAAAGCTTTCTGATTTTTTATAGGGGTCTCTTTTCTGCATTTAGGGTTTTGGATCCAAATTCATATCATATAGGTCCAATCTTGTTGACTCGGTCAAAAATCAATATTAAAAAAGAGCATTTAATGAATAGCTTGCATTTAATTTTCACATGGATCAATGCATGATGTGAGATTTCATTTGGGTTATTTGTTGGTTATTACCACTCTTAAAAATCATATTTTTAGATCTAACCCTAGTTTTTCATAAGTTGGATATATATTGCATATCTTGTGTTTGCTTATTTTGCTTGTTGCTTTGTTTGTTGCGAGCGAGCGTTCAAGCATAAATGAAAGGTACAATAGGGAAAAGACATGTTGCAAGGATTACCAGGTATTTTTTTAGATCTCTATAATATTTTGATTTAGAAATGAAATGAATCCTCTCATTTTTTGGCTTGAGTGCTTTTACATGCTTTCATAGATTCACACTTTATTTGGTGCTCTAAAATTGGATCTAGATTTACTTTCATGGATATGTGTTTCACATAGTAATTAGGCCCTATAAACACTATTTGTGAAGTTCTTGAGGGAATGTGCTTCATTCTCTTGCCTTACATGTGAAGCTCTTCTCGACAATAGATCCCCTTGTAGGTAGGAAGGATATTTGTTATTATCTCACTATTCCACTTGGGTTTGTCCTCAACATCCATTAGTACTTTCTCTTTTGAAATTGGTGGTGTTTTTTGTTGGCTTTTCCAAAAAAATGGTGAGGTGATTTTGAATTACCATGTCAAAGAATCTCGTTTTCTATGTTTGGGTAAGGTGAAGAGGCTAGAGGAGTATGCTCTATTCCCTTTTGGGCACATTAGAAATGTTGAACCCTTGAATCCAAACCAAGTCCCCATGTGGTACAACTTTGTGAGTCTTCCTTGATTAGAGAGGGTTAACTATAGTGGACATTCCCTTTATTGGGTCAACCACATGGACGGAACCTCAAGCAGTAATGGCCATTTTTGATGTGGTAGTAGCAACCACTATATAAATGTCCTTGTGGGGGAAATCCTCATGGGTGTAGTCTTTTGTTGGGTTGTCGAATCTCCTCAGTATCTCTAATTGATTAGATTCTCACAATATGTCAAAACCCTGGTGCACCAAGATTGGATTTTTCCCACTCTAGATTGTAAAAGTTGTAGAGTTAAACATTACTAAGAACCATAGTGCTGTCAAATTTTCTTTTCTAGGACTATGTGCATGATTGGAAAACATTTTGAGAACATACACAGTGGTGGTTCTAGGGATTAGACTGATACTATGACACTATTCTTGTTCATGTGTGAAGTTTCTTTGTCCCTTGCTCATTGTTTAAAGATGTTTTCTTGAAACCCCTGATTGTTGTCTTGCATGTCTGGTTCATGATTCAAAACTTATCACACCTAGTTGGATATTTAAAAAAAATAAAATATGAGTTCCTAAGTCAAGACTTTATGATCAAACTACTTTGTTCTCTTGTTATTCCTAGTCTCCTTAGGTTGATCCGGTTTAGATTAGACTACTTACCCTATTGTTAGAATCTTGTTTGCACCTTGGGTTATTGTGCTTTGACCCCTTGAATTATTGATCTTTGATTTCACAAGTGATCTTGTTTGGAGTTAGTGAGTTAGAGACTGTCCTTGTTGAGAGTCTAAGTAATCTCTTGTCCATCCACTTTCGTAAAAAATAAATTTTAATTATTTATAATTTGGGTAAATCATCCTCCTAGTCCACATGTCCTAGGGTATTCACCCAAAGTTGTGGGCACCTCTATGACAGTGTTGGTTTATGTCTATTTCAAAAATTATATCTTATCATCTCTCTTTTGGACAAGTGAGTTCTTTTTCTATCATATTTTGTTATCAATGTTTCTTAGGGTCATCCTATCACCCAATACCACTATGGGATTCAAACCCTGTGCTACCAAACCTTAGTCAAGTCTAGATGATCATGAGCTCTCCTTTGTCATTAAAAAGTATCAAGACTTATCTGCTAGTCTTCCTAGACACATGATAGAAATGAAGAAAGTGCTAGAGAAAATGATTGCATCATTAAATGAATCTTCCTTAAGACCTTTAAATAAATGTGAATCATCTTCTTTAATGTCTACATCTTCTACTCAAAGACACCAATTGTCTTTATATTTTAGATCCAAAGACCTCTTGAGAGAGAAACTGAGTAATAACTCCTTTGAGAATATGTCAATATTTCATGATAGGCCTATCTTTGACTAAGATGAGAATGAAAAAAATGGTCCTAGATATACTTTTGAGAGAACTTTTACTCCTTTGGGATTTTCATATGACATGGTGCTTGAGACCTTAGTTGCAAAAAAGGTCATTACTTTACCACGCTAATATTCTACACCTTATGAACCTAAGGTAAAACCTTATTGGTGGAGAGATAATCACTATTTCGGCTACCATACATGTAAAGGTCATAAAAGTGAAGATTGTATTGCATTGAAATGTATAATTCAAGATCTTCTTGATGACAGAATCATTGATGCTGAAATTCCTAAAGACTTATGTAATGAAGATACTTCTCTTGAGCAGGATCATGTTGATGAACCTATGTCAAGTGATGGTTTCCTTTATATGTCCATTTCTTCCAATAATTATGCATCTCCCAAAACTTCAAATCTATCCAACATTAATCCATAAAACAAAGGATCTAATTCTTTTCATGTAGTTCCTTATAGTTATCCTATAGGGTTACATCTAAAAGAAACTCAAGCTAACCTACACTTGGTTGAAAACCCTTTTCGTGTTGCTAAGACTAAAGATCCTTAACCTTCATGCGGTACTATGTCTACTATGCCCACTTTAGCTAGTCCTTCATTACCCCTTAAAGATCCTAACATGAAAACCTCATATACTCCCTTATCCTTAGAAGTGGCTCCATGTCAAGAGAACTCTCAAAAGGCTAAAGATAAAAATGTCAAGAAAGATCAAGATCAAGCACCCCTTCATCTCCTTCAAGATGCCACTCTTCCATATCTTACATCTTATCCACCTCCTAAGTATGATGAAGACGCTACTTCCACTATTTTTCTCGAGCTTACTGAAAATTGTGAACAAAGTTTTATGCCTATTCTATCCAAAGAAACTTGTCAAGATCAAAGTATTCCATCTTCTTGTTCTACCACTCCATGTTTGCTTCTACTTTCTACTCTTCCTAAGACTTTTCAAGCTCCAAAAAATAATATCAAAGAAGTTTCTCCTATTCAAGATGCTCATGATCCCATTGAAAATCCTAATGTTCACTCTAAAGAAGTTGATGTCCTTGGTTGTCATATAGATGTTGATGGACTCATTGATTATCCTTTCTCATCTTCCACGTCCATCCTTGGATTTCCTCAACCAATACCAAGGGATTTATGTCTTCCTTCCATCTTGGGTCCTTTTGTCCCTTCATTTTCCCCTCTTAACTCTCCTAATTTTTCATCCATCTTGGGGCCTTATGTCCCTCCATCTCTTATCTTTCCTCAAGATCAACGTAGATGCATATACTTGAATCCTTTTCATCCACTCACCCATCTAAACTAGTCATATCCTCCTTCTTCTTCCACAAGTCCCAAGTCTTTTGGAAGTAACTTGAATGTGCAATACAAGAAAATGAAGAAATACAAGCATCCATATAAAAAAGAAGATCACCATGTCTCCTCTAATCAACATAGAGGCATAAAGTCACAAGTATGGTTCTAAAATCCATAATTGAAGATATTCTCTCTAAATCATCAAAAAAATATGAAAAAAACATGGCTATATGGATTCCAAAGTCTCTCTTGAAAGAGTATAATGTTGAGAAACAAGTGAAGTTGACATTCAAGCTTCCAAAGACTTCCACTTCATCTTCTTCCAAAAGCATTCTTCCATTTCATGTGCCTAAATTGCAACCTCTTCTATCCATTCACCATATTCCTTCATGTATTCCTTCATTTACATTTCCTCCATCCTCTTTCCACCCTTCAAGGTGTGTGTTGATGTTGATCTTGCCTTCCTTTCTGTCTACCCTTTCACAATCCTTCTATTCATTATCCTTCTACCTTCTATCCTTTTTCCTCATTTGAACCTATTCCTCCTATCTTCCAACCTCACTCGCTTTGCATAAAACCTTATCCTCCATTTTTCTCTTCCATCTTCCTTTCCCTATCAACATCTTTGAGCATATGATTTTGAATCCTTGGCATATCATGGTTTTTCTTCTTCTTTTTTTAATTCTGATTTGTTGCTCCTTTTCATCAACAATATGCTCTGGTCTGTCATGATGAGCACCAATTGCTGCAAGCCTATCATCATGTTTATTTTTTATTTCTTGGGACACTCTAAATGTTGAATTCTTGAAAGCATTCAAGTAGATCCATACTCTATTTTTGTATGACTTGAGAAGGTTGTACTTTCTGACATTTTGATTCTTGATTTGATTTACAACCAACTCACTATCTCCAAATACTTTCAAGAGCTTGATGCCTCTCCTTTGTACAAGTTATAGACCATGGATTAGGGCTTCATACTCTACTACATTCTTAGTGTAGTTGATTTGGAGTTTGTATGAAAAGTAACATTTTTCCAAATTAGGTGAAACAAGCATTACACTAGCACCTAAACCATTTTTTTTCCTTAAGCATTCAAAGAACATATTCCACAATCCATTTGTATCTCCTTTTGTTTTCATAAGATTGGGAATAGGTGCACCCTCTTCAAAAACACAATAAATTCTAAGACTTGTCTCCTCAGCTTCTCATATTAGGTCAAATTGATAAGCAACAACCCATTCATCCAAAATATAATTAGGTACCTCTACTAAGGAAGTGATATGTTCATGAGTTGTGCATTCATCATCCTCCTCTTGAATTGTGTAATTCATATTTATGGGGCTAGGAGTATAAGTCTCTATATAATTAAGGGCTAATTACTTAGATTTTGTGGAAGCCTTTGTTCCATATCTTATTCTAAAAAACATGTATGACCAGTCAGATGCAATATAACCACAAATATGTGTCATAAAGTCCCTAGATAGGTAGATAGAAAAATGTGGAGGGAGCTCAACAACTAAAATGTCTTGTGTAATAATAAAACCAGGACATGCATGTAATGCCATCTTCATATTTTTAAACACTCCTACTATGGTGAGAGAGCTTCCATCCAACTAAAGAGCTCCCTTAGCCATTGGCTCATCCTAAATACCAAGGCTATCAGCCACACACTTTGGCATAACTGAGTTGCTAGCTCCTGAGTCTATTATGCAGTTGTGAACTAATGTATCTCCTATAATCAAAGAGAGATAAAAAGAGGAAGGCTTATTTTTTCTTACTTGTTTACACTTCCCTTGTAGGTTTCACAAAGCTTGTTGCTCCTTCCATGGTGGCTATTATATCCTTCTCTTTGATAGTCTTTAATTCTTGTTGTAACAATTCCAATTGAGATGGCACTGCAAGAACATCCCACATAGGAACACTGATATTTGTCCTCTTAATTTGATCTACAATGTTGAGGGGAGGGTATGTTATCTTGGTTGGAAATTCGGTGATTATAGGGTCTGATGTATGAATGGGAGCAACATGTGTCTCTTTAGTCTTCTTCTTGTTCTAATTTTGAAATGGGGCAACAACACCCTATTGTACATTTGTATTTGAGGTCTATAGAACAGTCCTTGAAGTTGTGGCCTAACCTGATGAGGAGGATGGAACTTCCTCTACAACTCTCCTTTTTCTTCTAGTGTTGTGAGCTATCCCATCATTGCCACCATGATTTACATGATAGTAATCTCTAGGCTAGTAGTTCATGAAAGTGCAGTCCCTTGGTTGTTGGGATTAAAAACTAATAGTGGGTTGATTTGCATCATATTTGTGCCCTAATGTTTGTTCTTGTGTAGTCAGGCTCTTCTTTATGGCAGATACATTGTTCATATGAGAAATTACAACCTAAACAATACTCTTATTCTTGAGCCAAATTATTTTGAGAAACTATAGTCCTTACTGGATTTTCACTTGCATTTGTAGGGGCAACATAACCCATAAATCTATTTTGGTTAAATGGGACATAACCTTGACTCTAATTTGGTGGCCTAATGAATGGAGGATTCTAATAGTTGGTCTAAAAAGGCCTGCTACCTTGAGCTTTTTGTCTTTTAAGAGTCACCAATTCATTGTTCATTTTTTGTGTCACTGCATTTGCATCCTGAAATCTTTTATCTATATCAAAGTTATGATCCTTGATTTTATCTATATTCTTCATCATAGCCTACATCATGGCCTCAATTTCAATTTTAGCTATTCCATTCGAAGATGTGGAAGCTGAAGGGATAACAAAAAGAGGTTGGCTTGTGGATGTGGTAGGAATAGGGGCTACCATAGGCTGATGAGTAGGTATGTTAGGAAAGAATGGCATCAAAGGCGTTGGAGCTAATTTCCATCCTTGAATCAAAGATATTTTCTTCTCTTATGGCAATTTCATATGCACCAGGAAAAGTGTCCCCTCCCATAGTTTGCACTATGGTAGCAATATCACTATTAAAAGCTCTAAGGTAATGCAAGAAGGCATTACCAAGAGTAGGCTTCATTGCAGCAAGTATTCTATCCCATGTCTTTTAAAATCTATAATTAAAGTTTGTCATATACTCATGGGGTACTCTCTTAATTGAAGTTAGTTGCTCTAAAAGTGATAGGTGATCACTTTTGTCTTCAAAACATTTACAAAGCATTTCTCCTAACTCATCTCAATTAGTGATAGAATTATGTGGTAATCCCCTATACTCATGTAAAGCTTTTCCCTTTAATAATGAGGCCAAAAGTCTAATAGCAACATCATCCTCTATAATACCATGTAAATTAAATACATTTGAAATTTCATGAACATGTTCTATAGGAGAAATGGAAGTTTCACCAATAAAATCTTGTATACTTTTAAGAGTGGATACTAGGATATCATGTCTTTGGGCTAGAACGAGAGGACTCCCACCATAGAAGTTGGCAAAAACCTGATTTCTAGGGAGGGGCATGTGAAATAGTGATCTATTCAAATGGACAGATGGTACCCTAGGCTATGACCTATCAACCAGAGGAGTAGAAAGAGATCTAACAAGCGTATGTGTTACTTCTGAACTCCTAACTGGTGATTGAGAGAGTCTACTTCTTTTTCTTCTGGGATTTGAAAATGAA
The DNA here is from genome assembly GCA_028749045.1 of Cupressus sempervirens. NCBI lineage: Eukaryota > Viridiplantae > Streptophyta > Pinopsida > Cupressales > Cupressaceae > Cupressus > Cupressus sempervirens. The sequence continues at coordinate 683,258,188 of CM053787.1, read as the reverse complement.
AGTTTACTATATAGAAAAGTACCTCTAGAAGATGTCCTTGTTTGAGATTTGGGCATGAATCAAAGCAACTCTGGTCTGGGAACCAAGATATAGAGATGGAGTCACAAAGTTCTTGAATTTGAGCCTCCTGGAGGCTCAAATGCTAAGAGCAACACTATCTCCCTATCATCAAGTTGAAGTTATTTTCTTTGACACTAGTAAACCAATTGACTTAAGAAGTGCTTCAATGTTGTCCCATCGGGCATGCCAAAACCTGTGGACACAAAAGTTTGCACCCTTTCCTAAAGTTTTGACCTAAAGGAAACCTCATGTAACATGGAAACCATCTTGAAAGTGTGGGACTTTTCAATTGGAGATTGAATCTCTGAAGAAGGCCAACTTCCTTACTATCAGGGTGCATCTAACTATTTCTTGAGAGGAAAAGGGAGAAAGAGATGCATGAAAATCAAACTACTTATTCTAATCTAGAGGGAGTGATACACCAAATAGTATTTTGATCTACTTCCTCTTGATAATTGCACTAGAATCCAATAGATTTCACAAGACATACCACTATTTATATTCTTTCAATCTTATTACCATAGAGAAGTCAAGAAGATAGCATAACCATACAAGGAATGTAATAGATTTGCTTAATAGGCTAGTTAACTAAAATGAACATAATCATATGGTATTGAAATTTTCCTGAATACACTCAAAAAGATGAGTTATAGCTAGATGACACAAATCTAACCGGCTGAAAATGGATGTAACAATAGTGATTTCTATTGTATAAGAGGCAAGCATTTACAAAAAATATTTGTGAAATAATAGAAAAAAGAGAGATAGATAGATATTTTGAACAAAAATGAAGCTTGCCTTTATAGGGTGTAGGCATAACTCAGATAAGACCTTGAGTTTAAACTCACATGACCATGAGATTAGATTATGAATGAGAGCAATAATTGAGGATTAGAAGAAAATCTAATGATGAAGTGCAACTGCTCATAAGAAATGATAGAAAGAACAAGGGAAAACATACACTCAGTCACAAGAGATCAAATCAAAGCTAGATCAATCACTATATGCATTTAAGTAGTATGGAGTGCAACAGTGTTGAGGACATAAAAAATGGTTGCAGATGAAGAATTATTTCTCCATTCTTTTTCCAACTCTTGCATGTATTTCTTTTACATCATTGTAGGTCAGCTACATCAACAAGTCAACTACATTCAACCATTTTACCTACCACACGGCCCTATATCCTTGAAATATTTCACCACCTTGCCAACATTCAACTTTATGTTGTTGACAAGTATCTACATAACCATTTGAAGCCTCATAACCTATTTTCTCTGTATCCCCTTAACTATTGCGACCTTGCACTCAACGTGAAATTGAACTTTCGTACCATTGCCATAGTTTAGACTTAACAACCCTCTAACCACGCGATGTTACAAACTCAGTATTTTTTCTTTGTCACCCCTTTGTTGTGTATGTGAATTTAGTGATGTTAGGAAAACAATAAAATAAACAAAGCATTCACAAAACCAAACTACCAAAACATATAAAGAGAGACAAAGTGAGGTCCTCAAGTGAGAATATGAGCCATGGATAGGCTCTCTCAATGAGGATGATCACTTGATTTAGAGATGTGTCTATTTGATAGGATGTATGCTTGATTGCTTCCAAAGGCTTCAATGGATGTTTGATGGCTTTTTGGTGTGAGTGAGTGAGATTGGTAAAATGGCTTCTCAAAATAGCATTATAAGTTTATAGTAATGGATTGTGCTTAAAATGGATTGGGAGGGGATTCCTTAAATAGGCAAAGGGCTTGAGGGATCGATGGCTAGGATGGAAGGAAAGGAGAAAGCATATGGAGGGCTCAGATTGAATGAGAGGAGAGCACATGGATTGTGCTTCTTTATAGCCAATCAGGGAGTGACACATGTCACAGGGTCATTGGTTAGAGCAAGAGGGGTAAAGGGGTCAACAAAGGAGGCTCAAAGCTCATAAAGACCATCATAATGGCTTGTAAGAGAAATAAATGGGCTTGTAAGAGTCATTTATGGCTTGTAAGAGCACTTATGGCTTGGTGGTTGGGATATTTTGAGGGGAGACTTTGGCTTGGTTTAGGAAAGTCTTAAGCTTGCTTAGGAATGTGCAAATGATTAGGGGATGGGTTAGGCTTGGGTTAGGATTAGTTTAGGGATGTTAGAGATGTGCAAGTGGATGGTATTGATGAGGGTGGGTGAGTTAGTGGCTAAGCTTAGTTAGTATGGGTGGATGGGGTGGATTAGGCTAAATGGAGGATTTTAGGATAGTTTAGGGGCTATTAGATTTGAGGGTTTTATTTATTAAAGTGATTTTAATAAATTTGGGATTTGGAATTAGATAGGAGAATAGGATTTAATTGATAAATGATGGGTTATTTGATTTATCAATTAAGACTATAGATGATTAATTAAATTAATCAGCTAGGGGATGGCAAAGGATTAATTAAATAGGAATTTAATTAATGATGCCTTTTAGAGATAGCTAAATAGGATTACCAAAGCGGTGTAATCAAATTTAGGTGTCTACATTCGCAACTCTGCCACCTAAATTGGTAACCCATATTATAACCTTGTGAAAGTGTGATCGTAGGATTTCACCACTTCAATACCTTGACCTTGGGTTAATCTTGACCACTCGCGATGCTATGAAAGCACATGAATCTAAACTATTGTAGTTAACTTCACATGGTTGCAACTTGAATCTGCTTAAGATTGAAGTTTCCTACGATCATGTGATTCATGGTTGGTCACTCCATCACAACTATCATCTAAATGCTAGCCTCCTAAGCTGCAAAGACATGCTATCATTGAACTTGATAGTTTCAAGCATTTGCATTCCCCTTGATGGTTAAGCCTTAACTGCCTATGACCGTGTGAACAAGGAAAGATCGCATCATGGCAGCTTGAATGCTTCTTTGGATATGAATTTTCTAAGGTTTAGAGATAAAAAGAAAATTCAAAGCATTTTTGTATCCCTATTATGCTTGCATGGCAATAAACAAATAGTCAAATGAGCATGGTCATGGTTGTCACCCTAGATATTCAAATTTTTCGAAGGGGGGCAACAATGGTTAACAATTACATTTGCAAAAAATGATCCATGTTACTAAACATGGTATCAGAGCCTAGTTGCAAATGCAAATGTAAGAAATGAGAGAATAAGATTGGAAGGAATATAGTCTGCAAAACACATTTTGGATCTTTCTAACGCTATATACTAAGAATTTGGTCAAAAAGCTACTGGATTTTGAGATGGGGTGAAAAGAGTGAATAAAGTTATAAATAACAAAATTGTTAGAGATTCTTCATTGTGCCTATATATGGATAATATCAAAAATTCAAACTATGTGTCACACATTCTTACAATGAAGATACTATATTCTAAATAGTTCTCTTAACCTTCGAATAATGCCACATTAAACAACTTGGTCATTTCATCATGGACATATTTACTAAAAAGGATATTGAATTATTCATCATGTCAAAGTATACATTTGGGGTAGGAGGATTAATCAATTATTACTCTTGAGAAAATATATTGTTCTAAGGTCAAAGATAATATGAATCTGTAGAAGCCTATATGTCATAAAAGTCTTCTTTGAAAAATGAAAAATAGAGGGACAAAAATTAGCAGCCCTCACATTGTACTTAGCATCGAATGGTTAAAGAGAAGGATTATCGGATATAACTTATGCCAACTACACACAAACATTGAAGAACTAGTGGCCACTGACATGCATGGTCAGTATAGATTGAGGAATCATACAAGATGTGTTGCTTAAGTTTTACGAGTCTAGGATGGTTCAACATTGTTTTAGTTGTCATGGAACTCTTTGAGCATGTATGTATTATGTTCAACTTCTCTTTGTGTGCCTTATTTTTTTCCATGGATCTTTTAGGATTAGAATTTGAGGCCTCTTGTTGCCATGATAGAGTTTTCCTTTATTATGTGCTCACCTCTTTCAGGTCCTACACACCCAATAAACGAAATAGGATGGAGAGATTGGAAACTTGGGTGGGTAAAACATGACTAGATTTGACATTAAAAGACTCACCTCCTCACATTGGCTAACAAGATCAGGTGATAAGGAGGTTGCAAACTACCAAACTTAGCAAATAAATGACCCCCCAAAAAGGTAGCAAGCTCATCTAAATGTATATCATGACCTTATGGAAAATTGTGCGTCAAATTCCATCGGGGTCCTTGCAATGCCCTAACAAGTTCTTGTGAACCTAGTTTGACTATTTGTTTCTCCTTCACTAAGAAAGTCATTGGATAGTAGACAACAATGTTCATTTCAACTGTGACAGATTATAGACCATCCACAGTGTCGAATTGCACACCTCATTATTTAAGTACTTATAGAAGGTACCCATAAATGAAATATGTTCCATATTGTGAAAACCATTTGATGGTGGACATTTGTGACATGGAAGCAAAAGAATTAGCTTCCTTATCACCTCAACCTCCTCCTTAAAACATTATTATTTTTGGAGTAAACCTTAGACAGTCCTCCTCTTATCTTAAATACCATCCATTTGAGAAAACGAACGACTGAGGACTAGTGAGAGTGCCTTTAGTAATTCATGTTGAGTGAACACATTTTGATTAATGATGTTGAGAACATTATGCATAATGTCAAAATGTGAAATATATTCAAGATTATGAGAAAGTAAATAATGATCTTCAGAAGTTGGAAACATATGCATAATACAAAATAATATTTATTAGCCATATCAAATATGAATAGATAATACCTAACCATCATATATCATAGATATTGTTCATGGAAATCAAATATCCAAAATAATATTGTGATTAGAAATGGGGAAGCTCCACATCAAAATTGTTTATTGGTTCTTAATATACAAATCCCATGCATCTATTCTCGACTATTTAATTCTCTATAACTGAAAGGCATTGAGGCATGTGAGTTGCACTTGGTAGTAGACCAAATTGAGATTAGGCATTCTAGAAAACGTTAATAATCACACATATATGATGCTTATTAGGAGTTGGCATTGATACAAAACTCATTATGAAAGATAATATTTGTGATTATTCTATGCACTCATAAGATGGACTTATCAGTAGTGATGGAAGGAGGGATCTAACAATACAATCACCAAATCTAGTCTATTTGTAAAATTCAAAATAGAAGATAAAAGATGTCTCTATATTGATTGTGGACAATATGATCTTAGTTGCAGTCATTCACTTCCCTGTATTACTGATACTAATTACTTAGCTATGATTTGAACTTGTTGCTTAAAATGGAATTTTATTTATGCTAAAGAAGCAAATTTGACTGATTTCTTATTTGAAATATTTATGCAATAAGTGTGAATTACAACTTGCATTAAAGATAGTAATAAATTGTGAAGAAATTAGTGGAGAAGAGAACTATTGAAGCCATAACAAAATATTATCATCTTTGGGAAAGATTGATTCTACTCATAGCAAGGAGAAATAATCATTGTTATGGACTACTAAAAGAATGATTACTTAAATGACTAGGATTATTACCACTTATCAATTCGTGTTTTTTTTTCTAATTCTTAGCACTTATTTAAGTGACTTTTGAAAAATGATAGGCAAAACAATGTTATTACTTAGTATGGAGCAATGCAATACCCAACACTAAAATAATAAGAGCTTTATTGGTGTCACTAATAGAGATACTTAGTAACATCATGAGGACATCCTACTGAGCTTTAGAATCTAAAGAGGGACCAGTAAAGGCAAAGCCATATCCATACACTTGTGATTCTTTGTCCCATGTTTTACTAGAAGGGATAAAGATGTATGAAGAAAACTTTAACCTCTTCCAATCCTTGAAAGATTGAAAACTCTATAAAAATGGAAACTATGTGAATTTAACATTGTGGGGGGAGGGGTGAATAATTACCTTAACCAATGCTTCATTCCCATTGAAGACATTGTCTGATTTGATGCATATGGATCTTCATTGGAGAAATTAATATCAAGAATCTTGATGTACATATAAGTATTTACTATTCTTAAGTATTACATTTATCTATTCGTTCTGTCATTTGCAGTTTCATATGTGTTAAATGAGTTGTTTTTTCCTTTATCTTTTCCTTTTCATCTAAAATTGATCTTGTGGGAAAAGAAGAATGGTACATTAAGTAGCCTATGATAGTAGTTTCAAAGAAGTTGTGATCATGTTAGAAAAAGTAAGGCTCTTGAAGCAAATATCTTTGACATTATGAGTATCCTTCTACATTAGAGGGAGTATGACACTTCTTCGAACACAACTTAAGAGCTTAGAAGATTGATACTCAGAGGGAGTCTAGAAATACATGTGTGTGACTACATGATTTTGATGGGCATACTCTTGAGTGCATCATGAGGAAGATTTATGTATCAAATTCATAGTGAGTTTGTCACAAATACTTGGGGGAAGAGAGTCTCTAAGGGAGTAACTACTCAACCTGACTTCCTAGGATCATTGTTTAGAGGTGTGATCCTTTGTAAATGATATTTTCTCTATGTGGAGAAGTTCTAAGTGAAATTCCTTGTAATGCATTCTTCTCTATGAGGGATAATTGAGGTGAAAGCCTTTGTACCACCCTCTGACTTGGTTCATGGTGGTTACTATTTCACATATGATATGTAATGAAGGTGACAATTTTTCATTGACATATATAAAAAAAGGTAATTATTGTAAGATAACAATCTTATAAATAGTAGACCTGTTATCGAGACAGGCTTCATTAAATTGTTGTCCTAGAGTGTTGAAAGTCTTAATAATGAATGAATCATAACAAACTTCATTAAGTTGTTGTCACAAAAACATTAATTTTTTGCAATTGTGTGTTATAAAAGATGATAATCTTTCATATGTGTGAGGTCATCATTGTAAGATGATGACTTTATTAATAGTTGATCTATCTCCTAATACCAAAATGTGTTGGAGCAAGTGTTATCATGGTTCTTCAGGTTAGATTTTGGCATACACCTTGATTACCAACTTTTATGGTTCTTTGGACCGAACTTTGCCAGACACCTTGATAATCAACTCATCATGGTTCTTTAGGCTAGATTTTGACAGACACCGTGAAAATCAATTGTTATGGTTCTTCAGGTTGAATCTTGTGAGACACCATAACTTAAATCTATGATAGACCACACTTAAAGTGGTGCTCAAATCTTGTATTATGTAGTGCCTACCCCTAATTTACATTTTGTTATTATTGTCGAACTCTTTTAGGCCAGTTTTATGCTTGATGATTAGTAGCATTATTTTTTAGATTGTCAAATATTGTTTCATATTCAGTTGATTTTATGATGAGACTACTTGGTACTCTATACTTCATGTATGTTTGATGATTATTACAACGATTTCAATTATTGATGATGATTAGTTAGATGGATTATTATATATGTTTTCTTATGGATACTTACCCCATACTACAAGTGTATGGTGTGCATGTATATTTTCTTTATGTATGACGTTTCTGATGTGGTTAAGGAAGGGAGTCGTAGTCACTTGCTAGTCGGGATCTACACAATGCACCACTTCCTACCATTACATGTTTAGTTTAGAATATATGCATTTGTACATGCATGGATTTTATGCAGATTGGAGGTATCGATTATCGACTTCTGTGAATTGCCAGGATGAGTGTACCCTATCGCATTATCTCAATGGTAAGAGAGGGGAGATAAATTCTTAAGTCCAAATCCTAACCTTTAAACCCATTTGTCCTAGAAACTTAGGACAAGTATCTAAGTTGATTACCTTTCGAATGCATCGTATGATGTAAATTTGTGATTAAAACCCTTTAGTTTGATCTTGTATGTGTTTTTGTATGACGGGTTTTCGTATTTTGTCCTATAGGTATTTAGTGATTTTTCTATTAATTAAGTTAGATTAAAAGATTTAAGGTAATGATTTAATTCAATGCAAAATTATTATGACATTTAATTATATTTAATTAATTGGAAAATTAATTAACTAAAAAGAATTTAATGTAAAGATAAAATTATAAGTTTAATTTTAGAGCATAATAATATTTATTTTATTTAATAATAATATATTTAGAAGATCATTTTTAAATAAATGCTAAATATTATTATTACTTGAGTTAATAAATATTTTATCAATTAAACACTTTGAAAATAAATTAAAGAGTGAAAAAGATATTAAATCATTATAATTTTAAAATTGCATAAAGTATGCATGAGATTAAAATATACTAATTTAATTAAAAAGATAAAGCAAGTAAATTTAATAAAGATATTTTAATCCCATAAAGTGTGCATGAAATCATAAAAGAAAAGATAATAAAGAGTTAAAGAGTGGTGAGCAAGGAGTCCTCTCGGGTGATCGCACAATTAGTGCCCCGAACATAGGAGAGAACTCCTTATCAATAATTGAGGGTTTATTTTTTAGGGACTGGAAATTTTGTAGAAGGAATTTTCAAAGAGAAGGTTTTGAGAGAAGAAATTTCTCTCACAAATCTTTTGGGTGTTTGCAATTTTAGCATCAAAACTAGGTAGATTCTTGTGTTTTGATTCATTCAGTTAATTATGTTGTTCATTATTCCTGTCTTCTTTGTGATTGATGAAATTTGTTTTCCAAAGTTCATTGTATGAATCTTTCAATCTGTTATTCTAAATCTTTTGATATTCATATCAAATTCCATCTATATAACAAGATTGAAAGAGCAATTAGAAACCATCGTTCAGTAATTTTACAAATTTGAAATTTAAATCGGAAGGGTTTTCAATTGAAAAGGAAATTTTAATTTGAAAATTTGTATGGTTGGTTGTATTTTCCCTATCAGAGAATTGTTGGGGCTTATATATATAAGTTGGTGGGAGGTATTTGATCTTGAATTAAATACCTTGCATTGAAATAAATATTTAAACCTTACTCTTAACTCAACTAAGTATTTTCAAAATCAAACCAAACTATGAAACTACTCTGTTATCTATATGTTGTTTATGTTTTGGGTTTGGGTTGACTAGAGCATTGACCAGTTTTAGGATGTCTACCAGAGGCTTGGGAGTTCTGTGATTATAGTATGATGTTGATTTGATCTTTGATCTTTTAAACTTAACCATGGTAATGTGTTGGTATGCTCTATGATGAGTTTGATTATATTGTTCATTTTTTGATGTTAGTGTGATTATGGGATAATGAGATGAATGTTACGACATATTTGACTTAACCATTTTGAGTCTTTGATCAATATTTTTGAGATGCTTTCCAGTCACTTGTATAGGACTAAGGTGAAATATTATGATTATTTGATTTGTGATTTCATGAGCTTGGGGTAGGTTATATATATATATATATATATATATATATATATATATATATATATATATATATATATATATATATATATATATATATATATATATATATATATATATATATATATGTTGGGAAGTGGCTTGCAATGGAGGTCGGGGCCCTAAGTGGCTGCTAGGGTAACCCATTGTAAGTTGTTTAATAAGTGAAAACACTACACTAAATGAGAGTAAAATGAACCTAATAAGAGTCTTTGTATGTCCTCTCTCATGCCTCAAGTGCTAGTACAGACTAGAATGGGAGTAGAGAGAACGTTTGGTTGTGACCATGCATTGCTAGTATGCCTTGTCAGTACGAAAGGATACTAGTGCCACATAGAGTCACTAGGGGCCCAAAGTCAAGTTAGATTGTCAGGGTAACTCTAGCATTGATTTGTGTGATGACACTTGCCCACTTACATAGTAGATTCCCTACATGTCTTTGTGTGCCTCTACGTCTAGAAGTTGATTTATCTTAGAACCTTTGAGTTAGACTACTTTTAGGGTTTCCTGGACTTAGAGATTACTTTTGATTTTGGAATTGATATCCTATTTGAGACTTGAGACTATCTCCTCAGTGCGGTGGGAGTGGGCCTTTTTGGGTTACCAGGCAGTCAGGTGGTAGTACTTTTTACTCTTACCATTGAGATCTATCTATTGATGTCATGGCTAAAGTTCTTTGTTTGATTTTCCTTGCATTCTATCTTTGTGTATTATGATGGATGGTTATATCATTATGATGGATGGTTATATCTTTATGGTGGATGACTTTTACTTATTGTATTGTATTTGTTTCATGGATCCAAAAAGGATGATGTAACCTATTTCTATATATGTATATTCTTTTAGCCTTTCATACCTTATGACATGTACAGAGGATGATTGAGCATTCTGAATTTTATTGCCAAGTGGCATTCAGAACAAATGTATTTTATTTAAATGGACTTGGACTTATAATTATTATTTCATGTAGATGTGGTATTTTTTAGACTTAGTATTAATTAAATTTAAATGTGATTCAATGTCTTGAGATCCTTAAGGAATGTAATATGTTATGTTTGCTTATGTATGATTGTATGTTATTACTTCCACTACTTTATGTTTGACGTGTATGTTATTATTTCTTCTATAAAAAAATGGTTAAGAAGCTTATGGCATTAGTTACTTATTTATTTAAGAAGCTTGTGGCATTGGTTTCTTTATTTAATTTGCTTATGTCATTAGTTTCTTATTTGCTTAGGGCATTTTTTACTTTATTTAAGAAGCTTATGGCATGGGTTACTTATTTATTTAAGAAGCTCATTGCATGGGTTACTTATTTATTTAAGAAGCTTATGGTATTGGTTACTTTTTTATTTAAGAAGCTTATGGCATGGGTTACTTATTTATTTAAGAAGCTCATGGCATGGGTTACTTATTTATTTAAAAAGCTTATGGTATTGGTTACTTTTTTATTTAAGAAGCTTATGGCATGGGTTAGTAAAACTTTAGATTAATTCTTTTGGATCCCTTGGCGGGGTGTTACATATTATAATTACTTCAATTCTATTTTGCTAAAGAGGGAGTATTGAGAAATTTAGCCTTATACTGAATTGAATATCATATTGAGATGATATCTCTTCATATACTTGAGAACATAATGTGTTCTACAAATCCTCCCTAGCTAAGAGGGAGTGTTAAAGTTGTAGCTTCACTCGAATTGATTTGATATACATTATTGTTATTGGTAAGTCATCATTTCCTATATATACATATTTATGTAATAATAATATATATTATATTATATAATATATTATATATAACACATATATACATTAGACATTATAATATATATATATATATAATACAAATTATTATTATTAAATATATTAATTAAATGATGATTAAACCTTAGATACATGTCTCTTCATGAGACAAGTCTCCTCCTCTCATATTTATATGAGATCCAAATCTGCATTTGGAACACATCAAGAACAATTGGCAATGTTAATACATTTGTAGAAAATAATCAATATTACTAAACAATTATAAAGAAGTTTTGCCACCTCTACTTAGGAAGAATGAATCTCCTTCATTGTGATAGCAAAACTAACTGGGGAAGGTGGAGAAATGGTGAGGATGATGTGATCCTCACCCTCACGGTTGTGTATAATATTATTTTTTGAATCTTATTGATGTGCCTTCAAATTCCACCATCGTGCCTACTCAATGGATTCGCATCTAAAGATATACATGATGATGGCAATTTTGTACTATAGATTAATAGCTCAGACATAGTTTGGGACACCCGACTCAACATATCCTTTGGAATAGCAAAGGGTATTGCCTACGTACATGAGGAGTTCATTGTTCACTATGATAGTAAACTAGAGAATGATCTCAATATGGGCATGTGAGGAATATGAAAGGGGAAATATCATGAATATCATTGATGAAAACCTTAGTATAAATTTAAATATCGATTAGATTTAGAAAGCAATTGAAGTCAAATTTTGGTGTGTTCAGGAGCAACCCTCTAAGCAGTCATCTATGGGGAAAGTTGTTCAAATTCTAGATGGGGTTTTTTCTATGGAGGAAACTCCTAAAATCTAATCAATCTTCAAAACCATTCTAACAATGACACTCTATCAGTACTTACAGGCCTGGATCATCAAACAATCCCTTTCTCTATAAATGTTGTTCTGCTAGTAAGATCTGATGTATTCATATTGTTCATTGAAAATCACACTCATTCAGTAGTACCATATATTAGACTAATTCCAAATAAACTTGTGCCATGTTTAATCTAACATTTGAAGATTTGATTAATTTGGTTGGTTCATCCAAGATTGCACTTCTTTAACAAAACCATTTATCACTATAATTTGAATTCTCATAACGAATTCTTGGTGAACCAAACAGAGAAAATGTGTATCCTAATAATGATATTTTAGTGAATCAAACAATCCCAAACCAAATCCCAAAATTGTAATCTAGATTTTGGGATCCAAAATCCCAAATCCAATATTCTAGACTCCAATTCCCAAATCATATTCCACCATTAAAATAGGTCATAAGGGCCCATTTGGTTGCAAGCATAGGAATTGAAAATTACAATATGAAATGGGAATAGTAATGGAAATGGGAATGGTAATCCCAATCTTGTTTGGTTCACCGAGAATTTGATTAGAAATATGTTAATCCCTTGTTTGGTTGTACAAAAATGGAATTGGAATAAGGTTAAGTTTATATTTTTATAAAATAAAAAATGTCCATTTTATTTGGTTAATTAAATTATTACTTTTGGTTAAGTTTTTTTTTAATTCATTGAAGTTGATAAGGAATTTAATTTATTTCAATATTTTAAAATAAAAATATATAATCATAAAAATGTTGTACACAATAAAATACTTGTGAAACTAGTAAAATTTGTTCATAATTTATATAAAAAAATATTAAGTCTTCATGATCATAATTAAGTACAAAATAACAAAATGGTCATTTCATTACTATAATTATAACCAACATACCCTATAGTGTGATTATAACAGTTAGAAATTAATTTTGTGGTCAAATTTGATTTCAACTTTCACCATGGAAACAATCTCTCCGGTATGGTCTCTTGAACCATGCACATCTTGCAATCGTTCATTTCATCTTCTTAAGATTTTGATGTGGTTGATGTAGATGGGCTATTATCAACCCACTGAAAGAATCTGCATCCATTTTCACCCTACATGTTGGCAATATGGTCAGTTAGATGTCTTGATGATTGTCATTTATGGCAACATACTTTCAACATTTCATTTATGCATTTAGAGATAGAAAATTGTCTAGGTATTAGACAGTTTACAACAACACAGAGTACAAATCTTAAGAGTATGGACGATGTGTAGAGAGTTAGCTTATGCATAGTTGAGGAAAGGCTTGTGACATTGTCATGATGACATGTACCAGTGTGCATGTGTGTACAAATAGTACAATGCAAGTTTTAAAAAGATTAATAGTGCAGAACGGAGCATGGCAGTAAATAGAGTTGTACGACTTTAGGAATTATTTTGGTTACAAAATAATTACTAAGCTATGTTGAGCTGACTATTTGGATGTTATTCCATAAGTTATTTTATATTATGTCAAACATGTGAAGACATGAAGGCCGACAATGTAGAGTTTTATGACTGTGCAAGGTATAAGTAAAGATCTTATCTTACGCAGATAATGTGGAAGTTGCATGATTAGATGTGACATGAAAACTATTGTGAGAACTATCTGTGAGCCTTATGTGATGCAAAATATGATGTAAGATTAGAGAAAGTGCAAGTTACAGCAGCAAAGCAAGTATTGTTTGTATACTTATCTTGTGAATGAACTGAATTGTATAATTGCATTTTAAGGTAGTGGGCTCTTCTTGCATACATTGTAATTGTTCTACCAACTCCTAACAGGGTTGTAGCAACTCCTAATAGGGTTGTAGAAATTCCTAACAAGGTTGAGGCTTCTAACAAGGACTCAAGACACTATATGTACTTCATAGACTCCTAACAGGATCTTATTGTTTAGTGAATCTTCTAGTGGGTATCATCCCCACTGGGGTTTTCCCTTGGTTAAGGTTTTCCTAGTTAACAAATAATGGTGTTATGAGTTCTCTATCTGCATGGTTATATTTAGTGTTCAACATTGTTAGTTTGCTTTCATATGCAAGTTATAAAGTAATTAACAATATTCAATTGTGGGCAAAAGTTTGTAATATATTGATTCACCACCCCACCCCCCCCCCCCCCAACACACACACGCACCCCTCCTCTCAGTATTATCTATTTCTAACAATTGGTATTAGAGCACAGTTACTTTGAAGAGGCTTAATAGCTTAAGTAAGATACTAGTGAATATGTAACAGTTGAAGAAGAATCTTGAAGAGGCCCTTGAACAAATTGACCCTTTTACTGAAGAGAGAGGTAACTTGAAAGATAGATACAAAGATGCAAAAGTTTACATCGGCAAACTGAAAGATGAAATTGATGATCTTAAATTTGGCAAAGAACCTTTTGCACAAATTAGTTTTAATGATGATACAAAAAATCTCAAGAAAGGGAATGAGATCTTGAAACATGAGTTGAAAATTATTGAACTAAAGTTGAGTCTTAAGATTAATAGCAATAAGAGTGAACCTAATCTAAAATATGAGAATGCAAACCTTAGATCTTAGTTGAATCAAGTGACATCTGAATTGGATTCTATTAAGATAGAGCATACAAAGTTGGAAAAATACAACATCATTATGAAATGAGAGTTAACACAAGAAAAACAACAGTTAGAGAAACTTTACACAAGTTCTAAGAAAATTGATGAACAAATATTTCATGAAAGACCTTCTTATGACAAGACAGGCCTTGGATATCTTCTTGGAGAGAAGTCAACAAAGAAATATGAGATTAGGATAGAACTAGATTCTATAACAAAATTTCCTAAACAAAAGTTCAAATGGTCTGATGAAGTTGAGAGAATTAAGTTGACAGAGAGATTTGATGAACCTAGAACAACATAGCAAGTTGAGGAACCTAAGCAAGATTATTTATCTAAAGAGGTAAGACATGAATTCAAATGTAGATGCTACATATGTAATGAAGTTGGACATATGAAGAAAGATTGCACAGATAAGTCTTTTAAACCTATTACAAATTTCTATTGTTATAATTGTCATGGATATGGACATAAGACAGTAGAATGTAAGAAACCTAAGTTTATTGATGATAATAATAATAGTAGAATTTTTAGGAACACTAATCTTGTAGGTAATGGAAGAATTAGATCTCATAGCAGATCTAATGATGGAGAGAAACCTAATGGTGAGAAAAAGCAGTTTGTTTGTTACAAATGTAACAATCCTAGACACATTGCAAGAAATTGCAGAGCACCTAAAAATTAGAATGGAAACAATCAAAGAAGAAATGCACATGTATGTTAGTTATGCAATAACTTTGTACACACAACAAGATTCTATAGAATGGATAGAGGGAACTTTAGTAGGAACCCTAATCACAGAAGGAACAACAATAGGAATGAAAAATGGAATGAAAATAGAAGTAACAACAGTAAGAAAGAAGCAGTCAAAAAATATGTTGAGGAATTCAAAGAAGCATTTGTGAAGGCTTGTAATCCAAAGAGTTCACATACAATATTGGAAGAGCAATTTTTTGATGCACATGATGGAAAGTTGAAGGCACAAATTGTTTGTGGCTCAACCTATCTGAATTAAGCTATTTTAGAAGCAACAAAGCATTAGTGCTCAAAATTGATGTTAGAGAGTGAATTAGAGATTGCACAGTTAATAGAAGGTGGAAGACATTGAGACAAAGCTATGGTTTAATGTGCAAGTCTTGATGTGATCACAGTAAGCGAGAATTGTAAGAACAAGGTCACTGGTAGACAAAGACAATATTCTAAGTTTGTGGTATATACACATTTAATGCGTAGTGCAATTTGAAATGATTTAAGGATCATGAACAAGACATGATGTACCATTTATTTTTTTAGATTAGGGTAAAAAAAAGTTTTGAAGGGGACCTGAAACCCTTAACAAGAAATCAAAAGATAAACCATTAAACTCCACTAGCTTTTACAAGGACCTAAAACTTGCAGTTTTAAAAGATTCAAATTCAAGTTTTACAAGGACCTAAACCACAAGATAAAACCAAAAAATGAGACCAGGTTTTACAAGGACCTGGAACCTAGTTTTAAAACAATAAGACCAGATAAAAAACCAGACAAATGACCAGAAACCAGGACAACTACCAAAATAGAGACCAGAAACCAAAAACCAAAAACACAAAAAAATTGCTACTGCAATTCTTTGATCATTTAGACCACCTCTTTTCCATCCTCTACAGTACTTTGGATGGTATTAACAGCAGATCCCACAGTGCCCTCAACAATTTTTTTCATGGAGCTTTGTTTGGTTCTTTTACTTGGACCACCTGGAGATATGATTTCTTCATCAGTTCTCTTCCCTAAGCTGGCAGTAGTTGCGCAAATGCTGGAAGAAACCTGCTCCGTCTTATTACTGCTTTCTTTGATCAATAACCTAAGCTTGTTTCCATATTCCTTTAGTTTGTCCAATATATTACCAATCTGAATTTCCATCTGGGTGGTCTTTACATGATCAGTTTCTTGGTTCTGCTCCATTATAGTAACTTCTCTTTTCAAGTTCATTAATTCATTATATACCTAGGAGTCAGTTTGAAGGGAAGAGTCTACCTTGAGCTTTGCAGTATGCAGGAAACAAAGCCTAGTGTCTCTACTAGCAGATTCATCCTTCTCCTTCCCCATATCTTCCTTACCCATAGACTCATTCTTCTTTTTCGTTGTGTCTTCCTTCACATTTTCAGCATCCTTATTAGAGAGTTCCTCCTTTTCCTTCTCCGTTACTTCTTTTTCATCCCTCACTCCCAGGGATTGTTCACTTTGAATGATATCCTCTTCACCAACATTACCTGACCTAGTATTTCTTTCATTACTTTCATCCATCTCCTCCTTACCAATTTTTCCCTTACTATAAGGATAACCTTCCAAATTAGAGCTGAAATATCCCACATTCGTGTTCTCGTCTTCATCCACATTATTTTCTTCATTATTATCTGAGTTATCAAACTCAGTAATCTCTTCCACATTTTTCTGAGGGGCTTCTTGCTTCAAATTCTGTCTTTTCCCACTAACCCCTTCCTCACCTTTACTCTTCCTAGAGTAGATTTCACTCATAGAGCCCTTCTTTTTCTCAGAAGGAGGGGAGGACACAATAGCCTTGTTCTTACAATAATTCTCAATTAGTAAAATTAACCCTTCACGAAGAATCAAGAGGGATTCTTTTTTTCTATGAGCTTGAAGACTATGGAGTAAAGAAAATCTCAGATAGAAAGGAAAGGAGATTCTATCTTTGTGCCTAAAGTGTTTTAGAAACACAAAATGAAATTTATGAACATGTTTAGCTCTACCATCTAAGATAAAGTACTCATGTATGCATGAAAGCACATCCTGCTAGATAACCTTGATTTGGCCTAGTTCATAAAATCACCATTCTTCTCCAAGTTCTTTTCCTCCTCATCCATTTTTTGGAACTTCTTAAATACTGCATTTGAAACACTCATTTCCTTGCTAAATTTAATGCCTTCCTTTGGCAATCCCATCATCTTTGCAATAAAGTCTTCCATCAAATGCACCATCACTCCATGCAGAGAAACCCTATCATCAACCTAGTTTTTGAAGAAATCCATTGTGACATGAGGTTTACATCCATGAAGTCCCTCTAGATAAGTGGTGGCATTCCCCTTATGCAAAATTTACCAAATGGAGGTTTTGGCTTTCCAAGCCTTGCAATTTTTAGGCTCTTGTTTTCATGGTTCTCCAACCATTTCAAAAGACTTTATTTTGCTAAGAAAATCCAGAGTCGAGTGGAAAGGAAGAAATAAAGAAAAAATTAGAACCAAGGTATTCATTAAAATAGCTAAGGTACTCATAAAAACCAATACGTGTGAAGCCAGGATTGAAGTCACATTAATGTACTTTCTCCAAAAAATAACACTGACTTTTGTATCTGCACTTCCATATTTCATTATATTTCTAATATTGGCAAATCTTTCCCTCCTTTGTGTGAAATCTATCATAATTAATGAGACATTTCAAATCCATATCCCTACTTCAATCATCATGCCATGTCATCTTACACTCTCGTTGGACAACTTTGTTGGCGATCCAATCAGCCACTACATTACCTTCACAGAAAGAATGTGAAATAAAAACTTTCTCAAATTTATTCATTAATGATTTAATTTCCATTACACAATCTTCGACTGACCACATGACCAAAATTTTACCATTTAGCATGTTAACAATGTTTAAGGAATCTCCTTCCAACTAGAGATTCCAGAAACTAGTTTCCACAGCAATCATCATTGTATATAGATTTGTAGTGGCCTCAGCTTTGTGGCTATTAGATATACCAATAGGTATAGAAATGACACCTATTATATTACCTGTATGATCTCTCAGAACTCCACCACAACCCACTTTGCCTAGATTCCCCTTAGTAGCACCATCAAAGTTCCCTTTAAGCCATCCCGTAGGTGGAGCCTTCCATCTAGTCTTTAGTCTTAGGTCTTCTTTATTAATATATGAGTCTGTGGAGAGCATTGAGTTGTCAATTTGAAAGTCTTTATTACAGTTCCTCTGAGCCTTAAAATTTTCCTTTATTGCCCTGACTATGTTTTTTCCAAGCACCCAATCTGGCATTTCTTTATTTCAAAAATTTTTGTTATTTCTTTCTTTCCAAATACCCCACCAAAGATGGGGGAGGGTTATTTTCCATAGGAAAACAACATCAATATCCTTAGAAGGACAGATCCAACTTTTAAAACATAGATCAGCATTGTTTTGATGGACCCAAGAAATATTTCAATAGTTGAGAATAGAGCTCCAAACTCGTTGATTATAAGTAAAATTCAAAAACAAGTGATCTCTATCTTCAAAACCTTCTTTACATAGACTACACCTGTTAACCACATTAATGCCTCTCTTTTGCAACTTGTCCAGTGTTAGAATTTTATTTTGGAGCAAGATCCAATAAAAGATATTTATTTTTGGTATAAGACCCTTTATCCAAGCTTTTATCCAAAAAAGGTTGATTACCTTTCTCTTTAGATTTGAATACAGAGGAAACTTTGAACTGATCACTAGGATCAGCACTCCATATCATCTTATCCTCCTGAAGGGGATGCAAGGAAAAGGCATTCAACATGATTTGAATGTTATGAAAAACATGGTTTACATCAACAAGGTTGACCCAATTATTATTATGCCAATAGTGTCCCACAAGTGTCCCATACAATTGTTTGCATCTGTCAACCTGGGTCCTATCCTCATAGTCCTCGATCAGGGGGTGATCCTTTATCCAAATATAATCCCAAAATCTGACTTTTAACCCATTTCCAATTTTCCATGAGCAACCTTTACTTAGGATATTCTTGGTTCCTTGGACAGCCCCCCAAATAGCAGAAGGGGAAAGAACATAAGGAGAAGACAAAAAATCAGGTAAAGAATGAGCATAAAAGAGATATTTATGTTTCCATATTGTACTCCATTCCTTATCCTCATGATATACTCTCTATCCTAGTTTGGCCAAAAGAGCACAATTTATACTTCGCATTGACCTGATTCCTAGACCACCTTCCCAAATAGGTTGACAGATATGATCCCAAGCTATCAATGCCATTCTCTTTCTTTCCTCAAGTCTAGACTAGAGAAAATTTCTTTGGATTTTCTCAATAGTATCTGCAAATTTTGCTGGTATTCTAAAAAGACTCAAAGCATAAGTAAGGATGCTTTGAAGGCAAGCTTTAAGGAGGGTAATTTTACCTGCTTGACTCAAAAGGTTGCCCTTCCAGCCCTCCAACTTCTTGTTAAACTTCTTTATGAGATCTTCCCAAAAAGAGTCTGGAACTTTAGGTCCCAAAGGGAGACCCAAATAAATACAAGCAAAAGATCCTATTGAACACCCTAGAATTTTAGCAATTTTGTTCTATCTTGGGCAGGGGTGTTAATAAAAAACAAGGAACTTTTATTCCAATTAATCAATTGACCTAAAGTAGAGGGATACAAATTAAGGGCTTTCTTAAGGTTTTTAGCTTCCTTGACATCAGCTTTACCCATGAAAATAGTATCATCAACAAATTGACCATGAGAACAAGTGAGAGGTTGAGAAGAAGGCTGCAAACCTTTAATATCCCCTTGCGAAACTAGTTTCCCAATATATCTCCCCAAGCAATCAGCCATAATAATAAAGAGGATAGGGGATAAAGGATCTCCCTATCTTAATCCTCTAGAGGGGCTAAAAATTTTAGAAGATCATCCATTCACCAAAACAACTATAGAAGTAGTGGAGATCAGCTAAGATATAGCTCTTACAATCTTATGGTTAAACCCAAAAGGCTACAGAATCTTAACAAGAAAACCCCATTCTACTCTATTATAGGCTTTCACAATATCAACTTTCATGATAAATCCTTGATTGTTAGAGCAAGATAAGGAATGAATCTTCTCATGAGCAGTAATAACAGAATTAAGAATTTTCCTTCTTGGGATAAAACCATTTTGTTGATCAGCAATAAGAGAAGGAAGTGTTAGGATTAAACCACAGACAAAAATAACAATTACATGCAAATATAACCAATAACAAAAAATAATAGATCACACAGAAAAAAACACAATACACCAAGATTTAACGTGGTGCACCCAATCCCTGGGCTACATCCACCAAACAGAAAGTTCAATCTTATTACAATCCAGTGATTACAACTTGATTACAATTGTAATCCCTTACAGCTCAATACAGCTGCAAGAACCAATTTCATCTTTCAAATGACTAGGTAAAGGTGTGTTGATAGCTTTAGCATTCTCCATAGAGAAATGTTGCAACACCTTCTCAACATAATTAGCCTGAGATAGCTCAATGTTCTATTTTTCCTATATCTGCAAATCTTATACCAAGGATTTGTTTTGTTGCCCCCAAATCCTTCATAGCAAATGCATGTGCTAATTTTCTTTTTAGCCCCTTAATGTGATCCATGTTAGACCTAGCTACAAGCATATCATCAACATATAAACATAAAATAATGTAGCTATCATCATCCAACCTCTTAAAGTAGACACAATGATCTGAATGACACCTATTGTAACCATGCTCATGCATAAAACTGTCAAATTTCGGATACCATTGGCGAGGTGCTTACTTCAAGCCATATAAACTTTTCTTCAATTTGCACACTAAGTTCTCCTTACCTTTGACTACAAATCCCTGTGGCTAAGCCATATATATATATATATATATATATATATATATATATATATATATATATATATATATATATATATATATATATATCTCTTCATCCAAATCACCATGAAGGAAGGCTATTTTAACATCAAGCTGCTCTAAATGCAAATCTTCAATAGCCACAAGACTTAAAACAATACAGATAGAAGTCATCTTAACAACAAGAGAAAATATCTCATCAAAATAAATCCCCTTTTTATGTGCAAATCCTTTTACAACTAACCTGGCTTTAAATCTTTTCTTACCTCCATCCTCTTCTTTTAACCTGTAAACCCACTTATTCTGTAAAGCCTTTTTACTTGCAGGCAACTTGCACAAATCCCATGTCTTATTCTTCAACAAAGAGTCCATTTCATCTTTCATTGCAGACTCCCACTGAATCTTAGTATCCACCTGCATAGCTTCATCATAACTTTCAAGTTCACCAGCATCAGTAAGTAAAATAGAATACAAAGAGGGAAAAAATCTTTGTGGAGGTCTAATTTGCCTTGTTGACCATCTAACATTCATTGGTGTGTGTGGTATTTTTTGTTGTGGTTGTTGCACATCATGAGGAATGGCTAGAACATCAGCTTTTGGAGTATCATCCAGCACTACATAATCATCTTCTTTCTTCTCATGTTGCTGCAATAGATCTTTGTACAACACTTTCTCATTGAATATGACATCCTTGCTTCTTACAGTTTTATGATTTTCAAAATCCCAAAGCCTATAACCAAACTCATTAATGCCATATCCAACAAATACACATTTCTTTGACTTAACTTCTAGCTTGGTTCTATTTTTAGAATCTATGTGAGCAAATGCTTCACAACCGAAGGTTTTGAGAAAAGAATAACTCACCTTCTTACTAGTCCATGCCTCCTCTAGAATACCACAGCCTGAAGGAGTAGAGGGACCTCTATTAATCAAATATACAGCAGTATTGATAGCCTCCACCCACATGTGTAAGGACAACTTAGCATGCAACCTCATGCTCCTTGCATGTTCCATTATAGTCTTGTTCATGCATTCAACCACTCCATTTTCATGTGGAGTCCTTGGAATAGTTTTTTGTCTATGAATACCATTAGTGGAGCAATAATCTTAAAATTCATGACTACAATACTCACCACCATTATCAGATCTGAGACATTTTAATTTCTTACTAGTCTCATTTTCAACCAAGCATTTCCATTTCTTAAAAGTTTGAAATACATCATATTTCTATCTAAGGAAATAAACCCGTACCTTTCTTGTTGCATCATCAATAAATGTAACATAATAATAAGAGTCTCCAAGGGAAGATACTTGAGTCGGTCCCCATACATCGATATGCACAAGCTCTAACTTCTCCTTTTTGTTTTCCTTCCTAGTCTTTACAAAACTCACTCTCTTTTATTTTCCATACACACAAATTTCATAGAAATCCATATTAAAAAATTTCAAACTTGGTAAAAATTTCTTTGAATGAATTACTTTCATACCTTTCTCACTCATGTGCCCAAGTCTGTTGTGCCACAACGTTGTATCAAAATCTATAGCAGCTATTTGTTCTCCCTGCTCAACTGTAGCAATTATTTTTGAGCATTCATTTTTCTCTAAAATAATTAAAGTAGAAGGAACAATATGACCTATAAAAAGATATAAGGTGCCTACTTTCACACCTTTTGCTACTATAAGGGAACCTTTTGAAACCTTCCAATTTTTATCATTAAAAGTAACTACACAACCCTCATCACTGAGTCGGCCTGTTGAAATTAAATTCCTACTCAGCCTTGGAACATGTCTTACCTCATGTAGTAGCCAATGATTCCCATTCTACAACTTAATCTTAATTTTTCCCTTTCCAACAATTTGACAGGGTTCATTATCCCCCAAGTAAACAAGCCCAAAATCCCCTTGGACATAATCAATGAAATAACCTCTATAAGGTGTAGCATGAAATGAAGCACCAGAATCTAAAATCCATGAATCATCAACACTTTCTAAAGATAGAAGCAAAGCATCCTCTTTGGATTTGTTACTTACCACATTTGCCTCCTTGTCTCCATATGATTTATCTCCTTCATTTTTTTTCGATTCCAGCAATCTTTATTTTTATGACCTAGTTTCCCACAGTACCAACAGTCATTCGATCCTCTCAATTAAGACTTCTTCCCCTTTGACTTTTCTCTTGATTTCTCATGATTCTCAGAGTTATTTCCTCTCTCAGTCATTCTACCCCTTCTTTGTGCATTCAAAGCACTTCCTAATTTAGATCCACCTGAGGTTTTCCTACGAGTTTCCTCACTCAAAATAACACCGATCACATCTTCATATTTTAGGGTACTAGATCTAAGAACAAAATTACTCACAACCATTACCAAGCCATTCCAGCTTTTAGGAAAAGAACACAAAATCAAGAAAGCCCTAATTTCTTCATCAAAATTGATACACACAAAAGATAATTGACTAGTAATAATATTAAACTCATTTAAATGATATGCAATAGATCCACCTTTTGCCATCTTCATATTAAATAAATGCTTCATGAGAAATACCTTGTTTGAAGCGGAGGGCTTTTCATTCAATGTCACTAGGGTTTTCATCAACTCTTTTGTCATCTTTGCTTTTGTAATATTAAATACCACCAATGGTGCCAGGCATAATCGAATGCTTCCAAGTTCCTTTCTGTCCAAAAGATCCCATTCATCATTTGACATAGATACTTGATTCTTGGCTTTTCCTTCCAATGGCTTCCATAAATCCTTCCGATACAGATAGTCTTCCATTTGCATCTTCCATAACTGGAAGTTCTGCCCATTAAACCTGTCAACCCTCAGCTTACCCTCATCTGCCATCACTCCCACTCAATCGTGAGACTCCCACTTAACCAAGAGACTTTCCTGCAAAGGATAACTGAAAGACAACCTCGCTCTGATACCACTTGTTAGGATTAAACCATGAACAAAAATAACAATTACATGCAAATATAACCAATAATAGAAAATAATAGATCACACAGAAAAGAACACAAGACACCAAGATTTAACGTGGTTCACCCAATCCCTCGGCTATGTCCACCAAATAGCAAGTCCAATCTTATTACAATCCAGTGATTACAACCTGATTACAATCTGTAATCCCTTACAGCTCAATACCGCCTCAAGAACCAATTTCACATCACAACATAACATAATAATGAAAAATACCTAACCCTAAGTCCTTTTATACAAGTATTTTATGTCGTTTTAGAGTTATAATTAATAATTACATGTTGGCCCAAAAAAAATTTTGAACCCCAAAGAATTATGAAGTATGTATAGTACTTTCCTGATCAATCAACACAATCTAACAGGAAGCACCAAAAGCAACCTGGATGTGAGAACCTTTGAAATAATCTTATAAAAGGAATTACAAAGACTAATAAGTCTGAACTAGTCTGGAGAATCAGCCCCAATCTTTTTAGGAATAAGATACGGAAAGGTAGAGTTGATCTCCTTAAGCATTCTCTTAGCCCCAAAGAATTCCTTTATAGCATCACATACATCTCATCCAACCAAATACCATGCCTTCTGAAAAAAGAACATAGGAAAATCATCTAGTCCTAGGGACTTATCCCCTCCTAAGGAGCTAAAAACTTTAAAAATATCTTCTTCCTTAGAAATGGATCCTAAAAATTTGTTTTGTTCTTTAGTAATTAGAGAAGGAATCACCTTTAAGAGATCATCTTGTTGACCAACATCAATATTAGGATCAGTTGTCATTAAAGAAGAGAAAAAGGAGACCATTTCTTTTGAGATATTATTTTCCTCAGTAATCTTTAGATCATTCTTTTTAAGATATGCAATACAAGTTTTTGTTCTGTGCTTCAAGGTGGGAAGATGAAAAAACTTGGTATTCTAATCTCTTTCATTCAGCCAAATAAATCTAGATCTTTGTTTCCAATAGATTTTCTCCTTAGTGACAATGTCATGAAGCTCAACTAATTTTTCATTCTCTTATCTAACAAGGTCAGAAGAATAGCCTTCCTTTTGTATATTGCTCTAAATACTTTGGAGGTCCTCCTTTAAAGTAGCTTTATTCTCAACAATATTACCAAAACATCTTTTATTCCATATTTTAACATTTCTTAATTTAGTAGCCACTCTAAAAAGAACAGTTCCTTCAACATCTACGTTCCACCATTTGGCCAATTCACTCTCAAACTATGGATGTTGCATCCACATTTTTTCAAACCTAAAAGGAAAGTTTTTTTAAAAAAATTTATCTTTTCCACAATAAAAATCAAAGGGAAATGATCAAACCCAATTTTTTGTAAAGCCTCTAGTTTACAAATAAACTATTTAGACCAATCAGGAGAAATAAGGGCTCTATCCAAATAGACTTGAATACAATCATTACCAAGCCTCTTATTACTCCAAGTAAACTCAATTCCATGAAGATATAGATCCATTAAACCCTCTTTATTGATGAAATCCATAAGATCCAATCTTTCATCTAGCTGACTCGCATTACCTCCCTTTTTTTCATGATCATAGAGAGGCACATTAAAGTCCCCCAAGAAAATCCATGTACCAAATTAATCTTTACTCTTTATATGAGAAAGAGTTTCCCAAACCTTTTTCCTAGAGTTCTTTAAATTCAGAGCATACATATTTACAATATACCAAACATTTTTCTGGTCAATGCTAGTAATTTTGACCACCATAAAATGTTTACTAGCATTTAAGACAGTTCCTAAGTAATAGGATTTCTTCCATAACATCAAAGTACCCCCTGAAGCTCTTTCTAAACTACTTGCTTTTATACAGTAATCTTTAAAAGACTTAATTTGTTTAGCTCTCTCCTTTTCCATTTTGGTTTCTTGAAGCAATAGAAAATCCAGTTTATGCTCTCTAACAAAATTCTTAATATCAAGTTTGTGACTACTATTCAAACCCCTTATATTCCAAGTAATAATGTTCATATTTTTTTTTCAGGGGTAAAATCCATAATAGTTTCTTGTCTTCCATCAGCATTATTCTACATACTTTCCATTTCTCTAGTTTTCCTTGTAGATTTCTAGGTTTCTTTGGAGTTCCAACATTTGGTTTCACCTTGGTTTGTTGTTCCAATTTACTACTACGAGTCTCCACTCTTTTAGGAACTGTATTATTCTTCTTTTCTAGCTTTTTCCTTTGATTCAATTTTTGTTTCAAGTCCTTGCCTTCCTCTTTTTTCTCCTTAGATTCAAAATCATTCTTAAGCATAAATGTGTCTCAAGAAGTTTAGGGGACACAATGTGATTTTCTAACACATGAAGATTCTGGGCTTCTTCTTGCACCATCAATTTGTTGTTATCCAATAGAATTTCACCCTCCTCTAATTCCTCCATTTCTACTAGATCTTCCCAATTTGTCTCAATTTTTTGATAAATAACTAATTGCTTTGACATATCCATCATGATATTTATATTTTGCTCAAGTGAACCAAAATCAAGCATCTCCCCTATCTCCTGATTTTCACTGCTCAAGTTTTCCTTCAAAGCCAAATTTGGTATTTTACCAGCTTTCTAAAGATTTGAGTTCAATTTATCCTTCACATCTTTTGCATGGCTAACTTTAGGTTTCCACACTTTCTTTTGGACTTTAATTTCTTTCTTTTTGTCTTCCTTTTCAGTCTTAGAGATGTTCTTTCCTTTGTTAGGACAGTTTTTCACCCAATGGCTCTATTTTTTGCAGGTGAAATATGTATTTGGGAGATCTTCATAAATGACTTCCTGCATTCTTTTCCCCAGTTTTGAAATAAGTTCCACTTTTTCAGGAAGGTGATTCAAGTTTGTCACTTTCACATATAACTTGGCACTCTGAAGTTTAGATTTCGAAGCTATTTCCTAATCCATTGCAATAAGATCCCCAAAGGATCTAGCAATTCATTTAAAGATATCTTCATGCCAAAACTCTAAGGGAAGGCCAGGAAGTCTAACCCAAATTGAAGTAGTTAAGAAGAAGGTATCAGATAAATCCATATTTGGCTCCCATTTTTTAATAGTGAGAGTACTTTTTCCAAATGCCCATGGACCTCCATAGAGAACCATACTCATATCTTCTTTGCATTAAATACAAAAGAAAAGAAACCATTCAACATAGGAGCGATATCAACTTGACCACGGATAGCCCATTTTTGTTTAACCATTTTTTTCAAAGTTTCTATATCTGGTCTAGCCCCCATAAATTTTCCCACAAGAATAAGCTCCATAGAGGAAACAAAAAAATTAACAATGGAATCTGGAATAAAAATTTGAACCTTACCTTTCTCCCAACACACTTTCAATGTTACCAGAGGGAAGGTTGATTTTCCACTTGGTTTCCTACCAAACAAGGATTACCAAGTCTTTTGATCACCTATTCCTTTCCATGAATCTTGTGCTTTCCTTTCAATATTGACCTCCACATTATCCAAAGGAATTTTATCTTTCTTGAATACTTGGCCTGTCACGCGATTTGTAGTAGATGGATCTAAAGGAAGGTCCCAGAACCCACAGCTAGTGGAACCAACATCCATAGATTTTTCAAAAGAAGCCAAATTTTCCTCAAATAGCCCTTCTATCCCATTAGAATTTAGTAGATTTCCCTGAATTCTCCCTTTTGTCCCGCTTGGATCTGTTCCTCCCGCAAGATTCTCCCCTACCAATTTCCCACCTAGTACTGCGCTAGATAATTCAAAAATGCTTAGAGTGCCCACTATCTGATGTACCATTTGTTGATGTGAAGTGTCTTGAGTGAATTGAAGAGTGATACAAAAATTGAAGTGCGCAGTAAAGTTTGTGAAGCTGAAATTTACAAAAGCCCTAAAATTGCAAATTTGAGGTATTTTGTGGAGCATTGAATCTATTTTACTGTAGTATTTATAGTTATTGAGCAATGTCTTGTTAAAGAGTGCATGATGTTACTGATAGACCAAGGTGTGAGTTCAAAAAACACTCATTTGTTTCTTTATTAGATGATCATGTAGGTGCATTTTTGCAAGTTTTTGAAAATGTGCTACACGTAAAAGATATAAGAAGTTACATACATTGCAAAATTAAGAGCATAGGAGATGAGGAGATTCACACATATTTAAGAAAGATGTGCAACAATGACTTATCTAAAGTTTGAATATGCGCACATTGAAGTTTTGAATTTGGTGAAGTATATGTTCTGCACATAATTTGATAATCATGCATGGACCCTAATTATTTTGAGCAGAATACATGAGGATCTGTTATGGTTGGGTGATGCACAGATTGTCATTGACAATGACCTAATTCACAAGGTCATAGGATTAAGCAATGAGGATTGAATTCCTGTCAATGAGAGAAATGTTAGGAAAATGGTGGAGACAAACTTGAAAACCAAGTTTGATGGAAGGAATATGAAAGTTGATCCTATTCAGGATAAAGGTGTCAAATTGTTGACTAAGATCTTAGGGTGCAAGTTGAACCATGGATCAAGGGTTAACTCTATACCAGCTGGATTTCTTCATGCAGAATATGTGATGGCTTTTGAAAGGAGGAAAATGAATTTGTGCGAAATTATCATATTGCAACTATTGGATAATATTGCAAAGATAAAGAAAACAAGGAACACAATGTTTAGATTTAAGTGCCTATTGACTCATTTGTTCTTTTATGTTATAAAGAAGTTTCCTAGAGTAATTAATCGAGATAGTGGTGAGTGTACAATGAAGATGATAACTCAATGCTACAGATCCAAACCTGAGAATGTCAGAGACATTGATATTGGCAGAATAATGAAGAACTATCATTCAAAGATGAAATTGAGGTATAGGATACCTCCCTCTCTGGTGGAAAAATATAAGGATGATTTGTACCTCATGGTGGAGACTGATAACACTTGCATGGAAACAATGATACCTAGAGTAAAGTTCATTGAGCCTATGGGCTATGAGATGAGTGCTAAATTGATAGAAGGATATGAGAAGATTATACTTGAATCTTAGTTGGACACAGAATGTCCTGGATGGGGAACATATGATGAAATGTTAAGGATAGTAGAATCCAAGCTCCATAGCAAAGAGAGCAAGAAGAAAGTAGAGAAAGAGATAGATTTCATCCTCAATAAATCTGCCATGTCAAGGCAAGAATTCAACAAGCTAAAGGGAATTACGATAGAAATGAAGGCTAGTGGGCAATCTAAATTGTTAGCAGCAACACCTATTGCAGTGGTAGGACCCTCAAAAGAAGTAATGATGGCATAGCCATGTGCACAAGATCTATTGCACTGTATGCAGTAGTTGCACAAATGCAACCAGTGAGACATAGCTATGAACAACCAGGGAGTCAACCAGAGGTGGAAGCACCTTCTACATAGAGGAAGTCAGGAAGACTAGTAAAGGTTAAATAAGAACCTACAAAAGAGTCAAACATACCACCAGCAGACCAGGAAGCTAAGACAACTAATGGCAAGAAGGCATGGAAACCAAAGGTAGAGAATTTGAACATGCAGATCATAAATGATGACAATTTTGTTCAACTAAATAAATTTTATAGCATGTATAACAGTATGGATAGGAGGCAATTAGAGAATGCCATAATAAGAAACATGATTATGAGGAATAAGAGATTTGATAGCATTCAGAATAAAATTCCTGAAGTCCTATACAATAGGTTGATTAATAGGAAGAGAAGAGTAGTAAAAGAAGATTTGAACATGAAGATCACATCCATAAACAAGTTATGTGATGTTGGATCAAAAGAAGTATCTAACAAAATTTTGAAGGGTATTGAGCACTTTTTGAGGAACAAAAGAAGAAAAATTCTTTTAATGGGAGCAATTATGAAGAGGTTAGGTGAGAAACAGAAGAGGCAATAATAAAGTACATGTCCTTAGTGCTTAAGGAGAGTTCGCAAGCTAAAGATGATAGCCTAGTGTATGTGGAAGTCCATTCACCTTTCAGGGAAGAGGAAAAAGTAGAGGAAACACAACAAGCACTATCACCACCTCATATTGTTATGGGTACTAAATCCATGTAAGTGGATAGTACTCACATAACTGTGGACACTAAGGAGAACCCATTTGTTGGGTATGGAGCAAATATTGTTGGTAATATCAGCAATATCACTGATTATTCTAGTATTGATAATGAGGAAGAGGAGAAAAAGAAGAAGGAAGAATAATAAAAGAGAGAAAAGGAAGAAAAATAAAAGAAAAGAAAAATAGAAGAGGAAAAGAAGAAGAGAGAACAAGAGGTAAACAAGAGAAAAGAAGAAGAGAAAAAGAGGAAGAAAGCATAAGAGGTAAGGAAGAAGAAAGAAGAAATGCAAAGAAAGAGGCTGAAGAAAAGAAGAGAGCAAAGGAACAGAAGGTAAAGGCTACTGTACTCTTAGTAGTGTCAGCAGTTGGAACATCTATAGTAGCGTCTATTCAATCTAATGATGAAGATCAAAAAGAATTAATGGGAACCTTGAGCAAGTTATTCGAGAAGAATAAAACTGTTAAGTCTTTGGAGAAGACTCTTGTTGAAGTCTTGAAGTGCATGTAGAAGACAACTTCCACAACTGTAGCAAATCTAGACTTGCAGGCTAAGGCAAAAGAGTTAGTGAAGACCTTTGATGGGGAATTCACAACTTTGGTTGAAGTAGCAGCAGCACAAGCACAAACAAACCATGAAGCAACCCTAATTATCTCAGTGTGCACCAAAGTGTGCAATGATTTGAAGGCACTTGATGGAAACATCAAGAAATTGAGAAAATGTATTGCTGAGGTAAGAAGTTGTATGGATAGTGTGCAATGTCTTACACTTACCTATCAGATTTTGATGCTAAGATCAAAGGCCATATGAGTGAGCTTTAGACACTCACTACAAGGTTGCAGTAACCTGAGATTAGAATTGAAGATTTTGAGAATGACATTGAGAAGATCCACAATGCTGTCAAAAGCATTGAATGTGACAAGGATAAGGTAATAAGAAGATTCTTTGTTCTTAGAGAATATTTGGCACCTAAAGTTATAATTTTGTAGAGGTGATTGGAGGAATGTCTTTCAACAAAGAATTCCTATGACAAATTTGCCTATACTAACCTGAGTGTAGTCGAAGTGGCATCTTATGCACTTTGTGCACTCATCAGTATATTAGATACAGTAAAAGATAACTAGAAGAAAGACTTTGATAGATTGAAGATTGATTTTGTAGATTGCATATCCAAAATGACAAGCTAATCAACAACAGGCAACACGTTTTTGTGATATAGTTTTGGCACCTTTTCCATTAATGTCAAAGGGGGAGTATTATGTAAAGGAAAATTTGTATAGATGTAAATGTATATGTAAGGGGGAGCTTATGAATGTATTAAAGTAAAGGAGTGATAAGGAATGTAATAATCCATCAAAACACATCAGAACATGAATAAAATTGTTATGTTTTGAAGGTGATTTTTGTGTAGTTACTTTTATTTTGTTTTGTTACATATGTCATCATTTTGGGACTTAGCCATTTTTTCCAAAATTTGCCATCAATGCCAAAGGGGGAGATTGTTGGAAATATGATCAGTTAGATGTCTTGATGATTGTCATTTATTTTCAATATTTTATTTATGCATTTAGAGATAGAAATTTTTTAAAGTATTAAACAGTTTGCAATAGCACAGAGTACATATCTTAAAAGTACGAATGATGGGTAGAGAGTTAGCTTATGCACATTTGAGGAAAGGCTTGTGACATTATCATGATGATGTGTACCAGTACGCATGTGTGTACAGACAATACAACACAAGTTATACTAAGATTAACAATGCAAGCATTTAACAGTACAAAATAGAGCATGGCAGTAAATAGAGTTGTACGGCTTTAGGAATTATTTTGGTTACAAAATAATTACTAAGTTATGTTGAGTCCACTATGTGGATATTATTCCATAAGTTGTTTTATATTATGTCAAACGTGTGAAGACATGAAGACTGACAGTGCAGAGTTTTATGATTGTACGAGGTATAAGTAAAGATCTTATCTTGCATAGATAATGTGGAAGTTGTATGATTAGATGTGACAAGCGAACTATTGTGAGAACTACCTACGAGCCTTATGTGATGCAAAATCTAATGTAAGATAAGAGAAAGTCCAAGTTACAGAAGCAAAGCAAGTATTATATGTATACTTATCTTGTGAATGAATTGAATTGTATAATTGCATGTTAGGGTAGTGAGTTCTTCTTGCATACATTGTAATTGTTCTACCAACTCCTAACAGGCTTGTAGTAACTCCTAACAAGGTTGAGGTTTCTAACAAGGCCTAAATCTCTAACAAGGACTCGAGACACTATATGTACTTCATAGACTCCTAACAGGGTCAATATCCTTAACGTGATCCTATTGTTTAGTGAATCATCTAGTGGGTATCATCCCCACTAGGATTTTCCCTTGGCCAAGGTTTCCCTAGTTAACAAATAATGGTATTATGAGTTCTTTATGCGTATGGTTATATTTATTGTTCAACATTGTTAGTTTACTTTCATATGCAAGTTATAAACTAATTAATAATATTTAGTTGTAGGCAAAAGTTTGTAATATACTAATTCACCCCCCACCCTCCCCCCCACCCCCTCAAGATTATCTATTTCTAACATTGCATTCCAAAACTACATTAGCTTGCCAAAATAATTTTGATATTTCATAAAAATTAGATAATAAAAAAATAGTAACAACCTTTCATTTATTTGGACAACGTAAAATTTATGGCCGGGACTATTCTCTATGTGTGAGGTCTTCATTAAAATAAGGCCAACACCATATACACACATTGACAAAGTTACCAAAGCCATCAACCTTATATAAATAATAAACAAATAGTGAATTGGCAAATAAATTTCAATAGTTTGTCAATAATATTTATGAAAATAGATGGCTTCAAAATGCTAGGACCATCAAGAAGACCCTTGTAACAACTTACAAGTTCAATTAACATATAATAATAATGATTTAATGAGAAATGATCCTGTGACACCCAAACATCTACCAGAGGAAGCACACATTGTAATTAGTTATCAAGTAAATAAAATGCATATGCTATAGCAAGCACACATTGTACTAATTAGTTGTCAAGTAATACGATGAACTTACAGATAATACTAATTTTTTTAATGACAAAAATGAATTTTCTATAGCAAAGAATGCATATGTTATAGAAAAGTTATAATGCACATAAGAAGGCTTTCAACATAAATCATATCAGCAGTATATTAATTTCTAATACACTAGCTCAACAAGAGGATAGGTGGAAATACGAAGTTCATTCATATTCAAGAAATAAAGCTACAACAAGCACACATGTAAAAGAATTTTTTCATGTAATAATACATAAATGATACAATGTATAAACAAAAAATTGTTCAAGGAAATGGAGAAAACAATGAAAAGTGATTTAATTATAAAGAATAATCAAATAGGGTAATAGATTTTATTTATTAAAGGCATCAAAATATCAAATAAAGAAAATTTCATGTCTATGTACAACAAACAAATATAGTTTATAAAGACTTGGTTGGAAGTGTTACAAATAGAGAGTGCAACAAAATGGACTTACTTTCAACTTGCAATAGTCACAAAGATGATTGTATGCAAAAACCATAATGATATAGTGGGCTGATCTTTTCAAAGCATAATGTAACTCAACTAGAAAATAATTCATAACATCCATGAATCACTCCAAACATCAAACCCACCATAGACATCAAACAACTACAACTATCACAGACTCCAGCAATGTGATCAAAGTTAAAGTGATTGACCAATGTATGTGGACACAAAACTATTCATTAGAAGATACTTTATGGAAAAACACATTTTCCCATGGCTAGGAATCATGAAAAATAACTTGTGTGATTACCAATGAAGTAAATTGAAATATTATATCTAGTATTCTTAACAAATTTGATTAATGTAACAATTATAGTATTTAAAAAAATCATCTTTACAAAGTTTTCATTAGAAAATAATCATTCATCTAGTTATTTCATCATAATTAAAACTATACTCTTTCATGTTTAAATATGCTACATAAGGTTCAACCCTTAAAGCTAATAAGATAACATACTGGTAATGGGCAAGATAACTATACTAGAAAATATATTAAAAATGCCCAAAATTTGTTCCTTTAGAATTTATTGGAGATTCTCTAGCCAAATTTGGTAAGAAAATGAAAGTGCTAAATGAATATCCAAGCTTTTATACATTTATGGTAACATATTTAAACTTATCAGTAAAGATTAGCAACAAGGATTTGCAAAACATGATAACATTGATAAATTTCCATTGCTTCAAAAAGATTGTAAGCTCATCAATAGTCTAAAAAATTAGGATCTCCTCAATGACCCAATATTTGATAACAAATATTTCTAATGTATATGTATACGTTTTTTTTTTACAATAAACACAACCTTCTCTAACTAAAGTCCTGGGAAATCATATAACTCCTCCAAACTTAAATCTAACATACTTTTTCCTCTCCTCTTCACTCATCTCTACGAACCCCCATGCTTTTTTAGACTCAAAAGTAAAATAGTTATATATGCCACAGACAAATTCTATTGACTAAGTTCGGGCATGGCTTTGAGGGTAGCATATGCACTTGATATATCACGCTTAATTTCCCTTTTGTCGACACTGCTAGTGTGAGCCTTACTCATGCCCTCATCTATGTTTTGAATACTTTCACATATGACATCTAAACAAGTATCCATGCTTGGCTTCCTCCTCTTTGGCCTCCTTGTTGATGGCATAGATGGATTTTGTCTAATGGATGGAGTATAACTATTTGACTGAAGGAAATCTTCATCAAAGTTTGGAGTACTATCCATAAGCATATTGAAGCCCCCATCATTGTCAAGATCAATGACCTCATCAAGTAGATGCTCTTCAGTCTATGGAACCATTACAACTACATTTCCTTTAGCCATGTTGTTCCTAACAATGATTGCTAACTCATTAAAATAGGTGAATGGTTGCCTGTTGTATACTCTAGCATATTTGAAATCCTTTCTCTACATGATGGAAAAACTAAATAATTAAATATGTATTTCATTACGATTGATTAAGTAATATATTACTTACATAAAAAAAATTATCTATAGAACATCACCTTCAACATCTCATCCAAGACGTTGTCATTAACATCCACACATACTTTCATTCCATGCAAACTCGCTCATGTTTCTCAACTCTTTCATCATTCTATAACTTTGTTTCCATGTTTTTTATTTGTTCTTAAAGTTATCCCTTATAAGATTCAAATTCATCTCTTCATTGAGCTTATTTTCTACTACATTCCAAGCTAGTTTTTTAAACCCCCCTTCAACTTTTCTTCCTAGCTGAATTTGCTCAAGGA
The DNA here is from genome assembly GCA_028749045.1 of Cupressus sempervirens. NCBI lineage: Eukaryota > Viridiplantae > Streptophyta > Pinopsida > Cupressales > Cupressaceae > Cupressus > Cupressus sempervirens. The sequence continues at coordinate 683,222,647 of CM053787.1, read as the reverse complement.
GCAAATCTATCAGTTTTTGCTCCATCTCTCTTATCCACACAACTTTGGAGATTTTAGCAAAAGAAGCAACTGTAGTAACATGAACTTCCTCTTCCATACTTGTTAAGATATGAGTGAAGGACATATTCAACAATATAATGCTAACTGCAAAACTCCCAAAAAATAATCAGCATCTCATGAAGGCATCATAGCATAAGTTGTTTTTCTTAGTTTTTTAGCAACAATCACATCCATTAAAGGTCTTTTAGTCATGAACAATATAATGATTGACATAGGGAAATCTAATGTGTCGATGCACTTCAAAACTCTATTACAAACCTTGGACCATAATATTTGGGTGTCAATCTATTATCAAAGATCTAAGTTTAGAAATTCCTTTCAATAGGGAAAATTTCAAAACCTTATTAATGTGTTTCTTGTAGAATTCGAAAAATAAAGTTGAGTCTTTGTAAGTAGGTTGGAATTTTACAATAAGATAAAATATTTACTTGCCTTATACAGTATTATGAGACGCAATCATTATTTATTCAGGTTTCTCAACAAGTCCAAGAGGACAAGAATTTTGCCTATATGTGTTGTTGTAAGAAGGCACATATGTCTTCAATGATGTTTACAATTTTGGAAAGTATAAGTCACTATTTTCTTAATCCTTTTAATATGTTCTAATGTGTGTCCTTGACATGCATGACAGTTGTAACATTTTAAGATGACTAGTATGTTACTACAAACTAAGTATGCTAGAACTAGTTAATCTTTGTTGTATATAACCTAAGTCGTGTTATCATTGTTTTGTAATGGTATTGAAGACAACATAAAGTAATGGAATTCATGAGCTTATTATGGCTGAGGGAAGACCTCCATATGCAAGCCTGACAACGGTGAGAATAAAATAGAGTAAATCAAATAACCAAGTGTATTTTCAACTATAACTATAAATTCTTTGTCCATGTTCATCTAATTTTTTATAATGGATGTCATCCAAGATCTTGCCATGTCCTTCAACCTTACTGGTTATGAGTAGGTGTAAAAAAAGAGGTGTGATATATTAGTAAATATAGTCTTATGGTATCATAATCTAATTGGTTCTCTCCATTGTCAAGGCTAACATGGAGTTTGAAATGAATCTAGGAAAGTGTAAGTAGGATGTGAAACTTCCTAATTTATCTATCTGAGGTTGCATACCAAGGAAGCATCAAAAAATTTATAAGCCCAAGTTGTAGAACATATAAGGAAGCAATATAGATAAGCACTCATGAGCTACAAATCACATAGCATAGTTTGGAAACTTTATTCATACAAGTAGGAGACATGTACTAAAGCTACAAAGCCATATTCATAGAAATACTTCACTATGAAAACTAATATTGGCACAACAAAAACTCTCTCAAGAGTGCAATACCCATATACTACAAAGTGCAATTCCTATTTACAACATAGTGTGAATCAATGTTCATATTTTGTGGTACAATTAAGTTTGAGAGTTGTAGTCTTCCTACATCCTTTAGGCTATTTCATCTCAAAATCTCCCCCAGTCATCTCTATCTTGTTGATTCATCCCATAAGTCTCAAGAATTGGCACATTTATCCCAGCACAATCATCATCCTCTTCAATTTTCACTTCAGATGGAAGACCATCCTCCATTGTAATGAAGTTGTGTAGTATTCCACATGCCAAAACAATCTTTGTTTGGCTAAATATATAATAGGATTTCACATGCCTTAGGATAGAAAAACATTGCTTGAAAATACCAAATGTCTGCTCTATCAAATTCCTAAGAGAGGAGCGTCAATGGTTAAATAACTCTTGGGGAGTGCTAATCAGGTTTGCTCTACAAAACTTTTTTAAGTGGTCCTTTTTTTAATAAATTCCAATCATATTAATTGGACACAATAAAATAACCTTAGACATCACAATAAGGTGAACTATATGAGCTATAAGAATCAAACTAAACACTTTCTAAATAGGGAAATATTGATAATAGTTGCCTCTATTCATGATGCATCAAAAAACTACATCAATCCAAACAAAGTCAGTAAAAAAGGGGGCTTCATTGACTATTGTTGTTTCTGTTGAATATGTTATTGACCCAAAAGTCCCCTATCTATGATTACTCAAGAGACTGACTTATGCAAATTTTAGTCCTAGGAATATAAGCTGCTATAGGAATATAAGTTGTTGTCTATGATAAACTTTTTCTCTTAAACATTTCTCTATTATGGTGACCAATAATAGTAGATTCATTTCAATTCACTTAAAGTAATGAACCTTAATAGAGTTTGTAACAAAAGACTACAATTGAATAGAGATCGCTAAGGGTGTAGTGTCTGCCCCTAGTTTACATTTTGTTATTATTGTTGAGCTCTTTTAGGCCAGTTTATGCTTGATGATTAATAGCATTATCTTTCAGATTATCAGATATTGTTTCACACTTGGTTGACTTTGTGATGAGACTACTTGGTACTATTTACTTCATGTATGCATGATTATACCTTGATGATGATTATTACAGTGATTTCAGTTATTTGGTGATGATTAGTTAGATGAATTATTATACATGTTTTCTTATGGATACTTACCCCATATTGCATGTGTATGGTGTGTGTGTATATTTTCTTTATGTATGACATTTTTTTATGTGTTTAAGGAAGGGAGTCGTAGTCACCTACTAGTTGGGTTCTATACAATGCACCACTTCTTGCCATTGCCTGTTTAGTTTAGTATATATGTGTTTGTACATGTGTAGATTTTATGCAGATTGTAGATATCGGGTATCGACTTCCCTGAATTGCTAGGATGAGCATACCTTATTGCAATATCTCAATGGTAAGAGAGGGGAGATAAAATCTTGAGTCCAAATCCTAACCTTTAAACCCATTTGTCCTAAAAAATTAGGACAAGTATATGAGATGATTACCCTTCTAAATGCATCGTATGACGTAAATTTGTGATTATAACCCTTAAGTTTGATCTTGTGTGTGGTATTTTATGATGGGTTTTCGTATTTTGTCTTATAGGTCTTTGGTGATTTTTCTATTAATTAAGTCAAATTAAAAGATTTAATTTATGATTTAATTTAATGGAAATTATTATGATATTTTCAATATTTAATTATATTTAATTAATTAAAAATTAATTAAATAAAAGAATTAAATTTAACAAGAAATTTATAGTATAATTTTAGAGTGTAATAATATTTATTTAATTTGATAATAATATATTTAGGAGATCATTTTTAAATAAATGCTAAATATTATTATTACTTAAGTTAATAAATATTTTTATCAATTAACGCTTTGAAAATAAATTAAAGAGTGAAAAAGAAATTAATTTATTAAAGATATTTAAAAATTGCATAAAGTATGCATGAAGTTTCGAAAAAGAGAGTTAAAAAGTTGTGATCAAGGAGTTCTCTCGGGTGATCACACAATCAATGCCCCGAATTTAGGAGAGAACTCCTTATCAACATTTGAGGATCTATTTTCCAAGGACTGAGAATTTTGGAGAAGGGAATTTTCAAAGAGAAGGTTTTTAGAGAAGAGATTTCTCTCACAATCTTTGGGTGTTTGTGAATTTAGCATCAGAACCAGGTAGATTCTTTTGTTTTGTTCACCCAGTTAACTGCGTTATTTAAATATTCCTATCTTTTTCATGACTGTGAATTGTTTATCTGAATTTCATTGTGACCAATCTTTCATATTTTATTTTGAAATTAATAGTATGCATGTTGATTTCTCTTATATATGTGAGGATTTAAAATATCAGTACAACCCTCGTTCTTTAGATTCAAAGTTGCAAATTAAACCAAGAAGAGTTTTGAAAGAAATGAAAATTAAAAATTAAAAATTTGATTAGTTCATCTTATTTTTCCTATCAGAGTATTCATAGAAATTCTGTAATATATATATATATATATATAAACTGGATTTGGGAGGGGGTTATTTTATTTAATATAAAATGTTTATATATATCAAAAAAATGTTTGGCAAACTTAGTAAAACTTTGGGTCAATTCTTTTGGATCCCTTAGTGAGGAGTTACATCTTTAAGGTTGTGCGGCCACAGTAGTACAATGTACTGTTGTTGTCATAGTACATTACGGTCAACAACAATGCCATCGGGGGTAAGAAAGAAAAAGACCTTTATTTTATTTATTATTTTTATTTATTTTTATTAAATTTTAATCATATTAAATTTAAATTATTATTTATTATTAATTTTTATTAATATTTATTAATTTTATAAATAGTTAATGAATGTTAGTATAGTTATTTTTATATAATTATTTTAATTAAATTAAGCGTAATTAAGTTTAATTAATATTGGAAATTATTTAATGAGGTTTTAGATTTATTTCATTATTATTAATGATATTAATTTTAATTAAATTGTAATTATTTTATTTGAAAATCAATAATTATTATTTTAATAATTTAATAAATAATTACTTTTAAAGTATTTCATAATATTCGACTTATAATCAAATAAGGGTAATTGCACATTTTATTCAAATATATGAAATGGGTTAATTTGTAAGGGTAAACTGTGAATCTTATCTACTTGAAACATACATTGAAACGAAAACTTGACCTTATTGTTAACTCAACTATGTGTTTTCATATCAAACCAAACTATGAGACTACTCTGTTATATGTATGTTTATGTTTTGGGTTTGGGTTGACTAGAGTGTTGACCAGTTTTAGAATGTCTACCAAAGGCTTGGGAGTTCCGTGTTTGTGGTGTTATGATGATTTGATCTTGATCTTATAAACTCAACCATGGTAATGTGTTGGTATGCTCTATGATGAGTTTGGTTGTATTGTTTGTTATTGCCTTCAGTGTCCTTGTATGATTATGAGATAAATGATATGACATATTTGTCTTGACCTTTGAGTCTTCAATTAGTATTTTTGGGATGCTTTCCAGTTACTTGTAAAGAATTGATGGGTTATTGTAAATTATCTTTTGATGCTTTCTAGTCACTTGTATAGGACTAAGGTGAAATACTATGATTATTTGATTTGTGATTTTATGAGCTTAGAGTAGGTTATCTATATGTAATGTCAGGAAGTGGCTTGCAGTGGAGGCCGAATCCCAAAGTGGCTACCAGGGTAACCCATTGTAGGTTGTTTAATAAGTGAAAACACTATGCTAAATGAGAATAAAATGAACCTAATAAGAGTCTTTGTATGTTCTCGCCCATGCCTCAAGTGCTAGTACAGACTAGGATGGGAGTAGAGAGAACACTTGGTTGTGACCATGCATCATTAATATGCTTTGTTAGTACGAAAGCATACTAGTGCCGCATAGAGTCACTAGGGGGCCGGGGTCAAGTTAGACTGCTAGGATAACTCTAGCATTGATTCATGCGATGACACTTGCCCCCTTACATAGTAGATTCCCTACGTGTCTTTGTTTGCCTCTTTGGTCTAGATGTTGATTTATCGTGGAACCTTTGAGTTAGATTACTTTTATAGTTTCCTTGACATAAAGATTACTTTTGATTTTAGGATTGATATCATGTTTGGGACTTGAGACTATCTCCTCAACATGGTGGGAATGGACCTTTTTTGGGTTACCATGAGGTCGGGTGGTAGTGTTTTTTACTCTTACCATTGAGATCTATCTGTTGATGTCGTGGCTAGAGTTCTTTGTCTGCATTTCTTTTCATTCTATCTTTGTGTATTATGATGCATGATTATATCTTTATGATGGATGATCTCACTCATTGTATTGTACTTTATTTCATGGATCTGAATGGGATGATGTAATCTATTTTTATAAACATATATTCTTTCAACCTTTGATACCCTGTGACATGTACAGTGGATGATTGTGCATTCCAAATTTTATTGTCAAGTGACATTCGAAACAAATATATATTATTTAAGTGGTATGGACTTGTAGTTATACTTTCTGATGAATGTGTTATTTATTTGACTTAGTATTATTTAAATTTAAATGTGACTCAATGTCTTGGGATCCTTAAGGAATGTAATCTGTTATGTTTGCTTGTGTATGATTGTATGTTATTGCTTCCACTACTTTATGATTGGTGTGTATCTTATTCTTTTAAAGAAAAAAATATGTTTGGCAAACTTGGTAAAAATTTAGGTTAATTCTTTTGGATCCCTTGGTGGGGAATTACAAAGGGGACATTACACTAATATGAGTTTCAATCCAATCATTCAATCATTGAAGATGCAATACATGAGCTTGAATAAGGCTTGATATAAAAATATCAAAGATCCATATTCCTTTTTTATCAAATATATTAGAAAGTGATGCAGGAGAATCTTGGGTTTTCTCGGTGACTACTTTGGAGTTCATGGGAGGAGGCTCAATAGTTACTTTGGAAGGTGCTTGGACTGGTACTCAATTAAAGGAGTGGTGCTTAGTCACTTTTGGGTTTAGTGTTGGCCGAGTAGCTTGGTCTTTGAAGGGAGCTCGACATACACTATGGAGCTTGGCATGGTCTTAGAGCTCGACGTGGTCTTAGAGCTTGACATGGTCTAGGAGCTCGACATGGGCTTAGAGCTCGACATGCTCTAGGAGCTCAGCATTGCTTGTGGTTTTGTTGATGCTTGACTTGGTTTCTCTGGCACTCGGCTTGGTCTTGGTTCCTGTTGGTACCAAGTTGTCTATGAGCTGACCTTGGCATTTAATTTATGTAGGGGTATTTAATTTTTATTGTAACCAACTTGCGGCTTAACATATACTTAATGTAAGGGATTTATTTTGGCTTGTAATTGCTACGTCAACTTGTGGCTTAGTTGGGTATAAGTAAGGGGTCTTGTGGAGTCTTTATGCATTCATTCATTTAGAGGAGTAAGTCTAGAGAGTAGCTGAAGAGCGAGTTTTTTTCTTGAGTCTATGGACAAAGTGTTGAATGTGAGGTAGTTTACAACAGAATTGTGGTGGAGTCGTAAGTTTGTGAGTAGAGCTAGTAGATGAGGCTTGGGAAACTAGGAGATTGCTTGGTGAGCTTGTGAGCACAAGTTTAGGTCTTCCTTGGAGGTTTCTACCATAGTGTGGATCTGGACTAGCTAGGATTTGAGTTGAATAGTGCAAAACTATTTTTGTAATTGATGTTGTATTTGGCCCTAACTTGGAAGGCCTTACAACCAGGCATATTGCATGTAAATAGTTATTTTACAAGTAAAGAAGTTGTTGTTTGGTATCAGATCTTATAATATTATTGCTTTGTTTCTGCTATGTGATTATTTGTTAGGGGCTAGGACATATTCTTTGGGGATTCTCTTGCCTTTCACTATGTTGAGATGTATTAAAGTGAAGGTTGTTCCTGAGCGTGTAGATAGATAGCCGAAGTTGAGGTAGTTTGGACCGGGACCTTGGGTTGGAGAAGTTGATCTGAGAAGATCTTGATTTGGTGGTGGATTGTTCTTTCTGGAGTCCTAGATATATTGGTTGTAAGGTGGAAGATATTGGTTCTTACTTACAATTGCGAAGGACTTGTAGATGGATTGGTGGATGCAAAGATGGAAGATTGATCTTGTTGAGACATGATCATAAAGAGTTTGTATACTACAGAACTATGTTCATAGACTTGTGATTTGGTTCCTGATTATTCATGTGACATGACAGATTGCAATCTGACTTGCAAGCAATTTGGCTTTTCACAAGGAGCATGGGAAAGATTTGTTGCAAAGGGTTTGTGAAAATCTGGGGAGATGGCTTCAAGAGGATTGGACCCTTAGATGATTGCAAATCTTCGTGATGTGGTGGAGAGGAGGTTGTTTGAGATGTGTGCTTGGTTTGAAGCTAGCTTGGCTGATTTAGTTAAGGACAAGGTTAGGAAGGCATTTTGTAGATGTTTGTGGAGTTGGAGTCTACCGATCACAAAGAGAGTTGTCTAACCAGTTAAGAGACTTTTTTGAGAGAGGAGATGGTATAACAAGGTCGAGGAGGAAGGGGATGATTTTGTTAATAAGTTTGTGAGGTCTAATATAGAACCCATAGAGCAACTTAAGGTTGTTGCTGAGGATATTCCTAACCTTGTTGATGCTAGGATGGAGATTGGTTTTCATGATCAGTCGGTTGAGACTGACCTGGAGATTGCAGAGCACTTGGTCATGGATAATCCAGTTACTGTTGGTGGTAAATTGTGTGTTTGAGGGCATCTTGTTGTGAGTAATGAGATTGCTGGTGTTGTGAGTTTGGAATGTGTTGATGGAGATCTACATATTGTTGTTGATGTGGAGTTTGTTGTTGCTAGTGTGGATTAACTAGTTGTTGCTATGGATGAGGATTTGCTAATGAAGTATTATGGTCAGTTTGTTCCTAGAAGTGAGCATGTTGATTGGATGGTTGAGATTTTAGTGTTTAATAGAATGATGCAGATGTGGATGATGTGCAAATTAGTTTTCTTGTCCCTGTTGGAGTGAAAGCCTTTGGTGAAGATGAAGATGGTTGTTGATCTTTCTTTGGGCATCAAAGTGTGGGACACACTTTTCTATTTACCTGGGGAGTCTGATGTAGGAGCATCTTGGGTTTTTTCGATGACTACTTTAGAGTTTATGGGAGGAGGCTCAGTAGTTGCTTTGGAGGGTGCTTGGACTGGTACTTGGTTGAAGGAGTGGTGCTCGATTGCTTTTGGGTTTAGTGTTGGTCAAGTAGCTTGGTCTTTCAAGGGAGCTTGACATATAATATGGAGCTCGGCATGGTCTTGGAGCTCAACATGGTCTTAGAGTTTGACATGGTTTGGGAGCTCGACATTACTTGTGGTTTTGCTGATGCTTGGCTTGGTTTCTCTAGCACTTGGTTTGATCTTGGTTCTTGTTTGTGTCAAGTTGTTTGTAAGCCAACCTTGGCATTTAACTTGTGTTGTAGCCGACTTGTGCCTTAACATATATTTAATGTAAGGGATTTATTTTAGTTTGTAATTGCTAGGCTAACTTGTGGCTTAATTGGGTATATATAAGGGGTCTTGTGGAGTCTTTAGGCATTCATTCATTCAAAGGAGTGAGTCTGAAGAGTAGCTAAAGAGTGAGTTTTTTCTTGAGTCCATGGATAGAGTGTCGAATGTGAGGTAGTTTACAACAGGATTGTGATGGAGTTGCGAGTTTGTGAGTAGAGCTAGTAGCTAAGGCTTGGGAAACTAAGAGATTTATTGGTGGGCTTACAAGCACAAGTTTAGATCTTCCTTCGAGATTTCCACCAGAGTGTAGATTTGTACTAGCTATGGTTTGAGTTGGATCTTGAGGGATGTTGCAAAACTATTTTTGTAATTGCTATTGTATTTGGCCCTAACCTAGAAGGCCTTACAACTGGGCATATTGCATGCAAATAGTTATGTTATGAGTAAAGAAGTTGTTGTTTGGTATCAGATCTTGCAATATTGTTGCTTTGTTGTGTGGTTATTTGGTGGGGACTAGGACATCTCCTTTGGGGATTCTCTTGCCTTATATTGTGTCAGAAAGTTAAAGAGGCTCCAACAGATGATTTTGGTGGATTGAGATATCTTGCTGAGAATATGCAAGATAAAGCTTTTAGCTAGTTAGGATTCATATGGGAGATAATTTTAATGAGAACATGCATATATACCAAAATTGATGAGAATGTGTGCACAACATGGTCTTAGAGTTTGACATGGTTTGGGAGCTCGACATTACTTTGGTTTTACTGATGCTCGGCTTGGTTTCTCTAGCACTCAGCTTGTTCTTGGTTCCTATTGGTGTTGAGTTGTGTGTGAGCTGACCTTCACATTTAATTTATGTAGGGGTATTTAATTTGTGTTGTAGCCAACTTGTGGCTTAACATATATTTAATGTAAGGGATTTATTTTAGTTTGTAGTTACTAGGCTGACTTGTGGCTTAGTTGGGTATAAGTAAGGGGTCTTGTGGAGTCTTTAGGCATTCATTTATTCAGAGGAGTGAGTCTAGAGAGTAGTCGAAGAGCAAGTGTTATTCCCAAGTCCATGGATAGAGTGCCAAATGTGAGGTAGTTTACAGCAAGATTATGGTGGAGTTGCAAGTTTGTGAGCAGAGCTAGTAGCTAAGGCTTGGGGAACTAGGAGATTGCTTGGTGGGCTTGCAAGCACAAGTTTAGATCTTCCTTGGAGGTTTATACCAAAGTGTGGATCTAGACTAGCTAGGATTTGACTTGAATCATGAGGGATCTTGCAGAATTGTTTTTTTAATTGCTATTATTTTCGGCCCTAACTTGGAAGGCCTTACAATCAGGTATATTGCATGTAAGTAGTTATTTTATGAGTAAAGAAGTTGTTGTTTGGTATCAGATCTTGCAATATTGTTGCTTTGTTTTTTTTTTTTTGCTCTGTGGTTATTTGCTAGGGGCTAGGGCATCTCCTACATTACACTATGTCCGAAAGTTAAAGAGGCTCCAAGGGATGATTTTGGTGGATTGAGATATCTTGCTAAGAATCAGAAGATAAAGCCTTTAGCTAGCTAGGATTCATATGAGAGATAATTTTAATGAGAACATGTACATATACCAAAATTGATGAGAATGTACGCATATACCATATGATTAATAGTACTATTGGTAGTTCATTTAGTTGAACACTTTGCCTTCACTACAAAAAGTATAGGTCCAACTATCTTTATGTAAAGCAAGTTTCAATTTTATAGTGTGTTTGCTTAAACAATTATTTCCATATATAATATAAGACTCATTTGTAAGTAAATTCATTGGACATATTTGTTTTTTAGTCATAGTCTCATAATTGAAGTTACATTATGTTGACATCTTGAGCTCACTACTACTTTGATATTTGGAAATATTTCAGTAATGTCGATTTTCATTATGTTTCTTGCAATATTGTTATTAACCTTGAAGAATATGTGATGATTGACTATGAGTAACCACTTTCAGTTTGCTATTGTACCAAACAAAGTTTGGCCTATTATATCTTCTTCAGATGTAGAATTTTGGCCTTCAAACCCATCCGCTTAATGATTATTTAGATTTAGAATTGAATTAACTTTCCAAGAATCAGTCTTCTAGATATTGGATTGGTAACAAAAATCATTATGACTTGATCCATAGTGATCATAAATAGGTTTGTGAGATGACAGAGACAATGTCCATTGCGCAATTGGGTGTGCATTTGTCGTAGTTTTGGTAATTGGGCTTGTGATGTATCATTATTCTAAAAATAAACAAAACAAGGAGGTTTTTAATTCTGTTGAGGAAAATGCCATTAACGAAGCCCTAGCTGAAGTGGAGTGTGAAAATGATGGTGTGTTAAAGCCATCAGTTTGCACAAGTTTGAATCCCCCCCCCCCATCAAGCTTCTACACAATTTTGGAAGCCTATCTCTGAACTACGTGTTAATATGGAGCTAGAGTATTTTGTAGGAGAGATGAGTTCAGTGGAGAAAATGTTGCCTTCAGATGAAACTCGAGTGTTTGTGAGAAATGCTAGAAGAAAAAACATGTCTACCATTATCCATAATCTGACTAAACAAGATTCATCCATGGGTTCTTCCTCATCTTGTGATAGATCTAGAATCCAACAAACTTGACAATAAAGTGATGTCGACACTGTCAATAGGAGCTTTGAAACAAATAACATCTAGAGGATGATTTTTTTTCTAATTTTGAAGTTTTTTTTCTCTCAAATGAAGCTCTTTTTTGCTTGCATATGAGATCATGATTCAAATCAAATGCCCAGTTAATTGAGGGATTTAAGGTTATCATAGAATTCCATGTTCATTCTACTTAACATATTCTACATTTTGTATTTTTAGATGGCTTCTAAAGGCAATATCAGTAAAATTATTTTGGTGATTCAATTAAATTGAAATTTAGTAGAAAAGAGTTGTGATGAATGGAGGAACATAGATTGGTTCACCCAAATTAGATGGATTCTACTAGGAAGAACGTATTTAAAGGACCACTCAAGGTACCTATAGAAATATTATTACTTTCTATTGTGTGAAATAATCATTTCAGTCACTTGATTTTACATTTTGGGTGTTTGGTGTTGCTAATTCTGAAATATAAGATGAAACTACTGAAATTTGTTTGACTGAATAATGAAGTGATATAAAAAACTGGTGCAAAATTTTGAGTGATGTGAACTAGTCAAGGGATTTACTCCTTGAAGGCACATATATTTTCCAAAACCAAGATTGGCTTGCAAATACATTATCTATGATCTTGACACTTAGTTGATATTGTATCGCCTAATCTAGTAGTGTAAAATGAATACTAACTATTAAACAAAACCATGTACAAAACTAAATAGTTAACACTTAAGATAGGACCAAGGTTATCACCACAAAAGGAAGCAAACCAAGAATGGTAGGCTCCTTATGGTATAACCCATGATGAAACGTATATGTCCCTGATGGGGGGGGATGTATGCTCACGTGCTCAAGCTTCCAAAGGATAGGGGTTTTTATCAAGTGTGTGTATGGATGAGGGTTTCAACAATGGAGGTATGGAGGGATTTCAACATTATGATGGTATTTTGGTAGTTTTTAGGCTCTCAAAATAACATTATAACTTTGCATGAAAGGTGGATGATCTTTGTGAAGGGAGAGGGCATCATTTATAGGCCAAGGGGTAGAAAGATGGATGGTCAAGATGCAAGGATGACAAAATAGTGAGGTAGGGTCAAGATGCACTCAAAGAGGAGCACATGGATTATGCTTGTTTAAAGTCAATAGGGAAGTGACACTTGTCACAAGGAGGATGAGTGTGAGAGGATAGGATAAGGGTTGATCAAGGGAGTAATGAGGGAGGTTGAGTATGTAAGAGGGATGTAAGAGTCATAAAGGGGGATGTAAGAGTCATAAATGTTGGAGGGTGAGGGTGAGGATGAGTTTGTTGACTTTAGCTTAGGTTAGCAAGTCTTAACCTTGCTTAAAGTTGTGCACATGTTTAGGAGGGGGATTAGGCTTAGTTTAGAAAGGGGATTAGGGGGCAAGTGGTCTAGCTTTGATGGGATGGGTTAGTTAGGTGGCTAAGTGAGGTTAGTATGGGTGAATGGGTTGGATTAGGAGTAAAGGTTGGGTTTAGGGATGTTTTAGGGGTTTAGAAATTTTATTAAATGATTTATTTAATAAAATGGGGATATGGGATTAAATTAAATAGATTTTGAGAATTTATTTAATTTAATAGAGGAATAAGGATTTAATTGATAAATTGATTTTGGGTTATTATTTGATTTTATCAATTGGACTATAGTTAATTAAATTAATTAATCAACTAGGAGATGACAATTAATTAATTAAATAATAAATATTTAATCAATAATGTCCTAGGAGATAACTAAATATGATTACCTAATGATGTAATCAGATTTAGGTGTCTACATTTTGCCCCTTTTTGACATAGTGTTGGGACAACACTATTTCAAAGAAGTTCGCATATAAACGACATGAAGAAGACTTTGAAAGCAACATGGTTGCCCCATTTTTTAATAGAAGAGGAGAGAATGAACTGCACGATGCCCCCTCAAGAAGGTGGTGGAGAGAGAAGGTGAGGCTTGACAACTTCTTGAAAAGTACAAGAATCAAGGGCGAGCAGGAGGATAGAGAGTGGCTAAGAGAGAGGTTTTAAGGAAGCTCATACTCTCACTACAAGAGAATGATACAAAGGAAAACCTTGTGCACACGGATAAGCGATAGGTAAGAAAACTAGTTATAGGGGGAGGGGGGAGGGTGATTGGTTTTTTTGAAATTGAGCCAAGGGAAGTGATTGGGAAGATGGTAGGGTTGGGGAGATTATGATTCTAGGATTAGGATTGGTGATGGCTAAGACTATGATTTGATGTATAAGCTATGATTATGATTGATGTAGGAGCTATGATTATGATTGATGCATGAGCTATGATTATGATTTGATACAAGATTTGGATACTATGGGATTGATAGATTGGTTGAATCATGATGGCACAATTAATTCGATGGGATGCTTTGATAGGATGGGATGTTTTGATAGGATGGAATTCTTGGATAGGATGAGATGTTTTGAGAGAATGGAATTCTTGGATAAGATGGGATGTTTAGGATTCTTGGATATGATGGGATGGTTGGGATTCTTGGATAGGACTGGATGTTTGGGATGGTTGGATTGGATGGGATGCTTGGATAGGATGGGATGCTTGGATGGGATGTTTGAGATGCTTGGATAGGATGGGATGCTTGGAGAGGAGAGGATGTTTGGGATGCTTGGATAAGATATGATGCTTTGATAGGATGGGATGTTTGGGATGCATGTATAGGATGGGATGCTTGGATAGGAGGGGATGTTTGGGATGGTTGGATTGGATGGGATGCTTGGATAGGATGGGATGCTTTGATAGGATGGGATCCTTGGATAGGAGGGGATGTTTGGGATGGTTGGATAGGATGTGATACTTGGATAGGATGGAAGTGTGAAGTAATCCATTAAAGTTTGAGCATGGGGGTGTTCCAAAGGGGAGCGCCACCATGTAGGTGAGCACTTATTTTGATATAGGAATATTGGGGATATGCCAAGGTTACTAAGAATATCAAGGCCTTTGTACCGATATTACATAAGAATGATGCAAAACAAACACACAAGGATTGCCCCAACATCACACATGAATCCCAAAAGAATTAGAGTGGAAATGATATTGGGTAACCCACAAGCAAAGGATATTTCCCAAGTGCACCATGTAACCACAAGTGATCACATGTTTGTAATATGCAAGGGTCATATCCAACTATCTCATAAGTAGAAAAGAAGATGAAAAAGACCTGATCAAGACCTTGTTCTTGAATTGCCCCATTCATAGCGCACCATGATATAAAAGATAATGGTGACTAGGAGGAGGGAACAACCCAAATGGCTTGGAAGAGATATTTTAAGAACCAAACCTAAAATCCTGAAAAGCAAATAAATCAAAAGAAAATGTAAATCCATAATATATATATAAAGAGTAGCCTTTTTCCAAAGAGATTGGTAGGACTGGATACTGATTGACCAAGATTAGACGAGAGGAAGGATGCATCTTGCAAGGATCTATTGATAATATCAAGGACTAGGATGAGTCAAGCAATTAGAACTCTTTAGGACAACATTTTGATGAGAAGGGATCTCGTACGAGGATTTGCTAAAGCACCTAACCAAGATGATTGCAATATGTGATCAAGCATGAACTAACACAAAGAGATGAGAGATATATAATGGGACCAAGCTAAGGACTAACATACAAGGAATATATAGCTGACAGACCAAAGTATGTATAAGGGATTACCGGACAAAAGCTTAGCATGACAGGATAGTGGCGAGAAAGATAAGATGAAGAGATAGTGGATGAAAGACTTGGGATGAGGAGATTAGGGGATAAAAAGCTCGAGATGAGAAGATAAAGGGAAAGTGTGGGATAAGGAGATAGAGGAAAACCTCGGGATGAAGAGATAAAGGGGAGGAAAAAGCTCAAGATGAGAAGATAGTTTGTGAAAAGCTTAAGATAGCAGAAGTAAAAAAAGGCTCAAGATGAGGAGATAGTGAGCAAAAAGCTCAGGATGAGGAGATAGCGGGGAAGAAGCTCAATATGAGGAGAGATACCTAAAGATAGGGAATGGGAAGGATGGATCCCAATGATGATGATTGGGGTGTGACCAAGGCTTGCAACAAGGATGAGCAAGTGATTAAGAAGGTGATTGGATGAATTAAAAAGATGTGTAATGGAATGGTTCAGTGGATAAGAGATGTCTAGGGGCATTAGGATATGAATGGAGGACATTGGGGGATATGTGGATATCCTAGTGTTAGAAACCAATGACAAGGGATGTACTAGGTGATGGAAAGATGGAGAGATGGTGAGAAGTGCAAGGATAGGAGAAAAAGGTATGACCAGTTTGGGGATGACTAGATGAAAATAGGGCTAGGATGGGGGGGGGGAGGAGAATGGACATGACATGGTCTCCAAGCAATATAGTGGCCCCAATTATATGTTATTCAAGAGGAGGTGGGATAGGATAGAGGGTTGGAGGATAAGTGGATAATGAGGTAGAGGGAAGCTAGGATAGGAAATGTGAATGAGCAGGGAAGATAGGGGATAATAATATTTGGCAGATGAGGATGATGGAGGGCTTATGTGGATGGAAGGGTGGGTGGATAAAGGATATGTGGATACAAAATTTGATTGAAAAATGGATGTCAGAAGGATGACCAAAAGCATGTATCTGGTGGTGGACTTTATTTTTATCAAGATCCAAAGGAGGATGGTGGTTGAAATGGATGGGATGTGGTTGGTATGGTGGGATGAGATGGGTATGGTGGGTGATTGAAAGTGCCCCCAGTGTACAGAGCATTTGAATGGAGGGATGACATATGACGCTTGTTTGCCAAGTTTTCATCATGGTACTTATCCATGGCACTTTAATTGCCAAGTTTTCACCAGTGGATGCTTTATTTATTTATTGACTTTTTCAATGCATTTTTACTCATGGATGTTGGTAGGAAGGGAGGGAGTTGAAAAGGATTGGATTATACAAGCAAAACGATGGGTGAGAGTTGGTAGGTAAGGGATGGGAAAGACAAGAGGTTTGTGGCTAAATGAATGAGGAAAATGGAAAGATCATCATTGGCACACACCTTGAAAGGTGATGAAATAGCAGGAAAGATGGTGTTGAAGGAGGTTAAGGAGAAAATGGAGGAAGAGAAATATAAGGACTAACAATAAAGTTGGAAGATGGAGGATGAGAATTTTAGGATAAGAAGCATATGGACTAAGAGTGGGTTGGGGGGATGAAGGATGTATATATGGAGATTTCGATAGAGTATGAATAGATGAAACTTTTTGAGTAGCATGAATGGATGCCAATTGAGATTTTTCTTTGAGATGCATTTCTTTTATTAGCATCCTGGGTATCCACATGGTTTTTAACTTTTGCAGCTTGGGCCTTCGTGGCCTCCTAACTTTTTCTTTGATTGGGATTAAATGTTTCACTTTTGGAACATGTTTTTTTAGAAGGGACATGTCGAAACTTGGATTTTTGTGGATTTGTGGATTTATGCTTTTTTATTTTGGCATCCAATATGCTTTTAATAGCCATGGTGTGGTAACAAGAACAAAAATGATATGGAGGGATTATGGATGGAGTGATATGGTTTGAAGGTTGGAAGGGATTCAAGGATGAGTGCCTTTGATGATCTAGCTTGTGGATTTGAAGGGATGAAATGATGGATTGGAATATAGGATATGGATGCATATAAATGTTCAAAATGGATGGAGGGAATGAAGGATATGGACCTAAAACAGATGGAAACGAGGAAGAAGTAGGAAGGAGTAGGTCCCAAAATAGATGGAGGAGATAATGGATTCATGTTGGGTATATAAGGACCCAAAATGGATGGAAAGGATGGGGAATTTGGATAAGGGATATATGGACCCAAAATAGAGGGATGGAGAGAAGTAGTAGGATAAAGACCCAAAACAGATGTAGAACAAGATGGAGGAGAACTTTGGGGTAAAGGCGGAAGGACTTGTAACCATGAAGGGGTAGGTGGGATATCAAAATCTAGAGATACACTTTTATTTCTTTGTTCAATATGACGTTCGTGATTTGGAACACAAGATGTGAGGTCATTATTATTTGAAAGAGTTGAAGCTTTGGATATTTGAGTTAGGGCTTCTTCCATGGATCTATCATCGTGGATTATAGGAGATGTATGATCATGAAGTAGAAGGGATGGAAGATTAGGATCTTAATTTGGATGGGTTGATGGAAATGTATCTTGAGATGGAGTACGTATTATGGTAGGATTGAGATATGGAGGGGATAGTGACTGCTCTTTAGATGGAGTGAATAGTGAAAGTGGATCATGTAAGGGAATAAGTGGGATGGTGGGATCTTCTTTTGTGTCATGGGATATTCCAACATGCTTTTGGACAAGATCTTGATAGGAATGGATGGGAGTGGATGGTATGATAGGAGAAGTATGAATGGTTTCTTTAAGTGAGGTAGATGGATGGGTAGGAGGTTCTGTAATGGAAATGAGCTAATGGAGGAGGGACTCATTAGGTTTATTACATGGGATTTGGGTAATGTTAGGAGGAGGAGACGTAGATGGGATTTGGAGGGATTCAATGGGTGAAAGGTAGGAGATGGAAGAGGTTTGATAAGTGGGGTGGACGAGATAGGGATGGTAGCGATAAGACGATGTAAGAGGAGTGATGGGGGTGGGAGATGGATTTGCTTTGGGTTTCCTTATGAAATTCCTTGGAGACAGGTGTGTTGGACTGGGAGGAGTACGGGGATTGGGGTGATGTGTTGTATGACTAGGATTGGTTGGAGGATTTGGAAAGTGGTTTGGAGGAGATTGGGATGGTGTATTTGGACTAGGGATGTGGCTACTAGAATTGTTTCAGAATGGTGGAGACTGGGAGATGAAGGTAGAGGAAGATGGAGCTATGACTGATGTATAAGATGAATATGTCGGCACAATATAAGGAAGAGGTAAGGATGAGGACAATAATGGATTTCCCTTGTCAAAGGTATGGTAGGGAGTACTAGCGCGTATGCATGGAGGAAGGATGGAGTAGTTTGGAGGAATGTTTGGATTGTGGAGGGTGTTGGGAACAATATCTCTAAGGCTTTCAATACACCCATCATAGTCAACCAAATCTTCATCATCATTGGAATACGATGGAGTGGGAGAAAAGTGGGGATGACCAAACTCATCATAATAGGATTGTGACATGATCTTTTGGGGATGAAGGATGAATACAAAAATGCAAATTAGGATAAGTTGTTAAGCTTAGATTTGGATTTGGATGATGAGTTGGGTAGGCATGAAATGTTACATAGTTAAGACATGAAGAGAAAAGGAAGACTTTATGGAAGACCTTAGGAATGATGTTACTAGAGGAAAGCTTGGAAGCTTGGATGAATCTCGAATGAGGCAGTGACTACGCTAAGTATGCCTTTCATTTGGGTTGAATGATTGACCAATGGCTGGGTTGTTGTGAAAGGACTTGCTAACAACTGTTTCAAAGGATAGACAAGTGATCTCTTTAGCAAACAGATTTGATATTTTTTGAAACATGGGGAGGGTTTTGAACACTCAAGCACATAAAACACACCAATAGCCCTATAAGATGTTTGCTAGGATATACAAGCTTAGCTAGGGGTGTCCTTGATATACGCAAGGTATGTGAGGCCTAAATTTGTAGATGAAAGAAAACAATGTCACACAGCCAGGAGGAGACAGTAACCCAAATCTCCACCTTCACTTCCTAAAGGTATAAAGTTCTTTGGGGCTTAGCCAAGAGTGACAAGATTATGCTTCCAAGAGAGGTGTCTTTCGATTCACCTCCTGATATTTATACTTCGCTAGAGCACTAGAGTTGAGGTCGTCCCAAGGGGTGATGAAATCCCTAAGCAGGCCTCCTAAAAAGTGTAAAACAAGACTAAATAAGTGATCTTGGGTTTAAAAGACACTTGTTCATTCCAATTGATGATTTAGATTTTGTAATCTACAATTGAAGACACACATGTTTATGGCATAAATGTTCATTCCAACTTGATAGCGTCATCAACATAAGAAAGATCAAGAGTTTGTCAACATAAGTAAATCGAGTGTCGTCAACATGAGAAATTCAATAAGGAGCAAGTTAACGAGTCAATTTATTTATGCATTCAAGATTGAGTGATTTCTTTTAAAGCCTCAAAGTTGAAGTGTGAAGGATAGTAATGATTATTTGATCCTTGACATTCAAGATTGTGTTTATTGTTTTAAGCATGCGTTCCAATGAAAAATTTGATTTTAGTCCATGGCATTCAAGATTGATTTTAGCAACATTTATTCAATGGGAGATATATTTAAACATGCAAGTTCATTCTAAGAAAAACCTGCAAAAAACATGGTTAGGTTTTTAAGATGCTCCAACCTGCAATGCTACAAAAAATCAATTTGATTAGTCACTCAAAAATCCCCAAAAGCAAAGCTTAACAATGAGAAATTAAAAAAAATAATTTTTTGTTCATTTTTGTAGGTGTAAAAATGCTTAGAATTATCCCTATTCTACATAACCACCAAAATTTGATTTATACTCTTAAAAAAAATAACAACGATCCTGCGAGGTAAAATAGCAATCCCGCGATGCAGGAACGCAGGTGAGAGACTGTGGGATTGTAGTATAGAGAACTAGTGAAAAAGTGTAGAAAAAATGGGCCACAAGTTAAAAAGTTACAGAGCAATCTCACCAAACAATGATCCCTCAGGTTCTTGGGGGAGCGTTCCCACAAATAGATGGGTCAACGAGTTCGCCTAAGGAAGGAGAAACTGAGGGTTTAGGGGTTGACCAATTGGGTAATAGTGTTCTCGCAGGTTTTTTTAGCAATCTTTCCAGTGAAAAACTGACATTCCTGAGGGAATCGTGTCAACAAGAATGCAGGGGTTGTTTTTGACGACACATGGTAACTATGGTTAGGCAAACAATGATCCCATTGGTTTATGGCTGCAATCTCACAGTCGCGGGATCACGTTCCTGGGGTGGCGAGATTGTGAGCAATATGTGTTTGGAAGTGTTTGAAAATGAAAACTGATTATATGGTTGGGAGTGCAATTTCCAATGAGAGACCTGTGTATCTGCAAAAATATTAGCAAATCACCTGCACACACCCACAAGCACAAAATGTCATTTTGGTTAGTTTAGCATAAAAAATACAAAAAACATGATTATAGTGACCCAAATGCGGGGTCCCACTAGGCGTACCAAAATGTATCACCTAATCTAGTAGTGTAAAATGAATACTAACTATTAAATGAAAGCATGTACAAAACTAAATAGTTAACACTTAAGATAGGACCAAGGTTATCACCACAAAAGGAAGCAAACCAAGAACGGTAGGTTCCTTATGGTATAACCCATGATGAAATGGATATGTCCCTGATGGGAGGGGATGTATGCTCACGTGCTCAAGCTTCCAAAGGATGGGAGTTTTTACCAAGTGTGTGTATGGATGAGGGTCTCAATAATGGAGGTATGGAGGGATTTCAATAGTATGATAGTATTTTGGTAGTTTTTAGGCTCTCAAAATAACATTATAACTTTGCATGAAAGGTGGATGATCTTTGTGAAGGGAGAGGGCTTCATTTATAGGCCAAGGGGTAGAAAGATGGATGGTCAAGATTCAAGAATGACAAAATAGTCGGGGAGGGTCAAGATGCACTCAAAGGGGAGCACATGGATTGTGCTTGTTTAAAGCCAATAGGAAAGTGACACTTGTCACAAGGAGGATGAGTGTGAGAGGATAGGATAAGGGTTGGTCAAGGGAGTAATGAGGGAGGTTGAGTATGTAAGAGGGATGTAAGAGTCATAAAGGGGGATGTAAGAGTCATAAATGTTGGAGGGTGAGAGTGAGGATGAGTTTGTTGACTTTAGCTTGGGTTAGCAAGTCTTAACCCTTGCTTAAAGTTGTGCACATGTTTAGGAGGGGGATTAGGCTTAGTTTAGAAAGGGGATTAGGGGGCAAGTGGTCTAGCTTTGATGGGATGTGTTTGTTAGGTGGCTAAGTGAGGTTAGTATGGGTGAATGGGTTGGATTAGGAGTAAAGGTTGGGTTTAGGGATGTTTTGGGGGTTTAAATATTTTATTAAATGATTTATTTAATAAAATAGGGATATGGGATTAAATTAAATAGATTTTGAGAATTTATTTAATTTAATAGAGGAATAGGGATTATTGATAAATTGATTTTGGGTTATTATCTGATTTTATCAATTAGACTATAGTTAATTAAATTAATCAATCAACTAGGGGATGACGATTAATTAATTAAATAATAAATATTTAATCAATAATGTCCTAGGAGATAACTAAATACGATTACCTAGTGATGTAATCAGATTTAGGTGCCTACAGATACATCCTCCACGAGAAAAAATAATTGAAGTTTTTGGGCATAGATTGGGGTTTTGCAAAGGAAAAGTGATAAAAGAAAAAACATCTTAATATTCGTTGATCCAATCAAAGATTTATTCTCTGATCATATGAAACCACCACAGTACAAATTGAGCATTTCTCTCCATGTTAGGCAAAAAATACTTGAACATAGCAGAATCTCAAATTGAGAGGATGGGGCATCAAATGGTCTTGGCATGCTTAAAGACTACCCACCATTGAACTGCAAACAATAAAAAGAGAATTATCAAAAAGGGAAACAACATTAAAAAATAAAATTGATTTTATTTAAAACGCTAGTGAAAACAATGGAAATAGGACCGTCAAAACTAGAAAAAATAGAAAGAGAACACAGGTACGTTACAACATTCGTTTCACTGAGGTCACAGAAGAACCTTTTGACATACCTTTAAACGATCACCAAATAGAAGAAGAGAAATCCCACGAGATTCAACCCAAAAATAATCCTGTAGTTGGACAAGATATAACATGGCAATATGAATAGGGAAGACATTGAAAATGACCAAAGATTGAAGAGGGAAGAGATATAAATTGCTTCTTTTCAACAGTTGGAAATGACCAAAGTTGAATAGGGAAAATATTGAAAATAACCTATCAAACACTATTACTGCTCACCAAACTAGTTGAAAAATGCTCCTCTAAAACGATGTCGTTGCTCACCAGAATAGTTGAAAAATGCTCATGTAAAACACTGCACCCAATATGAGCAAGAGTTCTTCTTTGACCGAAAGCATACCCACACATAACCACAAACCCAACAATTTTATTAATTTTGGCAAAATGAGAATGAGAATAGAAATGACCAATTCGAATAACATATATATATATTTTTGTAATGGACAAAAGTTCATTTTCAGACTAAAATAAGAATACATATTCCTATCCTCCGTTCCAATTTTATACCAAATTAAAAAAATAAATAAATCATATTCTAATTTTCAATGATCTAATAATAATAATTATTTTGTTCATCATAAATGAGGGAGTGCGGAATTTGGCCGTACGAAAGAAATTTAAACGTTTTCCAGTTAAAAAAAAATTCCAGGTACAATCAGAACATCGAAATATGAAATCTTAATATCACAAACCAGAGTACAAGTCGTTTTCTTTAATCACAACAAAATTGGCGAAAATGATCGAAGAGGGCGTGAGAAGTTTTTGACGACTGTATTCTGTTGCGATTACACGCAGAGGATATGGGAATAATTAAAGATGGAAGCGTGTCAGGTGTGCTGCCCGACGTTAATCATTTTGCCGTCAACTATCCTGGTTATCCTTCCTCCATTCCTCGAGCAATTGAAACCCTTGGAGGTATAGATGGCATTGCTAAGGTAAGTGTGTTAATTAAATCGACTGGCTTTTTTCTATTGTTTTTGAACTTCCACGTGGCTCGAGCAATCTATCCGAGTTAAAATCTTGGTATTAATCGTATTTCAGACATGTCCCACAGAGAGCAAATTTACACAGGGTTGTCGTATAATTTTATTTTGAGGGTTTTGAGGACACAGAGATTTCTACATTCTGTTGATTCTTAAATTTGAAAAGAATTCAAAATGGTGGTAATTATAACAAAAGTCGACGAAAGAAAATAATCTTGCCTAAGAAGGGGAGCAAATTCGACATTGCCTCCACAATGGACACCGATTAGCTCCAAAGCACTTCAAAATAAAATTGTTATTTAATAATACCTGGATGAATTTATGGACCATCCTTTGTACGGGGTTGGCTTGAGCCTGTTTGGTGAGATTTTAAAACTAGTTCAGATTCAAATGTTCCTTATCTTTGTAAGTCCTCAATCTTCTCACATGTCGCGGGGGTTATGAGCTGATTTGTTACAGTACGACGGATTTGAATCTCGGCCTCGCTAGTACGAGTGTTATTCAACAGCATCGCATGACAACCACTTGTGCACTGTGGGGATATACTAGATAAAACTTGGTCATACAACAGACTGGCATAAATGTCTCTTTCCGCGACTTGTAATACAAAGGTTCTGAAACTGAAGAAGGATAGCTTTAACCGAGAACAAATATTTTAATTGGAGTAGATTACACATGGAAGTTATATATTACGGTATGGTGGTAAAAGTCAATAACTAGGTTAAATGTAATTTTTATGGCAATAGAAGTGGATGGAGCAAGGATAATCTCTGCCCTACTGTTAGAGCTTCTGGGCCGCTAATTGCCAATCACAGGGCCTGAGATGATCTGCCTGGAAGAAAGCGGGCCCAATAAATGAACCCTGACTCATATTAAGCACCAGAACATAATTTGATGAAGCCAAAACCGCCTTCTTGTTGACTAGTTTTTACCCTAAACAGAAGTCTTAATTCTACCCTTTGTAAATGAACGTTTATCAATCTGTATTGCATTTCAACACAATCAACAAGGTCTGAATTTTGTTAATGTAGTTAATCAGTTGGGGCCTTAGACGACTGTGCAAACTTTTCCAAAAGTAAAATAAATATACTACAATTAATTTCCAGCTCTGGTTTATTATAAATGAGTTACAAGATGAAAATACAAACTTGAGACTTATCCTGGTCTTGACATAACCCTGCTTTTGTGTCTCTTTCTTTGTAGGAAATTTTCAGATCAGACCTTGAACGCTCTTGCTGCCTGGTCGCTAGGGTAAAAATGAGGCAATTATTATGGTGACCAGCTCTAGAAATTCTGTTGACCCAGATCCTTTTAAATGATCGCTGCTCCTTGCTGATTAGGGTTCCTCTAGGTATACCACTCAGCTGCAGATCTGGGTTTTCGCAAGTCTCTCCCAGATTTTGGGTAGATGACTGGAAAATGCTGTTTCTCCGAGTCACTCTTGTTTAGTCTCTTTGTGTTTGCTAGGGTTCACTGGTGGAGCAGCTAAGATCTGATTGCAAAATGGTTGCTGATTCTGCTCTGACTGTTGCAGGGTGTAATGGGCTCTAGAATGATAGTTTGAGTGGTCTAGCGGCTTGTAGTGCTATGAATGTTTTCTTTAGCCTACGAAGACTGGCTACCAACCTGAAAATCAATACCTGCGCCAGGTTAATAACAGGAATCTCAGTTCCAAGCATACAAATAGAAAGAAAATTGACAGTATGTGGTCAGGAATTTCTTTCAGACCTTAGTGGCTGTTAGGGATTCCATTTTGGCAATCACAACTTTGGGAAATTACTCCCCAAACTCTTATCAATTCTTCATTTAATGGTGCTTTGCATTAAAATCAATATAGATGGCTGTTTGGGATGAGGGTGCTAGGGTCCAAAGGCGCTGCCTTATTTCAAATTTCAAAATATTTACTTTTTATTTTTATTTTTAAAAATTATTTATTTATATTATAATTTACTTTTTATTATAATTTTATAAAATATGTTTAAAGTAATGTTTTTAAGTGGTGCTAAAATGCTTTTAATGTGCTACGAGCTGGCTGATCTAATTAGGAGGGTATGTTGAAAATGATAGCTTCGGTCAGATATATAACAATCAATAACATCATATATATGCATGTGTATATATCAGTGTACCTTGTGTATACTGATATATATACATACATATTCATATTACTTGAAATAATATTAATCTTATTGAAAACAATATCATCTATACATCAGATTGTAACATTATATGATTCGAAATATATTATCAATCTGTATTTAGAGATTAATACTTGCAGATTATTGGCATTTCATGTTGCAGAGAAGATCTCGATTGAGCATTATTATGGGGATCATTTTCAGATTGGATATTTATTTATTTGTGCAAGATCAATTCAGATCGAACTTGATAAACACTTGTGTTTCTCAAGCAATAAATCCCGATTAGAGATTGGGTGTTTAATTGAGATGAAAAGGCAATTCATGAGGCATCCCATGAACAGACATGCCCCCACTTTGTGGATTTATGGAGACATGTTCGCTCATGGGAAGTGTCTCTTCCATGTATACTTAATGTTGATCCAATCCACAAAAGGAGCCTACGAAATCAATTAATGGTCTTCCTCTTGGAGATTGGGTATCACCAATGTCAGATTCAGACTCACAAATTATATTCAGTATTTTTCAATATTGTTTGGCATCACATACATAGATCAAGATTATCAACATTCTGATTCCAACCTACAAAGAAAGTAGAGAGATTAGTAATAATCATATTCTGAAAAATGAAAAGACGTCCATAGTTCTAATCTGAAATAAATTCAATCATCTTTAACATGGTATCAGAACTTTGCTAAGGAAGATCCAATTAAATTTGAGAGTTCAGATAATTTAAAACTCAAATATTTTCCCTCTTGAAATTGAAATCACATTCCATTCTTCATAATGTAGAGCGTAATCAGATTTGAGGATTGTCTTGAAGGTGCAACCAATTTTACATCATCGAAATTTAGAATCATGATGATATTGAAATAAAATAAATTAGACTCATTTGTGGAAGAAAACAAATTAGAACCAGAAAATGATCCTGAAAAAACTCAATGGATCGAAAACAACAAAAAGGCTATGAAACTTACAGTAGATGCAGTTAGGGATCATATAGTACTATCTTATCAAAACAAGATACTGCATATCTAATTCTTAAATCCCTTGAAAGCACATTTGAAATAAAAGACACTAGTAGAATCCTTGCTCTAAAGAGGCAACTTAATCATGTAAAAATGAACAAGGGAGAACCAATCACTGCATATCTCATGAGAATCACAGAACTAAGATATCAATTCTCAATAGTTGGAAATCAAATTGATGGGAAAGAGTTAACATTAATAGCTCTAGGTGGCCTACCAACTTCATGGGAGTCATTTATTCAAGGAATAAGTGCAATGTCAAAATTCCCTAAATTTGATAGATTGAGAACAAATTGTTTACAAGAAGAATCTAGATCGATGACCAGTGGAAACTATCATAAACCCATAGATGAGGATATTCACATATTAAACACAAATTTTCATAAGAAAAGTAAGAAGAAAAATTTCAAAAGAAAGAAGATTACTTATGGAAAGGGATCATCCAAGAAGAGGAAACATTTTCTAAATACAATGTTTTGGATGTGATCGGTATGGACACTATGCTATCAAGTACCCTGATAGAACAAAACAAGTATCCTTTGCTAAAGTTGGAAAGACAAATATAGAATGTAATCTTGAGAATTTTATCTTCTACTCAGCATTATCAAGCAAAGTATTTAATAAATTCAATACCTGGGTGATTGATAGTGGTTCATCAAGACACATCACAGGATTCAGAGAACACCTAGATACTATGGTAGAAGAAATTGACAAAGAAGTAACTATTGGGGATGATTCTGGACATCCAATAAAGGGGTCGGAACTTGCACTATAAACATGAAGTCTGACATCCCTCTATAACTCATTGGAGTATTGTTTGTACCGAGAATAAAGAGGAACGTAGTATCCACTTCTGCTCTTGAAGACAACATACATAGGATTACCTTTATTTATGAAATTTTTTTGGCATGGCCAAAGAACTCTACCTTAAAGAAAGCACAAATTATAGGTATAAGACAAGGACATCTTTACATACTTTGCACAGACATAAATGGAGCGCTTATTCACGAGACCTCTGACTTCAATGAAATTTGGCATCTAAGATTAGGACATTCATTTCCGCGCCCTACCTTCAGTAGAAAAAATGGTGATAGGGTTGCCCAAACTAAAACAAATTAATGGAGGAGTATGCAAAGTTGTGCCCTAAGAAAGAATACAAAGGGGACCTTCTGAAATAGTTTTAGTAAAACCAAAAATGTATTAGAATTAGTTCACTCTGACTTATGTGGACTCATGTCTGTACCCTCTATGGGAGGTTTCTTATATTATGTGATATTTGTAGATGATTTTTCTAGAAAGACCTGAATATATATTCGTAAGTGTAAGAGTTGGAATAAAGCCTTAAAAGATTTAAGGAGTTTAAAACTCTTACACAAAATTCGAGTGGGAAGAAAATCAAAGTATTGAGAATAGAAAATGGGAAGGAATACATCTCAAAATTTTTTAAAGAATTTTGTGTAAATGCTTTTATTAAGAGGGAGTTTATTGTACCCTACAATCCACAACAAAATAGTGTTGCTGAGAGAAAGAAGAGAACTATTGTAGAAGCTGCTAGAGCAATGTTGTACGACCAAAACATAGAAACTTCATTTGGGCATAAGCCTCTAGGCAAATTGTCTACATTCAATATAGATGTCCTCACTCACATCTAGATAAAAAAACTCTTGAAGAAGCATTTACCGGTGTAAGAGGATTTTTGGCTGCCTTGTCTACATCCATACGCCTAAAGAAAAGAGGTCTAAATTAGAACCCACTGGAAAGAAAGGGATATTTGTTGGCTATAGTGCAATATCAAAATCCTATAGAATATACATACCTAAACAGAATCAAATTGAAGTTAGTAGAGATGTCGTCTTTGTGGAAGATGTTGCTTTCAAAAGATCTAAGAGCTCTCATGAGATAGAAATTCAAGATTCCCCTAAAGACAGAGGAGGATCTTGCTCCTGAGATTTAGAGGGAGTTTCTTGAAGAAACCATAAATGAAAATCAATGTGCTCCAATAGAAGATCTCATCAACAACAAAAAGAGACCACTTTGGGCCAAAAAGATGATCGAGGAAGTTGAAAATTATGGAGCACCCAAGGGACTTTTAGAGCAAGTAAGAGACCCCACAAAATTTCAGCTATGTTGCCTTGATGAGTGAAATCATTAATTTAGAACCATCCAATGTTATAGAAGCTTCCAAATATCGAGT
The DNA here is from genome assembly GCA_028749045.1 of Cupressus sempervirens. Taxonomy (NCBI): domain Eukaryota; kingdom Viridiplantae; phylum Streptophyta; class Pinopsida; order Cupressales; family Cupressaceae; genus Cupressus; species Cupressus sempervirens. Next base: position 683,194,017 of record CM053787.1, on the reverse strand, counting down.
ATGAAAAGATGCTATGATTGAAGAGTATTAGTCCATTGTAAAAAATGATATATGGGATACAATACCTAGACAAAAAAAGAAATTTGTTGTCTTGTCCAAATGGCTCCTCAAAATCAAACATGTTGCAGATTTTAGTATAGAGAAACACAAAGCTCTTTTTGTTGCCAGAGGTTTCTCACAAAAGGAAAAGGAAGGTATTGATTATGAAGAAATGTTTGCACTTGTTGGTCGGTACACCTTTGTTAGAGCAGTAATAGCTATTGCAGAAGCTAAAGGCTAGAAGATCCATCAAATGGATGTGAAAACTGCATTCTTGAATGGGACCTATTGACACAAAAGTCTACACCCCTGCCTGACGTGTTATCCTCGGGCGACCTTGTGTAACATGGAAACAATCTCAAAAAGTGTGGGACTTGAAATCAGAAATTGAATCTCCGGAGAAGGCCGACTTCCTCACTATCAAGGTGCACCTAAACTAAGACTTAGAAGGAAAAGGGAGAAAGAGAACTGAAATTAAAATGATGAAAGTAAATGCGGTGATGCACTAAGATAGAAACTACGGTTACAACTCTACCTATGGCTGCACAAAACATCGATGAAACACTCAAAATACACTTAGCTTCACTCTATTCTATTTCCTAGGGAACCACATGCAAGTTTGGAACTGATTGAAGTGCTGAAAGGAAAAGATATTTCACTACACAACAATTGCTAGTAGACTTAACACAATATATGAATCAAGAAAAACAAAAAAGAAACATTCACTATAAGGCAAATACATGCACTAGACAACAAAGTGGCTAGAATAGGTAAGAAAATGAGAAGTTTCATTAATGAAGGGCAAAAGTTGTAGAGCATAACACTGCTGCAAAATACAAGCCAAGAAGAGCCTCGAGAAAATATTTACAACTTGCCTTTATAGATCAGGCATAACTCAGATGTTTACATTGAGTTCAAATCCCATCAAGATTGGAGTTGAGGTTGCAGAGAAAGTAATAAATGGTGAAGTGCAACTTGTCGTAGAAGTTATAGGAAGAGACCAAAATAATACGCTCAGCCATAAGAGGGATCAAGTTCAAAAGATGTGATCGTTATATGCATTAAAGAGGCATGGAGTGCAATGGCATCGTGCAAACAAGGCCCAAAATGTCACTTTGCATTAAAGAAACAGTCCTTGTAACGTGTCATGGCTGCAATAGACCAGTTTGTACTGTTGTAGAAAAATGCGTGATGGGATAACATGTAGGGTTAACCCACCCACATATTCCTGTATAGTTGACCCATGTGGAAAAGATCTGATTTGCCCAGGAGAAGGGTGGACACTTGATTAAGATCTTCCATTTGAAATGGATGATCCAGATGTTGCAAAAATCTCCCCAATGAATGATTAAAATTTAAAACACAACCGTCGATTTAGATATCTTCATTTCTAATGGACACTTGAGATGTAACAAAGAAATCCCCAATATGAGATTAAATCCAACGACTGTCGCATCTTTGCAAAGGCAAAGAAGAGGTTTTGCAAAAATGGAAAGGCCGTTAGATTACACGCAACTCGGCAAAAGAAGAAACTGAGTTTACTCGGTTAAAGAACAAATCAACTCAGTAACTGAGCCACTCGGGAGAAGAGTAAACTGAGTCAACTCGCTTAAAGAACAACCTGAGCTAACTCGACAAAAGAAGGAACCCGAGCCAACACAAAATGTTAGCCACCAACTTTAGTGTGTCAACCCATTGCAAAGAATCCAACCCTTTGAAGATCTCTTAGATCGGTTATCAATGATAGGTTGAATGGGGGCAAAAATGGCCAACAAGACCATTGAAGAAGAAGTCTATTTAGAGCGACTTGAAGGCTTTGTGATACATTATGCAGGTTCACATGTATGCAAATTGAAGAAAGCCCTATATGGACTTAAATAGTCCCCTAGAGCTTGGTATGACAGGATTGATAGCTATCTTATTGTATTAGGATTTTCACAAAATGATGTAGATAAAAATCTTTATTTTAATGTAACTAATGATGATATGACAATACTTATTTTATATGTTGATGACCTGCTAATCATAAGAGAGGATCACCTTATTATTGAATGTAAGAAGGCCTTAGAATTTGATATGAAGGACTTGGGCTTTTTACCTTTGGGCTTGAAGTCTAGTAGAAATCAAATGATATCACTCTCAGTCAAGGAAAGTACACTATTGATATTCTGAAGAGATTTGGGATGTTGGACTGTAGACCCATGTCTATACCTATGAAAACTTACATAAATTGAAGGAAGTGGCAACAAAATCAAAATATGTAGATACTACTTTCTATAGATATATAATTAGATCATTAATGTAATTAGTGTTGTTCTGCATTTTGTCACCACAAAAATGTAGATAACAGTATGAAACTTTTTCAACTTAGTTTCTCCTTTCTTCGCGTTGATTCATTATTCAATTGCTTAGTATTGAACAATCAATTGACCCCAATTGGTATAATGAATCCTTTTAGTAAAGGTTTTTGTCAAGTCCTTTTAGTTTTTTAGTTTTTTGAGCCTATGCTTGAGTTTTGAAGCCTTCAACGCCCTTTTTTGCGTTTTTGAGTGTGTGTTTTAATGCTTTTGGTCTTTTAGTTTTGTTTAAACTGTTGTTTTCGGTTTTCCCTTTGATTTGGTATGTCGTAGGGCTTAATCAGGCTTGACAGTGAAAATGTATGACAGTTTAGGTGCCCAAAAAGTGTTACCTTGAGATGCAATTGCATATGTAAAATATCATGTTATATTTTAACATTGGCATTCACTTTTTGAAAAATATAACATAAATTCACTTTATTTTATGTTTTTAAGTTACTTTATTGCTTAAATCTATCACTTAGTGACTAGTGCACTTTATGTTATATTTTCATGTTGAGTTGCTTTTTAATTTTTTCACTTAAGTGACTTTATTAACTGTATAGTTTGGTTTTATTTTTGAGTTGCTCTATGTTTTAATTTAAAACATCTAAGTAAATATTACTTTTTGAATGATATTTCCACATAGTAATTGAACTAAATAGTGTAAATGTTATTTTGACCCCATTAAGTGATATTTCCTCAAAAAATCAATTAAACATGTACTTAACTGATCATTGAAGTTATGTAAAGGCAACTTTTAACCCATTTACATGCAAATATGTAATGGACCTCCAAGAGACTGTTTTGCACTAAAAATATATGTAGTGGACTTCCTAGAGTCCATTTTGCATAAAAACCTTCTTTAAATGTAATCCACTTTACATGTAATTGCATCTTGAGTCCGCATTTTGGCTTTCCAAAGTCAAAATTGTCAAAAACATATTACATATTGCATATTTTTAAATTATGTAATGCCTTCCCAGGAGTGCGTATATGAAGGATTGACATTTACGTGCAAGTTTTAAAATATACAAAGAGCCTTGGAAAATGCATTTTTGCACTACTTGCATCATTTTGACAAATTTTAAAACATGTAAAGGCACTCAAAGAGTGCGTTTTGCATCTAGACTCCAAAAAGCAAGATTTAAAATATGTGATGAGGCTTGGAGAGTTCGTTTTGCCTCTTACATGTTATTTAAAATATGTGAAGGCACTTGAAGATTACGTTTTGCATAAAAGACCAACATAGATGCATTTTAAAACATGCCATGCCTCTCCAAGAGTGCGTTTGGACTCCCAATACATGCATTTGCATCTTGAAACCACATTTTTGCTTCCAAGAGCAAAAACGTCCATGCTTTTGGTCCCCAAGAACACGTTTCTCCTTAGAAACTCTAGATCCATTCATGTTATGGCCTAGAATCTCTCTATCTAGGGTTGTTTTTACCTCCTTGGGCATTCCCATGCATTTGGTCCAAATCCATGCAAAAAATGTTGCATTTTATGATCTTTTGGAGTTACTTTTTGAAGAAAAATGTCCAGATTAGGGGCTTTTTGGTCATGTTTTTACTCCAATGCAAGTCGTTTTGCTGTTTTGGCCCTAGTATTTGCCTTCAATAAACACATCTGTGCTTCTCCATGGCAAAAATGACTTGTGTAATGGCTTTCTAAGACCGCATTTTTGATAAAAACGGGTTCTACTTGGAGTTTTTGATAAAAACGGTTTGTGCATCGAAGTTTAAAGACCACGTTTTTGGCATTTCCATGCCAAAATGTCCATTCAATGCTTATCAATATCCATCACTTGCAAGATTAGAAGAGTCAAGAAGTTGTTGTGGGTTCGAATTTTGAGGACTTTTCTTCAAGCCTATTAATCCTCCACATTTGACTCTTTGATCTCCAAGTAAGTAGACATTTTCAACTTTGCTTATCAATTCATGCTTATCTTGTTGCATATTATGGCTTGTTATTGCACATTTGTCCAAATATATGCCATGTAAACTGCAAATCCTCTTTAAATAAGATGAAAACATTTATTTTCAAGTGCTTGGAATTTCCCCAAATTCCAATTTCGAATTTGTATAGAAAAGTAGCTTGGTATTTGCCGTGTTTGAGTAAAAAACCGAAGGTATGTTTTTGTTTTGTGCTTGTTTTTGTTTGTTGTTTATAACTTTATTGCTGTTTTGTTTTTTGAAAGGCTTAAGGTTCTTTCCCAAGAATCCACAATCATTTTTCACTTTCCACTTTCCAACTTTACATGCAAGTGCATCACACCATTTCACCAACACATGTCAAAGCACATTGCTTCCATTTCTTTCATATGTAATTACATTCCAAGAGCAATTACATGAAATTCCATCTTCCATTCACTTTTACATGTAATCTCACTCTCCATGTGCAATTACCTATAATTCCATCCTTCATATGTGTTCGAACGTAATCTCATCCTTCGAACCTAATTGCATGATTACATGTAAATCACTTTACATGTAATTGCATTCGTAGAATCTGACTTTGGTAGGTCATCTTTAAACATCAAGTCACCATTTGCACACATCCATATCCATCCCAACTTGCATTCTTGGTCATATCCACAATAGCCTATCTTTGCCCACATGCAATCCACCCTTTAGAGTTCAATTTTGATCCTTTTCACCCAAATGCGTATGCTCTCCAGTTCATTTCCAGCCATCATATGTGTTCCATAAGTGTCTAATCCATACTTTAAATACTCATCCCTCATGGATTTGTCATTGTAACTCAAATCCCAAAGTTTTCATGGATCCAATCTCATTGGAAGATGTTTTTATCATGTTGCGGAGCACTCTTCAAGATATGTTAGAACTTCTTCAAAGAAAAAGTATCTCGTTGAGAAGATAAGCTTTGATCCTTAGGAAGCAGTAATTCATTTGGTCTCCATTTTGCCATGGATGCTCGAGAACATGAGTTCGTGTGGAAATGCACTTTGCTTCAAAAAAGAAAAAAGAAGTTGCAGATGCTGGTGGGAAATGTTATTCTAGGTTTACATTCAGACATCATAGAGAAGGTGTTCAAAGTGTCAGAGACTCCAGAATGTGCCAATCTGCAAAGGAGAATTCTCGACTATTATCGAATGAGGAAAAACTTGATCAAATCAAGTTTTCAAAATGACAAATAGAAACTCCAAAGAGAATGCGGTGGTGCAGAATACAGGAATTCCTGATCCCCCAATCATCACGAAGTACAAGGCTTTTGCTAATAGTCTAAATGATTGATTTTATTAGAATCAACTGTTTGAACTTTTTGTGTCATCTTTCTTTATTTACAATGTTTGTAGATTGTAGAGGATATATTGAATGAAATTGTGTAATTACATGTAATTCGATTTGCATGTCCTTATGACATGTAATCCAATAATTTTTCTTGTTTAGTTTGAAAAGGTCAAAGTTGGTTGAGTTGCTCCCTTTTTTTTCCTCCTTTTTCTCAACTTGTTTGCCTATATGAAGGAGTGCCCCCTCATTGTAAAAATCATCTTTTGTTGTATGCAAGAAAGCTCTACCAAACTTGTGCAAGCATAACTTTGATTGTGTAGTACCAATTTGGGAGAAAAGTGAATAAAAGAAGCAATTTGATTCGAAGCTTTGACTGGAAGCAAATGTGATAGAGCAAATCAAAAGCTTTGACTATAATTTGTGCCTATTGTCTTTGATTCATGTTATTATTGTGTGTTCAATAATAGACATAGTGAGTTAAGTTGCAATCAGAGCTGAAGCTTTGACTGGGAATGATAGTGGTGATATATAAACTAGAAGTTTTGATTGTAGCTTGTATTACCATCTCAAATTCACGAAAAATCGTTAGAATTCCCTACTTTTGGAAGTCTTTGCGCCCCAATGGTAGAGGTTATTCTTATAGAATAGATTAAAACAGGACCTAGAGTCAAACCAGTACGCCTTCAATCAGCCTTTGAGTTGGTGTTGGTTTATCAGTATCATCTTTTTTAGCTATTAGATAGAAGTGTAGTTTTCATCTTGCCCATTACTTGCTCTACAAGTAAGTGGATTTTTTCTTGAAAGCTAAGAGGAAAGGATATTGGTAACACCCCTTACAAATCTCTCAATGTCTTGCTTACCTTGAGTTAATCCAAGGAACGGTGGGAAGGGGGAGCCTTCCCTTTAATGTAGGAGAGACTTTGTCTCATATGCTGTGGCTGGTCTACATATTTTGCGATTGAATTTTAACAAATCGTCGGTTGCAAAATTTCCACCCAATACTTGGTTAACATAAGACTAAATATTTGTTATGCAGTGAATGCTTTAAGCCAATTTATGTGCCAACCAAAGGAGATACATCTTGTTGCTGCGAAGCATATATTGAGATACCTTCAAGGTACCACTGGATATGGTCTCACATACAAAACTGTAGACCTAGATCTACGTGGATACCTTGATTCAAATTGGGCTGGAAGTGTAACCGATTAGAAAAGCACATCCAGTTGTTGATTCAGTTTAGGGTTGGCTATGATTTATTGGGTCAATAGGAAACAATCTTCTATGGCACAAAGCTCAACAGATGCCAAGTACAATGCAACCTCCATGGGTGCAAGAGAAGTAGCATTGCGCCAGAAATTGCTTGGGGAATTATTTGGTGAGCCCTTGAATCCTACTATTTTTCACCGTGACACTCTGAGTTGTATTTAACGTTTAGTGAATCTAGTGTTCCATGAGACATGGTAGAAAGGAATTTTATCCCCTTGGAGTGTATTAGTACAAGCGATCAAACAACAAGCATTCTCACCAAGCTTCAATCTTTAATGGCACAAAGCCCAACAGATGCCAAGTACATTGCAGCGTCCATGGGTGCATGAGAAGCAGTATTGCACCAGAAATTGCATGGGGGATTATTTGGTGAGCCCTTGAATCCTACTATTTTCCACTGTGACAATCTGAGTTGTATTTAGCCTTTAGTAAATCTAGTGTTGCATGAGACATGGTAGAAAATAATTTGATCCTGTTGGAGTGTATTAGTACAAGAGACCAAATAACAAACATTCTCACCAAGCCTCTCTCTAGAGTGAACGTTGAACACTTTAGGAAGAAACTTGGTATGGTTGAAATGTAAATTATTTTTAAGGTTGAGTCTCAAATTGTTTATTTGTACTAATATACATATACACACAGAGAGTTAGAGTAAAGCGTTAATTTAATTTCATTTATTAAATGCGCTTTACTCCCTTCTTAAGATTTCACTTTATGCACTTTTTGCATTCTCATTTAATAATTAATTAGTAATTATTAATTAGCATTTACCTTTTAGGTTACCCTTTTCGGGTTTTAATCTCTTTCTATAAGGATAGATTGTTTGTAATTATCTTACATCTTTTTCATTTCTGAGAATACAATTTGCATATTTTCAGAGCAAAACCCTTGCCTCCTCTTGTCTTTTTCTTCTCTGTGATACGTTTTTTCATGCAGGTATTCTTCGGGCTTTGTGGATCTATATTGCTCAAATCTTTCATGCACATATATAAAAGATGTTTAATGCGTAAAGTGTAAACTCTTTTTTCTTGTGGGTGACTCCATGACTTTATTGGCCCCCTGTGCACATTGTTGATAGGTGACAATCTTTTGGATAATGTACACTTGTATTTGACAATGTAAGATGATGACTTTACGATGATCAGCCTCACTATCATGATGACTATCATGTGACTTGATATTGGTGGACATGTCATGATAGTTAGCATCTCTTGGATGTTCTAATGGATATCATGAGGGTTGATATCAAGTGAAGATCATTATGGTCCTTATGAGATAATCATGGTGGATAAGTGTCTCCATGGATATGCCATGATTGATTATGGTAGACATCATGAGACTTGATGACGGTGCACATGCCATAATGAAGATGTGTTATGAAGAATGTCATGTGACTTGATCTTCTTAAGTAGCATACTATATCTTCTAATATCAGGAGTAAGGTGATATCACTGTATATTTGGTTAGTTTTATCTTGTCTAGCTGAGAGGGAGTATTGAAAATGATAGCTTAGGTCAGATATATAACAATCAATAGCATGATATATATGCATGTATATATATATCAGTATACATTGTTTACATACACGCATATTCATATTACTTGAAATAATATTAATCTTAATGAAAACAGTTATCATCTATATATCAGATCGTAACATCATATGATTTCAAGTATATTATCAATCCGCATTTAGAGATTATTACTTGCAGATTATTGCCATTTCATGTTCCATGTAAGATCCCGATTGAGCATTATTATCAGTGATCATTTTCAGATTGGATATTTATTTATTTGTCCAAGATCAATTCAGATCAAACTTGATAAACACTTGTGTTTGTTAAGTAATAAATCACGATTAAAGGTTGGGTGTTTAATTGAGATGAAAAGGCACATTCATGAGGTATCCCATGAACAGACATGCTTTCACTTTGTGGAGACATGTCCGCTCATGGGATTGTGTCTTCCATGTATACTTAACGCAGATCCGATCCACAAAAGGAGACATCAAAATCAATTAATGTTCTCCGTCTTGGAGATCGGGTATCACCAATATCAGATTTAGACTTGCAAAATTATATTCAGTATTTTTCAATATTGTTTGGCATCACATACACACAGATCAAGATTATCAATATTCTGATTACACCTGCAAATAAAGTAGTAATAATAATATTCTGAAAATTGAAAAGACTCATAATTCTAATCTGAAATAAATTTAATCATCTTTAACGGGAGACATGACGACCCTTCTTCTAATTGTATGCCCATGAGAAATTTAGAAGTCTAGGTGGTAAAATTCTTGATTCCTTCCCATGTAGTGTTCTCAAGTTCCATTTCACCATATATATTTTTGAAATTGCCTTGTCTCTCAATTTTCTTTTCCTCATGTCAATGATGGCTTTAGGCTCCAAAAAAATACATACCTCCATCATCATGCGAGGGCAGCTCCAGGAGGACCTTCTTCAAATGCATGTAAAAGCATTGTGAATTGTGCAATTTTTTGGAAGTTATATGCAATTTCAGCAATCCTCCTTATGACTTCAAAGGGTCCATAAAACCGTGCTTGAGTTTCTTCCCACCACTTCCCTTGAAGGAATATTGTTTATAGGGCTGCAGCCTCAAGAAGACCATGTCTGCTAGTTGAAAGCTCTTTATCAGGTGTCAACCGACATACACATTTTTCTGGTTTTGGGACTGTTGTAGGTTTTCTTTGAGTACAGTTATAATATCTGTTATCTTTAACCCTATATGTGTGAATCAAATCCATGAAAGAAATAGCATCATAAGTACAGGGGGCCTTGAAAGGAGTCATACCTATAGACATGTGATGAGAAGAGTTGTATCAATACTCCACAAGGTGTATCCACTTATCTCAAGCTGTTTGCTGCCCTGTAATATAGTTCTTCAAGTACCCTTCTGTCCATTTGTTTACAATTTCTATTTGCTACTAGTTTTAGATGGTAGCTAGTGCTCAACTATGCAGTGGTAAAAAACAAGAGTTCTTGCCAAAAGAAGGTGATAAGGTAACCACCCCTGTCACATACGAGGTTCCTTTGTGTCCATGGAGTCAAAGTCTCTTTGAAGAACAAATCACCCACTTGTGTAACCTTGTACTCTAAAGCGAAATGTCCCTTCTGTTAAATTTGAACCAGAATAAGAAAGAAGCTACAGAAAAACCAATACAAGCAAGAACCACCTGAAATTACCTTGGGAAAAGCCCTCCACACCAAGGGAAAGAACCCAGCCCTCTGCAAATAGTCTCTTTTTTGGAACTCTTCAAAACAACATTACAAGTTCTCAGTACAAAAGCATGATGATCATATGAAGATCAATGATAATGTAGAAATACTTATCTATCTAAACATGAAGATGCAATACATAAATATAATGTCCCTTTGAGAATAACTGAACACCAAACTGACGAATATTGACAAAGCCAATATACTGAATATAAAAACCATTGAGCATTGACAGACACAATGTACTTGTAACATCAAAAATTTCCAAAGCCTTAGAATTACTATCTATCTTTAACAAATAAATATAAACCAGCTACTTATTCATATGAAAGAGAAATAACAAAAATAACTGATTATTTTCATTCTCATAACAAGGCCTTAACTAACAGCTGAAGATTAACTACTCTTTGTCAACAAGAACAATGAATATTTCAAGATAATGCAACTAGAAAAGTTATATAGCTGAAACTGAAATATAATTGCAAATTTTAAAATAAAAAAGAGAACAATGAAATACTAGCAAGGTTCAGATCACACCATGTCAAGTGAAGTAGATTCCAATCTGTTTTGTGGAAGTCTAGGCATTTGGAGGAGAGGAAAAGCATAGACAAAGGCTTAACCTTCCAAGACCTAGTGTAACCCCCACTCATTCTCAATTGAGACGGCCCTACCTTGCATGGGATAAGGCATGTATACACCATCTTGTCCGGTCGCTTGAGCATCCTGGTGTTAGAGTTGTCAACTACATAGCCATCTAGACTACGGAACCCTCCTAATAGACTATCCATCCGACTATGAGTTATCCTAATTTCTAGTGATCATGGCAGCATCATTTGCCACGAAACCTACATTGGCTAGGGATTTCCAAGGACACTATGTGCTTGAATCAACCACCGCTCGACTTGATACACAAAAACAATATCCAATTCGCACCACACACTGACTAGATTACTAATTTCAGATTGTAATTTCACCTTAATTCTGATACATCTTTCTATTTTCTGCAGATTGTTCATACTGTCCAATTTACATGGACTACACCACTCATCTCGACCATTCTTGGCCATCCTTGATGATCTTTGGTATAACTTTCCAGGTTACATTATGTTTTTTAAATGATATTAAGAAATATCTTTTGCCTTTCAAGAGTTTTCTGAATGAGGACAAGAAAGAGTAATGATTTCTAAGTAATTAGACACCCTTCAGCAAGTGATATGCTTCCATAATCTCAGACACATGAGATTGATGCCACTATTTTTGGAAGCTCATGACATATACATAATATTCTTCTCATTACAATATGTAAGCCATAGAGAGGAAATATATAAAAAACAAACATAGACAGATTATAAGCCCATGACTCCTTGCATGATTGTTGTGACACTCCCTCACTAGTTTGAACTTGCTTGCAAATAATACTACAGGGTCCGACTGGACCATTCTTAAAAGAGTAGTGAACAGTAGTAGATTAGGGTCTGACTGGACCATTCTTAAAAGATTAGGGTCTGACTTGACAAGAGGCTGCGATGTAGATATCAATTGCTTCTTATCGCCCAAGCTACGAACTCCAAAGAGTCTCAGTCGGATAGCACTGTTCAATGTAAGCAGAGCAAAAATAAATTGGCATGTAAATATTTTTGATCAATCACTGCAGATTGGTAACAGTAAATGGATGAATTGAGAGCAAGCTGCTGAATGACATCTATTTCCAACTATATTGAAAAAGGCTCGGTTATCACAAGAATGAATGGGCACAAGGAGTTACGCGCATGAAAATGCAAGGTGGCAAGGCATGCACTTGCAATCTTGGTAAAAATATGAATAATATAGAAGGCCGAAATATTAAATGGAACATAAGAGGCTACTAGACTATGAGATAAATTAATTTGTTTTGGTATTTGGTCTTCTCCCATACTATTATGATAGTACTCATATTATTGAAGTGTACCTATACGTGTTGTTTATACACATATATACATATGTGTTACACTTCTTTTGGTTTGGTAAATTGATATTTTAGTATATTAAAAAATCAGGTACATTTATGGACATAACATTCGTCCATAGCAAGTCTGCCTTTTCTGAAATAAGCCTAACATACATCACACCAATAAACCCCATCCTTACAGACTTCTACCCAAATGCTCCATTTCGATTCGAGCTTTATTCCAACACCCCTGATTTACAGCTAAAAACAAAGAATCTCACTAGCCTTTCTACCTTGCGACTCGACCCACAGACTTACATTAAATTACAAAGATTTCCACACCGGTGGGCATAGCAGTAGACCAAAAATCTGCCATTCCAAAGAAGATTTCTGCATGAAGGCGATAAATCCCAGGCACCTGGCGAGCCCAAAGCCTTGATCGGGCTCCATGAGGGATGAGCAGAATAAGGTCATCAGCAATGCTTATTTTAAGCTTCTGGAATTCTATCCACAATTTCGACCAAGAGCCTTCCACCCTTCGTCCAAGGAAGATAACAATTCATTTTGCCCGTCCACCAAATAAAAGGGATGATGACATATTCTTTGGCATCTTGATCATTGTCAAAACATTCAACAATTATCTGCACTAAACTGCACCTCATTCATTCTTTTAAAAAGCCAACATAACTCCTCACCAATGTATTTAGGGAAGTTTCCATATATTGAAGATAATCTATGCATCCTCGAAATTAATACCTTCACATCATTTACAAGCCAGACACCATGTTCATTTGTCCTCATGATTTCTTCACCATTTGACAGTGAGATTATCTCTAAAATCTTCCCTTTTAAATTCACCCACTTTATCAAAAGGTAACGCCCATTTAGATAATTTATTAGCCTCCTGATTACCCTCTCTGCAAATGTGGGTAATTTTAAAATCTTCAAACTTTTTAAACTTTTCAGTATTGCCATAAGAATGGGCTGGAGTTGCCAAGCTAAAATTTTCCCAGCATCAATCACCCTCTTAATTATCAATGAGTCCTCCTCCAGATGAATTGACTTGTAGCCCAAGGCATCATCCAGTTTTAAATCTTCAAGAGCAGCTCTCTCTTCTGCAGTATTGTTAGTTCCACACAGCAGTTTCGTAGCACCTACAAGTGACTCACCCACATGATTTCTAACTATAACTCCATTCCTAGATGTCCCATCCATCCTTGAAGTTGCACCATTAAAACTCACTTTAATCCAGCCTTCCTCTGGTGGGATTCATATAACCATCGCCCAATCTACCTTTTTCAACCCTTGCTTACAAATGCTATCATATCTAAACTGTAGACCTGGCCATTCCTGTTGACATTGTTGATCCCATTTTGTAAATGGGTCCCCCCCACCTGAGTTTTGAATGCAACTGTACAGATAGTTTCTTCGATGGCAAGATTTGATCTGAACTTCAATCGCTCTATGGACTCGTATTTATTCTAGAAGATCCATCTATTTCACTCTTTCCACACTTCCATCAGGCAAGATTTAGTCTGAACTTTGATCGTTCTATGAGGGGCATAATTTCCAAAGACTGGAGTAGACAGACCGGGGCTGTTTACAAGGCCAACAAAAAAATAAATCTCTAAGGTTAACAGGCAACAGGCCCTGCCATCCTAATCCTAACTTTTCTTGGAGCATTTTCCACATCTCCATAGCTACTGTGCAGTTCGTAAGTGGATGGTTTGCTTCCTCTTGACTAGCTTCGCAAAGACAACATCTTGATGGTCCATGAAATCCAAACTTACGCCTTCAGTCATCAGTAAAAAGCCTCCCTTTTGTGGCTAACCAGGCAAAGGATCCAGCCTTAGGCAGGCAATTGTTTTCCCAGAACAGCTTGGTAGGCCATAATTCTTCTTTCACTTCATTAGATAGCAGCTGGTAGCCAATCTTGACTGAGGAGGTTCCACTTTTAGCAGCACACCACACAAGTTTATCCTTTTCTTTTTCTGTTATCAATATATTTCTGTCCTTTAAAATGTCTGAGAACCGGTTCTTCAACTTCTCAGCTATATTAAGATCCTCCAAAGGTTTCCAACTCCATTCAACTCCAAGAGATGTTACCTTTTTCTCTAAATAGTCTCCGACTCTTTCTCCTCATTGCTGCTCCAAAACAGCTCAATTCATCCCTATTTCCTAATGCATTGGAACCACTCCAGCAATCATCCCAGAATTTGGCCGACTTCCCATCACCAATCTGCCAGGACAAATGTTTCACAATCACATCTGCAATCAAGAATAAAGTTCTATATCGCTGCACCTCTCGGTGGGTCCTGGATAGTTAAAATTCTGCTGTCATCTTGATTGCCCAGATATTTTGCTCGTAAAACCTTTACCCATAGTAGATCTCAGTTAGAATACACAAGCCAAACTAACTTAGCCCCTAAGGCTTCATTCATTAAATCCCAACACCGTAACCCCAGACCCCACTTTTTTCAACTTGCAAACTTTCTCCCAGGCCACTAGTGGTTTATTGTCTTCCTCACTTCCGTTAGTCCAAAAAAATTTCCACATTCACTGCTCAATGGTTCTAATAATTTTCTCTGGAACTTTTAGGCACATCATATAAAAAACTGGAATGGCTGTGATAACAAATTTCAGAAACATGATTCGACCTGCTGATGTCAACCGTATGCTTTTCCAGCCCTCAAATCTTTTCACACAGCCATCTATGGAAGATTTCCTACACTCTGCCTTGGAAATATTATGGAGTAATTGATAAAATACTTGCTTGTTATTAACAGAGACCGAGAGGTCATTATATACAAAAGAATAAAACGATGTTTCCTTAGGAAACGATTGTAAAGAATAGAAACATTCTATTCTAACTGAGAAAGCTAAAAACGCTACAGCTAACTAAAGCTAACCAGATATTTACAATAGATTATTATTAACTAATAATAGAAGATAATCTATTATCGTAATACCCTCCCTTAATGATTAATCTATCTATAACACCAAGTTGTCCTTTGAATTTGACAAACTTATCAGGACCAAGAGGCTTGGTGAGAATGTCTACAGTCTGGTCTGTGGTAGGAACATACTACAAATCTATAGTCCCGTCTTCAACCAACTGTTGTATGTAATGACAGTGAACATCCACATGCTTGGTTTGGTCATGGAAGATTGGATTTTGTGCCAACTTGATAACGCCTTCGTTATCAACAAATAGAATAGTCGGTCCTGCTAGTAACATTTGCATATCCCCAAGCATCCGACAAAGCCAAACAACTTCACATCCTGCCTTGATAGTCCCTTTGTATTTGGCCTTTGTAGAGCAAAGAGAAATTATTTGCTGCTTCTTATTGGTCCATGTGACTACACTGGATCCCAAATTGAACACATCCAGAAGTTGACTTTTTATCATCAATAGAGCTCGCCCAATTTGAATTTGGGAATCCATTGAGTTTAGGATTAGAACTTTGAGAGCACAAAAGTCCATAATCGGAAGTGCCCTTCACATAACGTGTAATAACCCCAATAGGTTATAATTTCTTCAAACACCAAAAATCTTTATACTTCAGTTGTTTGACATTTCGTCAAACACTTTGCAAGCAAGCTCTGATACCACTGTAATAACCTTCCTCAAATCTGCTCTCAAAGATGTTGATTGAAGGCTCAAAGAATTTTGTCAAACAATTCACATGCAAGAGACATATGACTGATATCGTATTTCAGCTTGCTTTAAATGACTTATTTTCAATTTACATCAATGAGAAACTTGTGCTAGAAGACTCAAAATGGACTACACAATGACCTAACATGAGTGTGCTCCTAATTTTGACAATATTCAGTGCATATATTATGATCTAAGCATGAGAAAATAACACCTACAGCCAACTGGCATTTTTGCAAACAGTTGGTATGCAAACTATCTAGCTGATAAATAATGAGATTGAATTACTTAAATGACACCAGCAACTATTATCTTTTTGATTGCAATCAAATTTCTAATACAATGCTCATGAAATATGGCCAAGACTTTGGCATTTACATGGATTACAAAATGACAATGCTGGTATAATGCACACTTATAGCTGAAACTTATAATACCCTAAAAAAAACAATACTAACAAAGGAACCTGGTTGTAGATGGCTGTAATAATTTTCCTTCAATGCTGCCCCTTCTGCTTTACTTTTTCGAACTTCTTTTTCGGCCTGCTTTTACGGTTTCGCTTTTTCCGCTTGCTTTTTCGATTCCGCTTTTTCCGCTTGCTTTTTCGATTCCGCTTTTTCCGCCTGTTTTTTCGGTTCCGCTTTTTCGGACTGCTTTTTCATTTCTGCTTTTTTGGATTGCTACCCTGTTGAATCTGAAGACCATATCTTTCAATGGCGTCAAGATTTTCAGCTTGAAGGGATTTTGTCTTTCAAACTATTGAGACATAACCTCCAGAAAATTTTCCAATTTTTTTGATATTTCCAACCATGCCTAAAGGAAGCTCTTCCATTTCTTTTATAGTGTTCTCACAAGGGCTCCATCCTTCGTTTTCTCAATGTGGGATAAAACATAACTCCCTTTATGTAACTTATGTCTCCAATGTGTTATAAAATAAAGGGGACTTTTAATTTAAATATTTCCCACAAACTATAGTCTATGCATTAATAAAATTAAATATTTAAATTTAACTTTATAAAATAGCTTTATCAATGCATAACAAATCTTGTCAATGATAAATAAGTCTTTTTGTCGATTTTAAACAATTACCATCGATATACCGTTGCCACTGGATGTTCGCCCACATACTATGAGAGCTGAAACGTCATTAATTAAAAGTCAAATTAATATTCCAAGTGGACAAAAGAGGAGGTGGAAAAGATAAGACAAAACCCAAGAAAGAAGTCGAAGGGTCATCGTTGCGAGAATAAAAGGAGATGAGGCTCTATCCTTTGTTATGCTTGATTTACTATTCAATTCAGTTTTCTCTCTTGGAGATTTTCAGAAAGCTTCAGCGTTCAGCCCGTGTGAGGACGTAGCCCCTCGTGCAGACAAGCAGTGGACGAAAACCCATTGCCCGTGGAGATATCATCGCAGGTGTCTCATTGAGCTTACAGGTTCTTATCTTGTTCTCCAATCCGACTATAATATTTGTGTATAAGATTGGATTTTGGTGGTTGGAAGGTTATTGTATTGCTGTTGTATGGTACAATAACATTTAAAAGTTATTCGAAAGTTGTTGGTTATCATATTTGCTGATGTATACGATAACAACATGCTTCTGGATGGTTGAAAGGATGGTGGTTTTAGTGTTTTGATTTGTACTACTCTGTTCATATGTTTGAGTCTTTAATGACATTTTGAAAAGACAGATTTATTGGGAAGTTTGGATTTTACTTGCTGTTCATATTTTCATCTGCATAGTGTTGTATGTCCGAATATGTTATTTGTGAATGAATTTGAGCAAATACCTATTTGGAATATCACCTGTTATTCATATTGCTGGTTATTTGTTAAGTGAATTCGTATTCTAAGTGTTACATTTAAAAAGGAACGGAAAAGTCAGGTTCAGGACAATACAGTGCTGGTTGGATTTATTACAGTACTGGTATGGGTCACTTCAGTGGTATCAGAGCTAATGGTCCTGCCATCCTATGGGATTTAATTAAAATATATAGGAGAGATTCTCTTTATCTGAAACGTATATTAGAAAGGGTTGATCTACAGTAAAGATTTTGATTAGCCAAAAAGGAAATTTTTTAGAGTACAACATCCTGGAATATCAGTTTACAGAGTGCAACCCTCAAGTGTTACGCTTCCCAAATTTCAGACTTTTCTGACCATCAATCATCGAGTTTTTTTAATTCCATGGGGAGGCATTAAGTTCACCTTGGCCTTGGAAAATGTGACAGTTTAAACAAGAACTTAGATTGAATCTGTGGGTACTCGGTGTTCAATCATTCAAATCTGATAATTTCCCAAAACAATATAGCACGCTAGATTGGTACTACTGTTATAGTTGAAAATTGTTTTCCCATTTGCATGTGAGGTGGATATTATATTGAAGGTTTTGTATCTAAGCCTGGATCTGGAAGTGGACGGGTTTCTGGTGATAGGCGATTCTTCTATGTGAATGATCGTCCTGTGGACATGCCTATTGTGATAAAGCTTCTGAAAGGAATTTATAAATCTTAAAATTATCAGCTTATCTCGGGTCGTCTGGGTTTGTAAACGGTTTGGATAGACATTGGTATAGTCAGCACATTGGTGGAGGCTTATTCTAGAATCCCAAAAATCTGATGGTAGTTGCAATGGGTGTGTGCCGTTTCAGTAATAATTAAATTTTCTGCTTGCATTCGCGTGAACACTCCAACACTCCACGCACGGTGTTAATCAGTGGTGGCCTTCGAAACGTGAGTAGCTTACAGTCATACACGACTGGTGGAGAATCGGGTTGTAGGGTTGAGAGGCGGTAATTGTTCAGGCAGAGGTTTATTGCCAACGAGAGCTATAGGCGTCCTTACATACATTAAAAGGTGCAGAAGTATCAAGGGTTAGTCCCTGCGGGTGCCAGTAACGACATTCATTTCGGCATCTGTAAAAATGCGGTTACAAATCTGGAACAGTAACACCCACTCTCTGCATTCAATATCGTGGAAAAACAATACGAGGATATTGAAGGAAGCATCTGCTTGGTGAAAGGAAACAAATACGTATTGCAATGAATACAAGCAGCAAGGAGAATATGTTTTTCGTCGATTGATGGACCGTCAGTTGACGAGCTAATTGTGTTTAAAAAGTTTGTTGTGTGTGGGTATCGGGTTGGCTAGGTGTTTGCAATACACAAAGTCGTCAGAAAGAAACATCTCTCTGGCATCAACGTATAACGCCAATTGCAGGAAAGAAATTACGTTATGAAAATCCTCTTTGCCCAACTCGTGTTTCCTATCAACTAGTAATGACCAGGGAAGGATTATTTATACGTATTGTTGTCGAGCAGCATCACAAGACTGGAGTAGGGAATGCCAAAATCAAAGCAAGTGGAATGACATGTCTGAAGGGTGTTTGAGTCGTTTCAGAAGCACCTTGAGGTGGTGAAGGCAGACGTGTCTTTAGACAGGCTGGTTAGTCGCTGGTGGGAATTTTAGAACCGCAAAATTCAAGGCACAATTGTAACGCATGTTATTCGAGGTATGTTGAAGACTTGCCAGCTAACGCCAAGAAAACTTGGTGAGTGTCAAGGGAAAGAATTCACCGCAAGATAACGACAAAAAGGGGAAGTTGAACTTTCAGGTGGAGTGCACAGCGCATCAGTAAGGGCGGACGGATTCAGCACAAACCAATAACACGTATTGGCCGCAGTATATCAGAAATCGACAAATTCTGCATCTGTTGGGACATTTGTCGTTTTAATAGCAGAAACAGTTCAAAAGAAGCGTTACTTTGCCCAGTAGTTTGAAATATTTCGTGGAGTTAAAAGAACGAAGCAGTCAAAGATACGGGAAGAGCTTGAGGAACCGAAGGGAATTTTAAAAAGTTTACATCAAACTGTTGTCGCATATCAGGGATGTATTGACTGGAGTCAAGATCCAGATGTTTGAATTGAAGTATCGAGCCAGGGTAGATTGAGATATATTATTTTATTCACGGGTTGAAGTAAAAGATCACATTGAAGTTGGACGGTGTCAGAATCTATCATCTGCTCTGTTGCACAGCTTATTTTTGTGGTGAAATTCGAATTTATTTTACCATTACTAGAGGAGTCAGTGCGTTCTATTTCATTAGAGCTTGAGATACTTTCACGACATCAACATCCAGATTTGACAGTTCCTATACTGAAGGCTTTGTTATTGTTGGAGATAGTTGTAATTTTGACCTCTCCCTGGGCTGGAAATACTTTGGACTTTGTTTTGAAAAGTATACATTGGACTTTTCCGCAAGCTTATTCTCACTGTGTCAGAGCAAGGAGGACAATCTAGCATTTCTGAAGTTGCGTATCTCGTCTAGAGTGTGTGCTTACAAGACTTGTTACCCAGTCCGATCAGATATATTACACTGGCCATGAATTTCCCCTTAAGTTTTCCAGCACAAATTACGTCATTTCCTTTTCTATGGAAGCAGTTCCCAAATTTGAAGGTGATTAGTCAAGGGATCTTCTGGTAACCATAAAGGTTCGTGATGATCCTATATTTTGATGAGAAGAGAGTTGTTGAAGCAAGTGGTTAACCTGTTTTACGTTAGGAAGATCTAAGTTGCCTAAAGTAATCTCAACCGAGACTGAGTAAGTTTACATTTAATTTCTTCGAAGGGAAAGAAATGAAATTTGGAGGAAGACCCTTCCGTGGCAGATAGCAAACATACATAGTCAATCTGAATTTAAAATTGGTAACTCCAGAATAGGGTAATCTGTAACAAGATCAAGGAAGATGGTTCCAGATTCGAGTATGTTAATAATTTTGGGAGGTGTACGTTGAACACTATTTCTCTAAAGCAAGAAGTACAGGCAACCTTGTTCAAGGGGGCCAGGAGGTTGATCCAAGTGCTTGAAGATTCAGAAGGAGCTTGTGTGGAAGAGGTGGAGTACAAAGTCTTTTGGAGAAGATTAGCGAGTCCGTCTAGCAGTTTGACTGCAAAGAAACTCCTTGCTTGGTCAAACCATAGTTCAAAACTCACCCAGATTTTTGTTAGTTAACTTGTTGAAGGTTGATGCATAGTTATTTGTCCTTGCCCAAGGATACTGTATCAGTTTTCTGTTCTAAGTAACAAGTGTTATTGCATTCCTTTGAGGATCAAGTCCTCATTGATTAATATCTTTAATTCACATCTGCATACTGAGACAGTAGAGTGGAAACCTTGTGGTGATTGCTCAAGAGCGTACTCCTTGCCAACTATTCGGCAAAATTCCTTTGGTCCAAAAACCATAAATTTTACCAATTCCAGCAAAGAATATTAGAGTGGTAAGGGACTACAAGGCAATTCTGGGACAGTATAATTGTTGGTCAGACTCTCAGTATTAGGGTAACAACTTTCAGCAATGGGAAAAACCTTGGATAAAGACAGAAAAGGGACTATGAGGCCGCAAGCGTAGTTAGTCCGGAATTCAGATTCCGTTATAAAAACTGAAATACTCAATATTTACATGGGTTATCAAAGACTCCCTAACAGAATTCAAAATGATCTATCATTCAATGATTATATGGATTTTTATCTTGAGCAACTGAATAAGACTGATATGGCTAAATGAAAGTACCAAGAGTTGGCCCAAGATCTTTTTACAAGGGAACAACACACAAGAGTGTACGAAGAAATTTCGACAGATCAAAATTATCCTGAAATAGAAAAGCAGACACCCACCAGAGATGGGCAGCCTTCTCAAGATCACATAGTAGATGTTACACAAGGCTCAGTTTTCCTTGTTGGTGACTTGGAGGTGAGTCTTGTCAAGCAAAATAATGAAGCAAATTGCACTCAAATTAATAGTAGTTTGGGACCTTGGCATCATGAACCCTATATTCATGATACTCAGAACATGAATTATGAGGAACAACCAGGGATGACACTGCAAGACAATGAACAGTTTCAGCAAGGAGATAACGAAATGCATACCTTAAGGAATCAATTGAGGGTTAGTGAAGATATGGTTGTGGCATCTTTAGTACATTATGACAAGACCCATGAGTTGGTTGAGGAGCTCTACAGGAGGATTCCAAGAGAAGCAGGAAGAGAATGGAATGTTGATGACTTGCAGGAGGTCAAGAAAGCCCTCGAAACTATGAAATCAGATTACTTGTATTTGCTGACCGATAGGGATTATATCCTTAAGATTGCTGAGTTTTATGCTAAACAGTCAAATAGAGGGAAGGATGAGATTGACGAACTTTATAGAGTGTTGAAGCATGTTCGTGAGACATTGGATGAGGCTCGATTCTCTCTTCAAAGAGCAGAAAATCAGATCAGGGTCATGAACCAATCTTGGGAACATGAGGATAGAATGAGACAGGAATTTTTCCTAGAAGTCATCGATGAACTTGAGAGCATTCAACAAACTTATGACTTGGATAGCTGCCCAAAACGATTAAGTAGCAAAACTTCAGATCACTTTCAGTTGATAGATAACCCCTTGTTTGAGATGGCTGCTGATTGGACATCCGATAACCAACCTTTTATGATAGATGAGGGAGTTTCTCTTGTTTGCCTTGAGGAGGAAGAGATTGATTTCAGACCCTGGAATGCTGATTCAGACCCTAACAGTGATTCAGGGACTTAGTTTGGGAATGGCGAATCAACTTCTATTGCTTATCAGTTGATCAACCCCAACATATATTCCGATTTCAACCCTCTCAAGAGTTGGGTGATTTTCCTTCATCAACTGCTAAGTAATTCTTGGTGGAGTAGCTATGTGAGGAATGTTTTTATTATTCCAGCATCTTTCAATTTCATGGCACCTATGTACTTGGGAGTTCTCCAGGTCGATGACAATAGTATTGGTTTTGATGTCCTTGAGATAGTGGTTTTAGCTTATGAGCAGCTCATTTCCTACATCATCCATTTTGGGCAGGTTTTCACACTCTACTAGGTTACACATGGACCCTTGATATGCTTCTACCTCATCATAGCAGTGGAACGACATAACAGAGTTTGGGATCCAGGGGTTGGCAGATTGTATCTATGGTCAGACGAGGATTTTATTGTGGTCATGGTGCTGATCCATGCTGATCAGTTTACAGATACAGGTGCCGAGTTCTTCTAGAGAGTAATATGGGATCCAGGAACCCGGTTGACAGGTGGTTTATAGCATGACACCTTGCTTCACAGTTTGGTCGGATTTGTTTTCAGTTCAGGTTATAGGGTCAACTGCAGATTCATATGGGATCCTGGTATCAATTGCTTGAGGGCAAGCAATCTCAAGGAGGGGAGACTTGTAATGTCCCTTTCCTGGCGACATTAGATATATTAAGGGGGGTCATCACTATAGTATTAAATTGACTATGAGAGCTGAAACGCCATTAATTAAAAGTCAAATTAATATTCCAAGTGGACAAAAGAGGAGGTGGAAAAGATAAGACAAAACCCAA
Source organism: Cupressus sempervirens (assembly GCA_028749045.1). Lineage (NCBI taxonomy): Eukaryota > Viridiplantae > Streptophyta > Pinopsida > Cupressales > Cupressaceae > Cupressus > Cupressus sempervirens. The sequence goes on along the minus strand of CM053787.1, from coordinate 683,170,901 downwards.
GAAAGAAGTCGAAGGGTCATCGTTGCGAGAATAAAAGGAGATGAGGCTCTATCCTTTGTTATGCTTGATTTACTATTCAGTTCAGTTTTCTCTCTTGGAGATTTTCAGAAAGCTTCAGCTTTCAGCCCGTGTGAGGACGTAGCCCCTCGTGCAGGCAAGCAGTGGACGAAAACCCATTGCCCGTGGAGATATCATCGCAGGTGTCTCATTGAGCTTATAGGTTCTTATCTTGTTCTCCAATCTGACTGTAATATCTGTGTATAAGATTGGATTTTGGTGGTTGGAAGGTTATTGTATTGCTGTTGTATGGTACAATAACATTTAAAAGTTATTCGGAAGTTGCTGGTTATCATATTTGCTGATGTATACGATAACAACATGCTTCTGGATGGTTGAAAGGATGGTGGTTTTAGTGTTTTGATTTGTACTACTCTGTTCATATGTTTGAGTCTTTAATGACATTTTGAAAAGACAGATTTATTGGGAAGTTCGGATTTTACTTGCTGTTCATATTTTCATTTGCATAGTGTTGTATGTCCGAATATGTTATTTGTGAATGAATTTGAGCAAATACCTATTTGGAATATCACCTGTTATTCATATTGCTGGTTATTTGTTAAGTGAATTCGTATTCTAAGTGTTACATTTAAAAAGGAACGGAAAAGTCAGGTTTAGGACAGTACAGTGCTGGTTGGATTTATTACAGTACTGGTACGGGTCACTTCAATGTTCCATGGCTGAGGGGCCTGTGTCAAGCCATAGAGAGCTTTTACCAATTTGAGAACTTGATGGTCTTTACCAACAACCTTGAAACCAGGAGGTTGCGTTATGTAGACCTCTTCATGGAGATCACCATTCAGGAGAGCACTCTTGACATCCATTTTGATGGATCTTGCAGCTAAATTGTGCTGTCATGGCTAGGACTAATTTGATGGTGCTCATCTTTGCAGTAGGAGCAAAGTTCTCCTCATAATCAATGCCCTGACATTGAGAAAAGCCCTTCGCAACTAAAACGAGCTTTGTACTTATCCAAAGTACCATCCAATTTGTATTTGATTTTGTAAACCCATTTGCAGCCAATGGGTTTCTTCCCTGGTGGAAGATTATAAAGGACCGAGGTGTTGTGCTTCGACAGGCTTAAGTGTTCAGATGTCATAGCCTGTTCCCACTCTGGAATTCCTTTAGCCTCAGAATACATTTGAGGTTCAAACACACTGTGAATGTTGCCCATGAAAGCAAAGTTAACAAACTCTGTAGGTTTGCTCTTTTTTTGAGCAGTTCTCCCATCAATAAGCTAATCATCATGAAGATCAGCAAGTGTCTTAGCCCACCACTTAGGTCGGAGAGGAGAATGACCAACATTAGAATTAGGAGATGCTTGGCGATTAGGTTCCTGATTAGAAGAATTTGGATCAAACTCAGGTGAGGCATCTATAAATTGAGGTAATGTTGCAGGAGAAGTTGGAGGTGTTTGTACAAGTATCACTAGTATAACTGGAGCTGCAGGAGCTATTGGAGCCCTCCCATCAAGTGGACCTAATGTAAGCCGAACTCCCAAATCATGAGCCTTCATAGACTGGTCTGTTGGATCAGGAATAGGAGAAACAAGCATGAATAATTCTTGCTGCTTATCAAAGACTACATCATGACTGTAGATGAGACGAGATGTCTCAACATCAATCAGGTGGTAGGCTTTGTGAAGATTGCTGTATCCAACAAGTATGAGTTTTTGACTCTTAGCATCCAACTTGGTGCGTGACGCTCTTCGGGATCCAAACAAAAGCAAGGGAGCCAAAAACCTTCAGGTGACTGATTCTGGGCTTGTGACCTGACTAGGCCTCTTCCAAAGTTTTACCCTTCACGGCCACTGTGGGTGACCGGCTCAACAGATAAACTACAGTGTTAAATGTTTTTGCCCAAAACTTCTTTAGAACATGTCTGTGTTCGAGCATGGATTGAGCCATCTCGGTGATTGTCCAGTTCCGACATTCAACTACACTGTTTTGTTGTGTTGTGTGGGGTGTGGTTAACTGGTGTTTGATGCCACGTGTATCCAAGAAACTAGAGAAAACATTAAAACAAAATTCCCCCTATTGTTTGATCTAAGAGTAATAATAGATTTTCCAGAGTCTTTTTCAACTAAAGGTTTAAACTTTTGAAATACTGGAAGTGCATCTGATTTCTTTTTAAGGAGATACACCCACATTTTTCTACTAAAATCATCAACAAACAATAGAAAATACTTGGACCCAAGAACAAATAGAGTGGCCGTAGGGCCGCAGATATTGACATGAACAAGTTGAAGTACCTGAGAAGCTTGCCATGAATTGACACCAAGGAAAGGTGTGCAATGTTGCTTCCTAGCTTGGCATGCATCACAAACTCCAAACTGTTGAGTCTGAATCTCTAGCAATCCAAGAACAAGCTCATCCTGAGCAAGCTGTGAGGGATAATGCACATTTAAGTGCCCGTATCGTTGATGCCAAAGTGTGCTAACAGAAGACCGCCGAGCAGCCATAGCTAAGGCTCGAGAATCACTAGAATCAATAAGTCTGAAAAGATAGTGGTCCTCAAGATCCGCTGCAGTAGTAGACTAAGTCGCCCGATCAGTGATGGTGCATTGATGTGAACTAAAGGTGACATCCAAGTGTGGAGAATCTCGCAGCAATTGATTCATTAAGAGTAGATTTAGTTCCACTGATGTGAATTGAAGGTGACATTCAAGTGTGGAGAATGTTGCAGCAGCTGATTGACTGAGAGTAGATTTAGTTCTATCCCTGAAACGTAGTACACATCCAGGAATATGAGATTCCTCTTAGCAAACTGAATCTGAATGTTGCCTTTGCCGACAACTGTGTACTCTTCTCCGCCGCCAAAAATAAGAGTCTAAATAAGGCTGGTAGTTAGTAAACCAGTCTCTGCGGTGAGTGAAGTGATGAGAGTACCTGAATCAATGTACCAGGCAGACAACTTCACATGATCTGTAGGTCTTTTAGCCATGAAGGCGTAAAAGGCAAACTCCGTTTGCTCAGTGTGCTCTACACTGTTTGCTTTGGGTTGCAAACCTGATTGCTTAAGATTGTGCAGCTAAGCGTTTGTGACATTCAACCTTCATGTGTCCAAACTTGTCGCAATAGTTGCATTGAATGTTCTTCTTTTGGGAACCATCTGATGCTGGAGCATAAGACTTTTGTTGAGATGGCTACTAAAACTTGCCTTTATCCTTTTGAAAGAATTTCGTAGCGAAGCTTGCTCTATGGAGGTGGAGGTGGAGCTACTACCGTATTGTTGTTTCCATCGATCTTGCTAAGGTAGAAGTGTGCAGAGATTAATGAACTTCAAATCAACACTAGAAGACGTGATGTTGAGAGTCTCGATAAAATGCTCACAAGACTTTGGTAAACTCCGAAGAGTGATAACCACAATATCCTCTTCCTGCTCTTGCAACCGATGGCAAGTAAATGATCACGGATTTCTTGAATCCGATTTAGGTGTGCTTGGAGTGAGGTGCGCTCATCCATGACATTAGAAAACAGAGTGTTCTTCAGAAAGAAAGCTCTTCTTTTGTTAGAAGTCTCATGAAGACCTTTGAGATGTGTCTAGATCTTGGTAGTTGTCTTGCCAGATGGAATTTGAGAAAGCTGATCATCAACCACGGTTAATTTGAGTAGCATCACTACCTTCCGATTATTTAGATCTTGTGTATCTTGACTAGGACTAGGAGTAGTTGGATGTTTCGTAACACTTAGTACAAGTTGATCGGTGTTCTGATATTCAAAAATTGCAATGATCCGTTGCTTCCAAGTGCCATAATTTTGACCATTGAATTTGGAGTTGTGCTCGAGCAAAATGTTTGTCAGAGATGCCATGGCACGTTTTTCAATGAAAAATGTGAAAAATTTGTGAATTTACGTTCTTTGAGAAAAAAAAATGGAAGACTTAGAAAATTCGGAGAGTGACCCAAAAGGGAGCTCTAAAAACCCAAAAGGATATGTTTTCTAGATCTGCTGGCTCGAAAATCGAGACACAAAAAAGGAGGAACCCAGAAAAAATAGACAACCCAGTTGAGCTCTCGAAGAACCCATCAAGAATTTGTGATCAATTTTTTTTTAAGGTTAAAAATTAGGGTTTTGAAAAAAATAGTTGGCAGCCATGAAAGCTCGGATTTGCTGAAAAAAATAAAGCTTGGAACCAAAAAATGGAAACCCTAGCGGGGTTTATGTGAAAAAATCTTTGAAATAATTTCATTTTTTTTTTAACAAATAATTTAAAAAAAAATTATAATTTTTTCAAAAAATTTGAAGTATTGGCTTTGATACCATATTACAAAGTAATTGGTAAATTACTTGCTTGTTATTAACAGAGACCGAAAGGTCATTATATGCAAAAGTATAAAATGATGTTTACTTAGGAAACAATTGTAAAGAATAGAAACATTCTATTCTAATTGAGAAAGCTAAAAAAGCTACAGGTAACTAAAGCTAACTAGATATTTACAATAGATTACTTTTAACTAATAATAGACGATTATCTAATATCGTAATAGGAAGGACCTTCAAAGAGTGGAATGCCTAAATACTTGCTTGGCAGATGATGACCAATATTCATTGCCAATATTTGGGTAATCCTGAATTGTAATTACACATTAGTTTTAAAGAAATAAACTTTAGATTTGTCTCAAAAGCATATATAATGCACCCAAATTGAAAGAATAACACAAGAACAAAATGCTAAAAGCAATTTGTCTTAGACAAATTGTGGAGAAGGAAAAGTTCACCGACCTCAAGACCGATTAAAGTCTTGAAGGATGAACCATCCCTTGCACCACTTCACTTGACTAGTGCTTTGGTGAGCTAGGGGTTCAAGATAACCTAAGTGATAATAGACTAAAAACAATTAAGACAATTAAGGTATTAAATGCAAAGAAACTTAGATAACTGAAAATAAGTAATAACTTATGATGTTTTGATTACAAAAACTAGAAATGCAAATTAACACAGTTAATTGGCTTTCTCTGTCAACTCACTGCCTTAGATACCCGTGTGGGTCAAGGATGACAAGACTGATGTGGCACGCATTTGTCTCATAGAGGCAGAGTGTGGAAATAGCGACTGAAAACTAAGAAAGCTAAAAAAGCTACAGCTAACTAGATAATTACAATAGATTACCATTAACTAATAATAGACGATTATCTATTATCGTAATAGGAAGCACTTTCAAAGAGTGGAATGCCAAGCAAGTATTTAAAGAAATAAACTTCAGATTTGTGCCAATGTATCCTTTGTCTGGATGCCTCACTATACTTATTTAACACAAACTTCATCAATCTAGCTTCATTAATCGAGTCTTCAACGGCTAATAAGTGTTGTCAATAAATTGTAAATGAGTGAGGGGGATCTACACCATCAGCAATTTTAATGCCTTTCCATTGCCTATCAGCCCTATGTGTCGAAATTAGTCTGCTAATAACTTCTGCCATGATAATGAAGAAGAAAAGGTGAAAGAGGATCACCTTGTCTTAAATCTTTTGAAGAAACCATGAGGGCTCCCATTTACTTTACCGAAAAACGAGGAGAAGAAACACATCTCTCCACTCACTTGATTCACTCCGAGCAAAAATCAAAGCTTTGCAGAACCTTGAGGAGGAAGCCACAGTTCACCTCATCATAAGCTTTCCTGATGTCCAACTTCACCGTCATTTTCTCCAGTTTAGCTGTTTTCATCGAATGAATGGTTTCATGTGCTAGGATGACCCCTTCATAAATGGATCTATTAGGAGAGAATCCACTTTGCTCAAGTGAAATAATAACACTGAGGGTCTTCTTCAACTGGTTTGCAATGACCTTAGATATAACTTTATAAATGATATTACAGAGAGAAATTGGCCTGTAGTCATTCAGTGATAATCTTTCCTCCTTTTTTGGTATAAGAGCAATGGAGGTATTATTAAAATATTTGAGCATTAGTTCCCCTGATCTCAATTCCTCAGCCATCTCCCACAATGTATTACCAAGAATGTGCTAAAACTTCTGAAAAAAGATAGCTGGAAAATCATGGCCTGAAGCCTCACTCCCCACTAAAAACTGCTTGCCTAACCTCTTCACCATCAATAGTTGCATAAAGCATTTGATTTTGAAATTTTGTTATAAGACTAGGATTAACCTCCAGAATTGAAGGAACAACCTCATTTTCAGACTGGTTATCATTATAAATGTTGTAAAAGTGTCTTACTGCTGTTTGGTTAATTTCAGCTGGATCAGTTATTCTAATTCCATCAGCATTGTTTACAGAGAAAATCTTATTGAAAGACTGTTTGACCTTGACCATGTTAAGAATAGAGCCTAGATAAACCTACAGGTCTGATGGTACAGACCATACCTGCTCTTTCATACATATATTCCTAATGATTGGCATTCAATTTAAATATATATTGTTCCTAGAGGTGCCGGCGATTTCTAGACAATACCTTATTTTATTCTTGGTTAATTTAGTTTGTCATAACTAAACTGTTTACTAAAGATCGCTGGCTTAGGAATAACAGTTAGTTTGTTAATGCCAAGGGTTATGTTCCTTGAGGGACATACCCTCTAGTTAGGATATATGTACGGGTTGTGAATGCAGTTTGGAAGACACACAACACACACAGCAGTCTGCTCTTCCAAGTGTTCTACTTCCTATGAGTTACATAACAGATATTCTTAATCATTCAAGATCGAATATAGAGGACTGGACCTGAATTAAAAGATTAGTGATATCTGCTTCAAACAATCTGAATATACATATTATCAAAGGATCATTCTCAGCCATTCGAATCTGAACTATAAGTCTGATTCAAGAACAAAGAATTTGCAGAACTTTACAGACCGAACTATGAAAAAACTTTGTATTTCTATCTCCAGCTGCCGACCAAGTCTCTCTAGATTTCTGTTGCCAATATATTTCCTCCCTTGCCAAAATTTCCCAGTACGTTTTGTTTAACGATTTTTCAAGTTGGAACTCTTGTTCCCGCATCTTGGCTGCTACAAATGAGGAGTGTAAATCTGCTAACTCTTGTTCTAGTTTGAATTTCTCAGTAAAGATATTTGGAAAGGTTTCTCTGTTCAAAATTTTCAGCCAATCCTTGATAAATTGTAATTTCTTAAAAAAGATGAAAGCTTTGTTACCTGGTTTGATTTTTGCCGTCTTACCCATAGTTAATCAAGCCTTCGTGGTCTTCATCAGTCACATGGTTTCAAACTTGAAGTGGGTCCTTTCTGGAGCTGAATCTTCTTAAATATTTAAGCTGATCGGGTAGTGATCCAGCCCAGAGATAGGAAGAATTTCAACCTGACAAAGCCAGTCCTGTGCGCTCCAATTTCCTGCCAAAAATAATCTAACTAACTTCTCTGCTATAGTGTGGAAACCTTGCCTCCTTTTCGTCCATGTAAACTGACCATTTTTCAATATTGGTTCAATGAGGCCATTATTCATACAAAAGTTAGCAAAATCTTGTTGTATCTGCCCAGCCCAACCTTTTCCTCATTTCTTATTCGCTGGACATAATAAAGCATTAAAAGCCACCCCTAGAATAAACAATTCCTCATGATTGACAGAATATTAGACAAGGCTTGCTACACCAACCTTTTAAGACCTGAATTTGTTGGTCCATAAACGTTAACAATTTTGATTCTAGAGAGTAATTGTTTAGAATCAAGTTGCATCCATTGCCAATAACTGTCCTTACTCTTTAACTTAACTATTATTGAATTCTCATTCCACATCACTCCTAAACCCCCTGCAGCCCTCACCACTTTAGCAAAGCTACATCTCCATTTTGGAAATCTACGGGCAAAACTATTCATGTCCTCCTTCTTTAACTTAGTTTCTTGCAGAAATAAAATGTCTGGTCTTGCTTGATCCAAACACTTTTGAGAAAATGGACCGTGTCAGGGGCATTGCAGCCCCTGACATTTCATGATAGGATCCTCATTGCTCCCAGGAAAGGGCTTACCCCTTTCTTGATCTCAATAGTTTGGCTTGATTCGCAACACTGCCTGCCATTGCCAGTTTAACTTGTGTTGATTTAGGTCGTCCCTTTTTTCTCTCTCTTACATTTGGTTTGGTAATGTTGGCCGGAGTTTGTTCAACTGTCCTTTCTTCCAAAATGTCAGGGATATCCATCAGACCTAAGGAAGTCCTGGTCATCATTTTCCTCTATGAAAATGTCCCCCGAGTCGGAATCTAATTGTCCATTGCCGTCCTTAAAACTCATTCAAAAGAGGTTTCCAAGTTCCTAATTGGAGAGAAAGGAATGTCCTTAAAACACTGATAACCCTTCTCCATCACTTCGACAAAATCTACTGCTCCTATGCTTTTCTCTCCAATTACAGCTTCTCCATCTAGAAACTCCTTCTCAGCTATTGGGGTAGCTGCTCTGTTTGCCATCTTTTGAACAACTTCCATCTTCAGCTGAACTGATGTGGGATGAGCTTTGGTCATTCAAGATTCAAATAATTAAGTTGAGGTTCAATATCACACCTTACTGCTGTTATATTCTGGTCACTTACCACTTTCCCATTACCTTCCATTCCCATATCTGTGATTGTAACTGTGTTTCTCCCCGAATCTCCATTAGTTGCAACAGTGTCACCGCAGCTAAACAACCTCACAATTTCATCTTGAACTAATTTGCACCAGATCTGGCTACTGTCATCTTGCTCCATATTGGGTTCACGCTTAAACATCAAAAGACCCAATGAGGGATCTTCAGTATGGCCTTTTAAGATTTGAGAGGAAACCTTGAGAATCAGATCAACTAAAGCATTTTGCTTCAGACCCTTAACATTTATCTCAGTCATCCACCCTCAACTCCAGGTTCAAGGTTCGCTGGTGCACATCCACCTTGAGGGGTTGTCTCCAAATGCCTTTAGCTGTTCTGATTGTTTAAAGTTAGGGACTGGGTGTAAACATGGGTATTTGATCAGCATTTTAATAAATATTGATAGATCATTTTGATTGACAATCTCCTCGTGGTGCATATAACCACCCAATTTATCCCCTAAACTTTTGAGGGTTTCAGAGTTTAAATATTCCTGCAGTAAATTGAGGTGTTTGAACCAAGGAGGAGATTCTTTCAGCTTAGCCGTTAATGGGTTAAAATTTGGACTCCAGTCTAGAACGCTAATCCCACCTCCATCAACAAAGAAGGGATGACTTTAAGGTGCCCCACAAGTAATTAGGTGAAAGCTATTCGCCAAAGTTTTAAGTTGGCATTCTTGGCCAAGGGTTTTCTCACACCATCATTTTTAAGTGTAGGGTATGCCAGCCATAGCCTACCCCATTTAATTATAAATGTGCAATCTTTGAGGAATCTGATTGACTACATTCATTCTATAGACTCAATGCCTAAAACAGTAATCGACAAATGGTTGTAGCCAAGGCTTACCAATGGGCTTGGGCTGGCAATTTTGTTAGGTGGCTTTCAGCCTCTAAAAGTTTTGGTTGATCTTTTTAAAATTGAAACCCAACCCCACTCTCATTCCACTATAATCCTTTTGCCGTGTCCAATAGGGTCGACATTCCTGAAAGTGCTTCTATCTGCCCCGCTACGCGCCTAAAAAACCTCCGCTTGTTAAAGGGCTATTGCATGCCTGATTTCCCATTGTAAGCTAAATCCTCGAGCCATCTAAAGCAATGTTGCCTATGTAGGTTTGCCTGATCAAAAACTCGCTGCTGCTGCCGCTGCCGCTGCCGCTGCCGCTGCCGCTCCCACTCCGTCATATCTCCTTGAGGATTTACATATGTGTTACATTTAAGTATACATATACATATTTATATACATATGGGTTATTTCAAGATACATCTATACACACACACACACAGATATATATATATATATATACACAAATACACCTAGGTACCATGGGTAACATTTATAATATAACATATCCGACATTAGATGGTGCAAAACACCCAGGTTTAAATTTAAAGGTAATAATTTTATTTGTCTTATTGTTTATAACTTTGTATGAATATATACATATATGTACATGTGTATATATATGTGTGTGTATATATATATATGAAATACATACAAATATACCTAGGTACCATGGGTATTATTTATAATATAACATATCTGACATCAGATGGTGCAAAAGACCTACGTTTAAATTTAAAGGTATCAATTTTATTTCTTTTATTGTTCATATATATATATATATGTATACATGTGTGTCTATCTTTTGATTAGTTGACCCAATCAGCTCATAAGTGGACACTTGGTATTATTTAGTCTATCCCAGTCTACATTTTCATAGCCAAAGTGGTTTAGACAAATACTTGATAACTCGGTGGCAAGTTGGTGCTCATGCCCTATTCGCTCTTTGTCAATGCTTCCTCCCCTTTGCTACGCGCCTGCAAGGAGAAATAACAGAGTGAAAGTACACTTCCAAATCATTCAAATGTAATCATATCAATAACCATATTAATCAACCATTTCCATTGTTAGGAATTCATAACGAATAACCAATATTTCCAATTCTAACAAACTCATAACAAATAACCAATTTAACCAACCATTTTCAATTCACTAGAAATTATAACGAATAATTAAATTAACCAACAATTTCCAATTCACATGAAATCTCAACGGCCATATAGAATGTTTTAAATTTAAAACAAAAATATGGGATGTAATAGTACTCAATATCAAGAATTGTAAAAACTCATGCAGATGGTCTTTCTTCAATAGAATATGAAAATGCCGACAATCTTAATATAATACTCCTTTAGCCAAATTGATGCCCCAAAAACAAAAGCATATATAATGCACCCAAATTGAAAGAATAACACAAGAACAAAATGCTAAAAGCGATTTGTCTTAGACAAATTGTGGAGAAGGAAAAGTTCACCGACCTCAAGACCGATTAAAGTCTTGAAGGATGAACCATCCCTTGCACCACTTCACTTGACGAATGCTTTGGTGAACTAGGGGTTCAAGACAACCTAAGTGATAATAGACTAAAAACGATTAAGACAATTAAGGTGTTAAATGCAAAGAAACTTAGATAACTAAAAACAAGCAATAACTTATGATGTTTTGATTACAAAAACTAGAAATGCAAATTAACATAGTAATTTGGCTTTCTCTGTCAACTCATTGCCTTAGATACTTGCGTGGGTTAAGGATGACAACACTGATGTGGCACGCATTTGTCTCGTAGAGGCAGAGTATGGAAATAGTGACTGAAAACTAGAGAAACTATTTTAAACAAATAAAATGAAACTAGGCTAATGACAGGAAAATAAGAATGACAACATATTGCAAAAAAAGCACGATTATACTATGAAAACACAAGGAAGAAAAAGGATGATCTTACCTCTATAACCTCAAATTGGTGGATCTAATAGGTCACCCTTGTTCTTTCACAAACTTGCATACACGAAAAGGAAAGGAAAAGGTTGGGTGGATATTTGGAGACCCGCCTAAGTTAGATCCACAGTAGTTGATATAGACCCAATAATAACATTGATAGATAACTGTAAAGATGGATAAAGGATAAAGACAATAATAATACAATAAAAGATCAAGAGTAGCGATATGCTAACAAAACACAATATGGAATTGAGTTAGAGACTTACCTCCATTGCAACGAAGTCAAGGCTCAAAGAAGTGGAAACAAGGATGGCCAAAAGATCACAAAATAATCTCTTCCTTGCAGTATGGAGCTTAAAGATGCAATAGACAAGTTGTAAATGGTGAAGGAAGATCAAGAAGGGTATGCAAAATTGTGGAGAGGATGAAGAAGAATTTGGACAGCGAAATGAGGTTAAAAATGGAAATATAATGTTTGAGAATTGAATTTGAGTGTTGGCGTACAGAGGAATTGAGTGTTACACTGTAGGTTGCTAGTGTGTAACACCTCAATGACACTTTGCACATCTAGAAATTTATGAATGAGTGTGCGCCATGTGGACGACTTTGCGGTGTGTACATGTCTTGGGCCATCCATACTGTAATGTCCCCTTTTTCTGGGACACTATAATTCTGTGCGCTGGCTCACTTCGCCTAGGTTTCAGGGGCGGAAAGGTTCTTTGCAGGTTTTAGTTCGAGGTTTGGCCTAGGCATTTCCAGTTTCAGACCCATCGGAGCAGTTTGGTAGGTTGTTCGGATACTTACTATTTTAGTAAGTAATCAAAGCACAGTATTTTTCGGTATCTCAGTGTTGGTTTGGAAGCGTCTCGCCGAGAGCTTTCCAACGAGCTATTGCATGTGATTATTTGAGTTCTTTTGGTCAGCTATTTTAATGCCTGATGATTATATGGTTTCTTGACTAAGTGACTATTAAAGTCATTTAATTGTCACTTTATTTAAAAAAGTTACTATGTTCACTTAAGTGACTAAAGGACGAAAAAGGTACTTTATCCCACATTGCTTGAAAGAGTGTGCATCACTTTGGGAAAAGTTATAAAGGGACAACAAGCTCCACACATGAGGATATGAAGATTATAATATTCAAGTGAATATTAATATGGGAACTGGAAATAGTTGCTGGTTTCTTCTTCTAGGACGCAAACCCTTGGAGAAGCATTTGAAGGTTGGACGCAAACCTAGCCTTCTAACAGGGTCAATTTTATTTCCAATCTGACTGTCTTTTATGTTTATAAGATTGGATTATTGGGATTGTAACATGTTATTGTATTGCTGTTGTATAATACAGTAAAGTTACTGGGTAATTATTTGTAGTAATCTGCTGATTATGTATTGTACTTCTGAATATTGGAGGAATAAACAATCTTTTCTGAGTTCTCTTGTATACAAATTTGCTGGTTACAAATTGATTGAAGTTCTGAAATCTGTATCAAATATTGGTTTATTGTTCAGATTTAAAATTTGTAAGTATATCGAGGGTTTTAGTAAATATCCGGAAAGGGATATTACAGTGGTATCAAAGCCAAGAATCTTGCCATCCTGTGGAATCATGCAACACAAGAATTTTATGAACTTAATATCTGGAATACTGGTTGCTTAATTGTGAATGAGTTATCTCAAGGACAAACACCCTTGGGAGATAGAAGCTGGACGTAGCCCAGTCGTCTCAATTAAAGTTTAAACTCGTGTTATCAGAGGTGATTGGAGACATTAGATTAATGGTAAAATCTCAATCTCATCAGTTATTTTAGTTGGACATTTTTCCTCATATTTAATTTGCAGTTAGTGCCCAGTCGTTGGAATTGTTTTAGCTGAGAATCTTGACGCTGGGCCTGATAAGGCAAATACAGTGATTACTGGGAACGTTTTGCAGTATACCTAAGTGCTGGGTTTTTTTCCTGTAGTCGGGTTTCAGTATTCACGTGAAGAGTAAGAAAAATCCAGGAGAAATCAAATGAAGATGGGAGAGATGGAAAGCGGCTAACTCCATGAAAGGTCGCAAGTATGGTAGAAAGTCAAAATGCAAACCTAAGGTGCTGGTAGTAAAACGAAATCTACCTTTGGAAGGGAGGTTAATGGCGGACTGAAAGCGCGAGCTTAGGGCCAGATTTATAACAGTCACGAAGAGTTTTTTTTAATAAGGACCGAGTGAATGGGAATAGGCAACATTTAATTCCAAAGACCAGTGGCGCGAGCACAATAAACGCCATTTTTTTTGGAAGAGTTACAAGCACGGGATTCACACGCGACGGCAGTAGGGATAGCTGCGGGTAAACCCGAGTTATTTCCAGATGCGCGGGAAAAGGAAGGAAGTTCACAGTGGGAAACGTGAAGCACCAGTCTGAAGGTCATCGAACTTGCACATCTCAGTTTGGATATTTACAAACCCATGGCAGGAGAACATTCCCAGTCAAGTAGAGGGAATGCGGACTTAACAATGCTGTAAGCTTGGAGTTATATAAAAAAAAAAACTACTGTCGTATGTGAGGAAGTAAATGTGAAATACCAGTTGCTATACATGGAGATATTCTCTTAAAATTTTAATGTTATACTCATGGAATTCCAGTTTACAAATCGATGCCTATGAATGTTTCATATTCTGAACATGTGGAAGACACTGGTTTACACAACACGGGATTAAAGGGCCACGACAAAGTACAAGCAGTTTGGTACAACCTATTCGGCGGTTATTGCACAGTCGGGTATTACTGGAGTCGTCATAGGTGATGGGTCAGAGTAGATGAAGAACATAAGATAGGCCAAGCCACCAGTCGGAAACTTCATCAGCTTGACTGTATGTACACCCAGCCGAATTATTTAACATTGTTGATACTGCTCTCGAGAAGTTATTATTTAGTTAACTGTGGTCACTTAGTTACTGATGTTGTAAAAATTTAATGTATTGAAAACTATTTAGATACCTGGTTTGAAGATTCTATGTTCTGGATATTAACAATTCTAAGTACATCAGTTTCTGCTAGTAATTTTCACAGTAAGATTCAGCATTTGTATCAAGTTGGATTCCTTAACAACTGTTTGATAAAATTACTCAGTCAAGAACTCAGAACTCTGCTATTAAATTCAGAACTATATGCTGAGAACTGAGTTTTCACATCAACTGTTTGACCAAATACTTCATGGTCAGTTTGGGATTTGTTGTTAAGAAATAGCAGAGATTATTACAGTTATCGATGGTGCATGGTGCATAAGGCAATTATGGTCATTTTCTAAGATTGAATGCAGGTTATGGGCGAGTGCTGGGACAGTTCAGTAAGGCACATTGTTGAAGGCATTCAACATAGCATAGAGGTTTGCAAGATAAATAAATCTGACACTACTTTTGAAGATGTCATCAAACAGAAAGAATATGCAGCTATGTACAGCATGTGGATGATCCTGCACCTGCAACGAGTTAATCGAAGCCCAGAATTATTCGAGAGGGTTGGGAAAAAAGAATGAATCAGGTTTAAGGTTGTGCTGGAAAATATGTGCCCACAAAGAACTCTTATCTGGGAAGACGTACTATCAGTCTGAATCAATACAATTCTGAATCTGTGGATTGGGCTGGTGTAATCTCCTTAATGCTGTAAACAGTGATATGTTCAGATTGTTCATGAGCTGTTTGATGAAATTCCGGCATTCTTCCATTTGGTTAAATTCTGGAACTCATCACAAGGATACCCGTGTAATATCATTTATTCCTGCAGTGAACTGTTTGACTAAATTACTTCTAAATTAGTAGTTTGCATTCAGAAGTTCAGTGGGGTTATAACACATTATTTACAGGCTGTTTTTAATTAATACCTACAGCAATTCTGAGAGAAATTAAATGCAGAATTGTACAGTGGTATGAGAGAAAGTTCGGCATTGGACCAGTTCACTGTTGTTTCAAACTCCAGTAGTAGAACTTTGCAGACACATGAAAAGGGCTAGGATCATTTTTAAGCCGTCTTCTTCCTACAATAGTGTTAGAATTTAAAACTCAGAACAGTCGGAGATCATTGCAGCGTTTGAATCAGTTAATTAATCATGTTTACCACAAGTAACTAGAAGCAGTGGAACAAGAGTATGGAGAAGCTTAAACAAAGTTTATAAAAGTTGGACGAGAATCAGAAAAGGATGGATGAATTGATTTCAGACCTTGCAAAACTAGATAAAGTCGCACGAGGAATGGTTTCCATTGTTAAGAGGACTCCATTACAGAACGAAGAGAAAGAGGAACAAGAGGTCCCTATAGTATCTAGAAGCTTCTATGATGAATTCCCAGCAGTTAGTGACCATCATACAGCTGACCTTATGGAGAGCAAAAATCAAATCTTGGAAAACGAATCAAAAAATTCATTTGATGACAATGAATTCCAAGATCATGATGTGGATGGACACGCAGTCACCTTGGAAGTAGAAGTGCATGAAGGTACTGTTATATCAGCAGTGTCTACCTCGCCAGTTGAGCCATCCTATAAGGTGCATGGCAACATAACCCTAGATGTTGAGGTGTGCCTAGATGATAGCATACACGCCGCTTATCATATGGTGAGTGACTTTGATTCAACTTCATATCACAGTGTGGAGGACAAATGGGAAGATTTGTGTGGAAATGTTTCATCACAAGGGGATCATCATTTAGCAAGCCAATTGAAGGTTAATGATAGGATAGTTGCCACAACTGTTAAGCATTTTGATGTTGCTCCTCAAATGTTGGCCACCTATGGTTGGAGTACTCCTTTGGCAGATGAGCAGGATGATAGTGTTTTTTCCCTTGCAGAAATACATGCAATTCGAGAAGTGATTATAATGATGAAACAAAATTACCTACAACTACTTGCAGATAGAAATTTTCTTCTCGAATGGGATTGCATATGTTATGTTGCATTGCAGGGAAATGAGGAGAAGATTGGTAAGCTCACTCATGAGCTTGATGTGACATTGGACTCGTTGTAGAGTGCCCAGTTGGCCCTTCAAGAGTCACAATTACAGATTGAGAAGCTTACAAAGGAGTTGAGTTTGGCACAGTCTCCACCAGCTGCAGATATAGTACAGTTACATACAGAGGCAGTTGATGAGGATCTTATATCCACAGGGTATAGGGGGAATGTGGTTACATCTATCACAGATATTTCAGCTGGGATGAGTACCTTGGTGGAGAACAGTAGAGAACCACTAGTTGTATCGAGTTCTCCTGGGGTTAGTGCCGTGACAGTTGATACAGGACACTTTACTGGTAGCTCTTGTCTCACAGTGGTGGATTCTCCTAAGAGTTGTGTGGTAGTACACTACGTTACTCCGTCATCTACACAACGCATTCGCAGAGTGTCATCCGGTTGGGAGTATAGCTCTCATGTTGATTTGTTTCCATCTTTTGGAAGCAAATCTGTCACTTCATTCCATGCAGCTGATTTTGGATGTCGGCCTGCTGATTTATAGTCAGAGGGATCAATTGCTTGATTCAAGTGTTTTTAGTAATGAGCCATTGATAGAGGTTGAAGCATTTTATTGCGAAGACACAATGAGGAGTGCTCATCATTTTTCTTTTGACCCACGCACGAAGGACTTGATGATGCATCGGTGTGGGTTGGTTCCAGAATTATATCATCCTTTGTGGGATGGGTATTCGCCATCTTCAGAAGGTGGGATTAGTAGATGTAAGCATCCAACTCAGCTGTTTGTGGGGGATTACTTGCAGGGAAAGCTGTTGGTTATACATCATGCTGATATGTATCCAACATGGTTTGCTACTTCTATGTCACAGAGTTCTCTTATGGGTACATGGTTATAGGATGACTATGGCGTCAGTTGGCATGATGGTTTGGTTAGTTATCACATCCATGGGAGTTTAGTGGGAGCTGTAGAGAGATGTTCTGTTGTAGATGCTACTAGGTATTTTTACCTCTATATAGCGAATGGATGTGGGGTTCGATTGTTTTGGGATTCAGGTGGTGACAGGTTTGACACGATGTATTGGTTGATCAGGGATCTAGGTGTTATTAGTATCTCACATCTAGCGGATTATGCTGTGTTGCTACATAGACACATGATTATGATCTGTGTGTTTCAGCTTTCTAACATATCAAAGTTCCAGAGATTAGGACTACTCCTCTTTCACTAGAGTGATATGGCGGTGGAGTCGAATTGGCCGGATCTATCGTTGACATCAGAACAGATATTACAGGAGTGGTACAGGGATATAGTGGTACAAATATTTCAGGAACTGGTCAGTGGTATCTCAGATAGCGCACGAGTGCTCACTTGGGATCCAGATGGAGTACCCCTAGGTATTGCTTTTCATCGAGGAGCTAGGAGGAGAGTTTGGTTGTTATCATCTTGGGGTAAATATTGGTATATTGTTGAGCTCCCATCTTCACTTGACAGTCGAGACTTGTAGAGTCACTCATGGAGTGAGGCCCTTATGCTAACTGAGGATTTTGGCACTCAGAGCAGCAGAACATGGTAGTTGGTGTACCCTGATGGTGAGATTTGGGATCCTAGCATTCAGTTATTTGGCACATTGATTCCTATTGTACTGCTTAGCCATTCGGGATTTGGGATGATGCATGCCGGGCTACATCGACTAAGGAGTATAATCTCTTTCTCAAGACAAGTATGGGATCCTGGTATTTGGTTTTTTGTAGGTATGAGCGGATTGCTTGAGGGCAAGCAATCTTTGAGAGGGGACACTTTGTAATGTCCCCTTTTTTTGGGACATTAGAATTCTGTGCGCTGGCTCGCTTCACCTAGGTTTCAGGGGCGAAAAGGTTCTTTGTAGGTTTCAGTTCGAGGTTTGGCCTAGGCATTTCCAGTTTTAGACCCATCGGAGCAGTTTGGCAAGTTGTCTGAAAACTTACTATTTTAGTAAGTAATCAGAGCGCAGTATTTTTCAGTACCTTAGTGTTGGTTTGGAAGCGTCTCGTCGAGAGCTTTCCAACGAGCTCTTGCATGTGATTATCTGAGTTTTTTTGGTTAGCTATTTTAATGCCTGATGATTATATGGTTTCTTGAGTAAGTGACTATTAAAGTCATTTAATTGTCACTTTATTTTAAAAAGTTACTATGTTCACTTAAGTGACTAAAGGACGAAAAAGGGGCTTTATCCCACATTTCTTGAAAGCGCGTGCATCACTTTGGGAAAAGTTATAAAAGGACAACAAGCTCCACACATGAGGATATGAAGATTATAGTATTCAAGCGAATATTAATCTGGGAACTGGAAACAGTTGCTTGTTTCTTCTTCTAGGACGCAAACCCTTGGAGAAGCGTTTGAAGGTTGGACGCAAACCTAGCCTTCTAACAGGGTCAATTTTATTTCCAATCTGACTGTCTTTTATGTTTATAAGATTGGATTATTGGGATTGTAGCATGTTATTGTATTGCTGTTGTATAATATAGTAACGTTACTGGGTAGTTATTTGTAGTAATCTGCTGATTATGTATTGTACTTCTGAATATTGGAGGAATAAACAATCTTTTCTGAGTTCTCTCGTATACAAATTTGCTGGTTACAAATTGATTGAAGTTCTGAAATTTGTATCAAATACTGGTTTACTGTTCGGATTTAAAATTTGTAAGTTTTTATCGA
This sequence comes from Cupressus sempervirens, assembly GCA_028749045.1. NCBI lineage: Eukaryota > Viridiplantae > Streptophyta > Pinopsida > Cupressales > Cupressaceae > Cupressus > Cupressus sempervirens. The sequence goes on along the minus strand of CM053787.1, from coordinate 683,151,915 downwards.
GGGTTTTAGTAGAAAGGGATATTACACATACCACGTGGCTAGGATTTTAAGTTGTAGTGACAAAGTGGGATGAATGGATGCAGAGGTATTATGTGTTATTTAGGCCAAGATAGAGGCATGACTTAAAGGTAAATTACATAGGGGTACGAATTTACAACATTACATTTAGCCCCCACTTTAACAAACATATCATGATAGAGAAATGCGAGGTAAACTAAAGAGAATTTACTCAACTTACCAATGAGATTTCATTCATATAGGTTTGCCCCTAGCTAGAAAGCTCTGAATTGTTGTTGAGTTGCATCCATCATGTAAGCTGCATATGAGCAAGCTAGATGACAAAGACAACTTGTAGACAAAGACCATGATGATACATCAATATCGGTGGCAAGTTATGCTATGCCATACAGCCATACGATAGGGTGATTTTGATAATGCACAAATGCGAGTAGCAAAAACTTTATTGTCACATGACAAGGCAACTTTAGACGATGCACAAACATGCGTAGCAAAAACTAGATAAGCATGTGATAAGGCAGCTTAGACATGCCTAGTGAAAGCTAGACAAGCACGTGTTAGGGATATGCATAGCAAAAGCTAGAAAGATGTACAATAGGGAGAGATTTGATGAGATAGTGGATTGGTAGACATAAAGATTAATGTTTTTGAATTTTGCAAGGAAAACCTATGATGTAGAGACAACATGATTTTTAGGAAAAAAGACAATTAGATAATACCCCCCAACCCGCCCCCCCCCCCCCCAAATTATGGACTATTCTCCTCAAAGGGGAGCATGGGACGTTCTAAGGAGAGAACTAGAAGAGACATTGTGGCATGCTAACATATAAGATGTTTCCATGAAATGCTACTTCTTGACAGGTGACACATGGTTTCCACAACATTCAAGTAGAGACGAGGGGTCTGGTGGATTGGCATCAGAACCTAAAAGAGTGATATACATCGTCCTAGGGGATATTTCGTCAGTGCCAATCATGGCTCGGATATGAAGAATAACACACAAAGACAAATAAAAATAAAAATTTGGGTCAAAATGGAAGGGTAGCCTAAATGTTCCCAATCCTCAACATTGTCCTTAAACGTCAAAAACCAAATTATGACAAATAGAAGAATAAGTCAACACATAAAAGAAGGTGCATGATAGATAACCACTTGTTTACAAGCACAATCAAAGTAAAAGGGGCCTCCAGGAGTGAACAACATTAAAAGGTATGGTGTAATGGTAAACTACATAGGGGTGCAAAGTTACGACATTACACAAGTTTATGTTGGCTTCAAAATTGAGATAATAATTAATTTTAAATTATATAATATTTGAGTGGATCTTCTCAACCCTTTAAACTATAAAATTGACCAAATGCTCTTAAAATCACATTAATCACCTTTGTTTAACTCTGATTTTTGAAATGGAAGCCAAGTTTGATAAAATTAATATTTTATCTTTCAAGTTTAACACTTGAAAATGTGCCCTTGAAGCTCCAAACTATACCAAAAATGAAAAGGTTGAACATAAAAAGGAAATCATTTCTTTTGGTGATGCAAGATTTCTTGTTAGCTTGACGATTCTGCATAAATTGCCTATAACATATGGTGTGATTGAGGAAGCTATATTTAGTTGCTTGTATTTGAAATCTCATTTACTTGAAGTTTGAAATTCATTTCTTTATTTAGCATGTCAACAATAAATTTCTCAATGATTGTCTATGTTATCAGGCTTGTACATGATATCTGGTTAGAATATTATTGCTTAGTTCTTGATGATTTGTTTTCCCCTTGAGCTGCATTATGGTGCTTTTGACCTTTTGAAGGCTCCTGAAATGCAGGCAAGATCTTCAGATACCAACTACATCGAGCTTAGGTTCCGTCCAGAAGATCCAAATTCTCATCCTGCATTTGGGGAGCTCCGACAAAGTAATGGTCTTTTGCTGCGTATTACAAGAAAAACTATGCATGATGAACAGAGTTCTGTTTCTCAAGCCACCTTCCCACCTGAAATGAATGAAAATTCTTTACAGTCTATTGGTATAGATCATGATATCCAGATCCCTGGATCAGAAAATTTTGTTCTAGGGAGTTCAAATGAACTGGATACCTCAGATAATGATGATATTGATACTTCACAAGGACAGGACCAAACAAAAGAAGAGCTAAGAGCTGATATAGTTTCCAGAGTAGATCATGCGTATAGTTTTGATGGTGAGAGTACAGTGTTTCTTAATTAACAAATTTTATCTTTTCTCTTTCATAGCTCGTTCAAAGAGTTGATGATGCATATATAGTTTTGATTGTGATAGTACAGAGTTTTTTAAAATAACATTTTGTATCTGTCATATCCCATTTGTGTGTTTACATGAAAAATGGAGTTAAAAGACTTATTTAAAATTTCTGCATTCTGTTCATGGATAACTGGTTTGCTATGTAGTCATTTGTAGCAGCTCTAGATGAAAGTATGGAAAATAACTTAATTTCATGGTTTGCATTTCCTGGGCAGGCATGGTAGACTATCAATATGTACTGGCTGTTCATGCCGAGTCATCTAGAAACAAGAAAAAAGGGCTTATTGATCCAGTTTTTGGTAAGGTTTCTAGATTTGTTATTGGCTTAAGATTAACTCAAAGATTAATATTACAAATTTAATTCTATTTATGCAGATAGTTTAGTTCAGACCACTAGATATACACATTGAATGAGTCATTTATAGAAATAGCACAAACGCTAGTGTTGTGATATGGCGACTAGTTCAACTGTGTTGCTTAGTTTGCTAATTTGTCTGTCTTAGAGAAAGGCACTCTTATGGACATGGAGCAAGATGACCTGATGATGCTTGTACCACCACTTTTTTCGTTGAAGGACATGCCTGAACAACTAGTGTAAGTTTAAAGATTCTCAGCTTTCGCTGTGGTATTGAATGTATTTGCATTGTAAATTTTGATTGGTATTAAGGATAGGCATTTGCTTGCTTAGGTGAAACTTACAAACTATTTTGTTACCCATTTCAACATCTTTATCTGTATTACATGATTGCTTTTGTCAAACACTAACTTATGTGTATAATGTATTTGCTTGCAGAGGTGCAAGAATAAGAATGATGAAATGAAAAAAGGACGAGAAGAAATTAAAGCTTGTTATTTCATAAACGATTGATGAATACTTATAATGAATACTTGGAGCCTTGGAAGTTAATTGTAGGCCTATCATGTTGATGACTTCTCTGCTAGAAGGGTTAGCAACACCAACTTTTTGTTAATGTTGTAGCTTCAGTCGGATTGAATGGACCTAGAGATAATCCTTCTATGGTCATTGGTTAATCATCAATTAGTCAAACTCTCCTATATATATATATGTTACATTTAATTATGTTTATATATTATTGTTAAGACATTTTCTAATGCTGATTAACTTATAATATACCATATAGAGACATGTTTCTTCACGAGACACATCTCCTCTTCTTATATTTATATGACATTCAAATCTGTATTTGGGAAGCATAGAAATAAATGGTTGTGTTATTACTCTTGCAGAAAAATGATCCTTAAATTTAACACGGTATTAGAGCTAGACTGCAAGTGTAAGAATAGAATCAAAGGAGGGGATGAAAATAACAGATGCTGCCAATCATGGGTAAGCTAGTCACAGAATAGTGGACATTGTGGCAACTATACTTGAGAAAACAATAAAGTTACGGGCACCCAGATAATTGTTAAGAAGAATTCTATAAGGCATCGTTGATAAGGAAAGTTCGGAGATAGGAAGCACACTAGATGATTATTGTAGAAGACGTTATATCCCAGATGGATGCATCATATAACAAGATGTTGAATCAGAGGTTAAGACGACAAATACACACATATATAGTTCAACAAACAACACATCATGCAATTGGGTGCTGGTTCAGAGAAAATATATAATTATTTGGATTGATTGACTGAATGGAATCCGCTTCAGATGGCATTGGAATGAATACGGGTCAGTTTGAACAAATGCCCATATTTTGGAGGTTGGGTCTGCCAGAATACAAGGGACCGCAGACATCGGCAGAAGCACAAAAGAAGTTTTGTAAATGTGACAATGTCATTGGACAATCTTCCAGCACAACAGCGATCAGGCAATAGGGAAAATCGGGTGCGTAAAATAATTATCAAGCTGATGTCTTTATAATGTTATTATTACGATGAGATTAGAATGTATGGAACTTCGATGTCAATAGAAATAACATTTTTGTATAAGTGCTCCGACTGTCATGACATTGATTCATTGTTTCAGTAAATATAGGAGTTGTTTTAAAGAATTATTGATATGGCATGAGTAGATATAGTGCTCGGCTCTTGTACTTTTCGGTTTCATTTCATTTAGATCAAGATCTAATCAAACTTTGTAGATTGCCAAGATTTTGGGTTTTAAATATATGGAGTTGTTAAGAATGTGTCATGACAGTCAAGGCCTCGAAATGGACAGAACATTGGGGAAACTATCATCCTTGAAGTTGCAGGCGACCTGTAAATAAAGAACAAGAAGGAATCATGAAGTATCATTGCGATCGATCTCTGTGAGAATAAATGGAGACCTGAAATTGATCAGGCTCTGCTCATATTAATGAGGCTTCGTGAATGCTATAGAATGCATGAGGATTATCAAGGATTGGCTAGATTGGACGATTGACATTGATCGGGGGTCGGTAAGGAAATAGAATGGAGCATGTTATATTTTCTGGGTTGCACATGGAGATGTGCACTGTGAAACAATGACAGTGAAGATGGGCTCAAGTGTTGGTATGATAACATGTATTGATGAGTCATTTCTTTGGGTATGAGCACTTTGCAAAATAGGGCACAAGTGGGAAAGGTTGAACAGGAGTATGTAACTGCAACATTATGACATAGGGATTAAGAGTAGGGTTTGTCCCCAACATGAATACACAATCCAATGTTGGTTGAAGATGAGGAAAGTTCTGAGGAGCTACGGGCATTGAAGAAGAAAAGTGAACAGAGACAAAGTCTCAATTAGATATTTTGTAACAAACGAATTTTTATAACCAATTTAAAACACCTAATAATCTGATTTAATAAGTAACTGATTCCAGTTCACATGACAAAAACTTCCATCAACTAAATATAACAATGATAAAATAATCGTTTTTCTATTCTAACTGTATTTCATGTGCAGCTGATATAACGAGATAGATAAATAAATACATTGCTAACATTTTAACCATTTCTAACTGATAACATATTCAGCTGAAAATCAAGTTATCGACTAACTTCTATATCAAGTTATCGACTAACTTCTAAATCAAGTTATCAACTAATATATTCATTCAAATTATGCTATTGGAAAACTAAAATATCCAATTATTCTTCTAAGGATTAAAGGTAAAAGTGCAAAAGAAACATACAAAAATAGTAGAGGAATCTCTTTATCTTGTTGTTCAAGCCTCAGCTTTGTTGAGAGGAGAAGCATTGACATAGGCTTAACCTCCCAACCTTAGACCATACTTATCCCCACACATCCTAACTTAATAGAACGACCCTCCTTACCTTGGGATCAGGCTTGGGATGTTCTTTAGTCCAGCCATCCAAGCTACCCAGTGGTTTGAGTGCCCCATCAGTTATACCTATATAACTGACGTCTATGGACAAACAAATGATCTGAAGATTGGCACATGTGCCTATAACTACCTTGGCCAAGGATTTCAGTTGGGTTCGTGAACCCGATCGACACCACTTAATTTGTCAACAGATTCCATTATTGGGGCATGCATGAGCTATTATTCATTATTTGATTCTAATTACATTATTGTTTGTTTGGCAGGTTAAATTCCACCTCTTCACCATTCTATGGCCTCTATGCCTAGTGAATCCTAGGTGTCGGAAGATTATAATCATTATGATATTATTGATACACCTCTTCACCATTTCATGGCTTCTTGTTGGTGAATTCCTTAGTGTTCTGAATCCATGAGGATTCTGATCATTATGACAACATGTTTATGAGAAACTGTTTCCAACATTCTTTACAGTTAGAATTCGATTTAAAAAAAAATACTACAAAAATATAGAGATAGAATTAATGATCTTAGTAAATTCAAGGACTTGCAAAAGACCACCGACAGGGTAGATTATATGTTGGTGCATTTGGTTTATTACTTAATGAAGATAAACTTATGAAAACAAATTACATGAAGGTTCTCTTCACAGTCCCAATGATATATGAACAGTTTCACTCCAGTAAAGAAGACAATGATCGATTTCTTTCACACACATAACATTGCATATGCTGACTACAGTCGGTCTAATGTTCAAGGACAATGGCACAATAATATGGAATGCAACATTTAAACATGACCTATGATTTTGCCGGATATCTGTTGGGATATGGCTTCTCTCGTTCTTGGCCGCAACTCCTGTCGGCTAATTGTCTCACTTGCTGGTTTGAGACTTGATTCATAGATTGCAAAATGCTGGTAGAGTAAAGGAAGAACAATATACTTTTGGTTGTGCAGACGGGATGAATGGTTTGGCTGAAAACGAATACACGGCTTGAAGGAAAATGTATCAGTCAAGGAGAGAGTGATGCCGTCTTGGTTGGCTCACGGCTTGTATTAAAGGCCAGCTGAGACTCTTCGGCTTCTATCGGTTTCCAAGATAATCCATCGAATTGAACACTTAATTCGATTTGAAAAGAGGAGGAATAAGGAGGGAAAAGAAATAAGAAGTTGAAGGGTTATAAACTTTATTTTATTATTATATTATGCTCTTATATACGTTCACGTATGTATATTGATGAGGTGACATCATTAGATTATATTATTATAATTTATTGGTGCCATTTCATTTTTATATTTGTGTTTGTATTAAAGTGTTTATTATAATAATAAAATAAGAAAATTCAATAGTAAATCTCTAAAGGTATGAATTATATTTTAATTTAAATTATTTTATGCTTTTATTATATTGTTTTCCTAATAGCTCATGCGGTCCCATAATGTAACCTGTGGTCAAGTCTTTGTATCCTTTCCAAGGGAGTCTTAGCTCATACTTGCCGATCCTGATGACTGAACCAAACGACCATCCCATTCCGATGATACTGTTTAGCAATGCTTCCCCTCTCTTCGATGTTCTCCTGCAATCACCCAATCAAAACATTCTCGCCAACACATTAATACAAAAATATATTGTTCGTTAATTCAAATCCAACAACTGCTAATCATCTAATAACAGTTATAGGTTACTGGTTATTTTATCAACGTCTATATTAACTAACTCAATTCACATGATCATGAAAGGAAATAATTCGTTATCAGTTGGTACAACGTATATAAATAACTAACTCGTTTTCACATGATCAAGAAGAGAAATAATCTGTTAACAGTTGACACAACATATATAAATAACCAACTTATTTCACATGATTAGGAAAAGAAATGATTCGTTAAACCAACAATTATGATCAAATTAAAAATTAGGGCAAAATTTGGGATGTAACATATTTTCATGTAGTTTGTTGTGGCATCACGCATGTGGATGATTGTCTAGTTTTGATAGTACAATGGAAGTGAAAATACGATTGTTCCAGAATTAAAATAACAACCTTCAAGGCCACCAATGAGAAGGCTACATTATAGTGGTATCAAATAAAAGAGAAGTTGAGCAATATGGTAGAATACATTGAAAGGGAAGTAATTATTACAGAAGGAACTAAAAGCTCGACTCTTGGGAGCAACATTGGACAATCTCAAATGAATACAAAATATACATCCAAATACTAGAATGCAATTCATTAAAGTCGACACATACAAGTATTAGCAATACAAGAGATAGGATCAACAAGACATAATTCTTGTATATATAGTATCGCTCATAAAACCCATGTTGTATATGGAGTGATCTCATCCATGGGATTTAAATATAGGAGACAACTATTGAACAAAGACATGAGCTAATATATTCAAACATATTGCATAGTGACATATTGGATTCACCTTATTTGAGAAATGTGCAGTAAAACAAGAATGACTCATGCGGTTAGCATTATCCTGAATAGACTCATTAGTTTATTCTTTGACAAGTAGGCATCAACAATAGAGTTGAACATACCTCTGATAGAGTTGGACAATCAACAATGGTGTTAAGTGGAAATAATATTAGATGAATCTACAAGCCCATACGGAATACCATAGAATATAAGTAAAGGGGAAGAGGAGTGAGTGATTGGAAATTCTAAACAATGGAATAAGTGGGAATAATAACAAATGTTCAATTCTCACGTCAACCTTCTTTAGGAAAGAGATGTTCCATTCACAAATGTCTATTGACCCTCATGTGCAGATAAGTAATTTTATCTCTTACATTTATCTACTCATTGTAGTCTCTCTCCTATTTGTAATCCTATACATACTATAAGAGTTATTTTCTTTGATCATTTGCTTTATGTCTGAGGATGTTTTTATAGGAAAAGAGGGTTTGTACTTTACAGATGCTACCAAATATTATGCAAACTCAATCTTATGAAAGTAGCTCTAAAGAAGCTATGATCTACAATTCATTAGTCGTTTGATGATCAATCTGGATAAAGTGGGGCTCTTGAAGTGACTATCCTTGATGATTAAGACTATGAGTATGCTTCCATATAAAGAGGGAGTCTAACACTTCATTAGAGGCAACCTTGTAAGAGGAGGTTAGAAGGTTGATATCAGATTTAAAGGGAGTTTGATATTCCAATCAAAACCAACCTTGAACTGAAAAAGGTCAACAAATCAAAAGCTTGAGGTGAAAACCCTTATTCCACTTGTTAATGTTTTAGCGTCAGTAGAAGTAAAACATTGATTATTTGATATATTAATCTGTGTTTATGTTTTTCAGATAAATTGTTATTGGTGATTCTTATATATATATATATATATATATATGATATATGTAATATAATATGTATTATATATATTATGCATTATATATTATTATATAATAATATAATAATATAATCTTATATTACATATATGGTTAATATATTAATATTATATATAGAAGATGAGTTATGCATATAGTTATTTATAAACTAAATGGTGATTAACTGTAGAGACATGTCTCTTCATGCCTCTTGAAGAGACATGTCTCCTCCTCTCATATTATACGTATATGAGATCCAAATGTGCATTTGGAAATCATCAATTACAATGGCAATGAAAGTACATTTGCTGAAATGATCTCAGTTACTTCAACATGGTATCAGAGCCAACTGCAAATGCACTAATAAATAAGAGATAGGGAGAAAGAAGTGCCATAAGATTTATAGAACAATATCATTCTCTATTATAAACTACTGTTTTCAAACCGGTACAATATCATAGGAGTGAAGTGTGGTGCTTGAGGAAGATAATTATTTAAGATTCACGTATCATAAGGAATATCGTTGTAGAGAATACAATTTTATGAAAAGTAACCTGATATGTTTGACGAAATCCCCGTGGAAGGAACGAATCTGAATTCATTAGTCTTGTTAGATTTTGAAACATGATTGTGCGCTTTGTAATGTTGATAACCTATGAACTTGCTGAATGATGAGAATCTTGGTTCGGTAAGCATGAAAGCTCATGGGGATCGTTTTTAACAATGTCTTATGGGAATATCATAGAAAAGTATAAGAATTGTTTTGGCACAACATGAATCAAATCACCACCTGCCTAGTGCAAAGTGTACAGGAATCAAATAATATGTGTTTGAAGAAAATGGTGAAGCTCAGAGTCTTGGTTACGCAAGGATTGAACGTTGGTGGAGATCAGCATTGAAACAAATTCATCAAGCATGACACACTGATGGTGAAATCGAGCGCATGCAATCCATGGATAGGAACCAATGAGTATTTGATAATATGTCATAGCAAACCCGCAATGTGGTCACTGATAAATAATACCGAGTGGTGAATAGCGCCACATAAGGGAGTTCATAGCTATTAACAGGAAATAATCTTTGTGAGGGGAGATTTAAACAAGGAAAGGACAACTGCTTAATCTATAAGTTGCCTGCGGTCCATCGCTGTAACTTACTATTTATATGCATTAAAATGATGACATAATCTTCAGACATTCGAAGGAATCAATATTTATCCACGTATTTGTTTATAATCTGTTTCAGGTGCTACATTTTCAAATGTCACATTATACTTGAACTGTTGTTTCAATATCTTGAACAACATTAGACAAGGCTCAATGCTTATTTTCACTCCAGAAGGGTCTCACACAACCAACTTGTACGCAACGTTGAGCATGTTGTACATAGATGACGCAATGGGGAGTCGAGAAATTTGTTCTTCTATGTAAATACACAGAGACTAGATATAGTTGATGTAGTCTTGAGGTTCAATACCACACACATTGTCCATGGTGGAAGGCCAATGAGAGAGGACAGTACAAGGTAAATTAGTCACAAAATTGAACCCTTGTTGCCTATAATAACAGTCATGTGTGGACATTACAAGTGTTTTAAAGGAGCTGATGTGGAAGGAGTGATAAGGAGGGAAAACAATAGTGACATGGACCGAGTATTAAGAGCTTAGGATGATGTTATACACTTGCAAGGTGTGCACCGTAGGGATACCTCCAAGTGGGAAATGACGTGATTTATGCAAACTTTGCCTCTTAACCTTGGAAACAAATAAGAAAGGTGGTACCATGGAGAATTCAAGCGGAGGGCTCTTTCAAGGCAAATACCAAGGAAGGACCATGTGCAAGTCAAACAATTGACCATATGGACTTCGATACCCACAAGGTAGGTAGAGTATTGGAGGTACGTAGAAATGAATATATATATATATATATATATATATATATATATATATATAAAATAATTAGTAACATCTATCATTAAATAATATATGATTTAGATGGGAGTGGCTAATAATTAGTGACTTGTTGGTATTATTGTTGTGAGTTACTAATATTATTATTTTGAATGAAATATGAAATAATATTATAATCAAGGAAAATAATTATTAATGAATAATAATATCATAGAGTGAATTGTTTTATTCTAAAGGAATAATATTTAAACTACTATGATTATTACAAATACTTGATTATTCCCTATACTATTGTTATTATTGTTTTTTATTATTATAGTAGTTTCCTTCTTATTTTTTTTATTTCAATATGTACTATAAGAGATATGTGCCTTGATCTTTTTCCTCTGAGAATGCTATTGAAGGAAAAGCAAGATAGATATCACATTGAGAGGGAGCTTGACATTTCATTTGAGGCTCTTGTAGAGCAAGGAGAAATTGTGAAGGGGAGTAGTGTGATAGAACGTAATAAATGATCTTCATTGAGTTCTAAGAGAATTAGTCATCACACATGCTACAGAATATGGTGAAGGGTTTTCTTCTGAAACACCCACATATGGAGAAATATAATTAGTTCCATTTTCGTCATCGTGGATGGAGAGGTAAAATCAGGTATCATTATACTTGTTTGGTATATATCATCATATTAATTTAATTTAATTTAGAAACATAGCATTATCATATTCCTTTATGAATATATATGATGAAGAATTATATATATGTGATTAGTTAAAGGGACATATAATTGTTATTGGAATAATAACATTAATTTTGATTATTATCATTATGATCATTCATTTTAATTTGTATAGTATGGTGAGATAATATAAACCTAAATATGTGATCTCTAGTAATGGACATATATGTCTTTCAATATCATAGTTGTTTTGATAATGAAATATGTATAAATGGAAGAATTAGATAATATAATTTCTATTGGACATTCTTGATAAGGAAGATACAAGGAATGTAATTAATCAAGTATCTACGAGAGCATTAATCTATTAGCAGTGTCAAAGTGGATCATGTATTGTTTAAAGGGCATCAACATTTGACTACATAAGTATTTTTTAAAGCAAAATTTCTAAGTACTATATTCCTAAAGATGTAAATCTCTCTTAATTGTATTTTTATTATAAGGGCTTTTTCTTTTCCTTTGAGTATGTTCTTGCAGGAAAGGGGAATTGATATTAGATTATGATAGAGTCTGACATTTCATTAGAGACAACCTTAAAAGAGAGAGAGTAGATAGGGGATGTGATTCAATCAATCTTCAGTGATCTCGATCATATTGATTTAGAGGGAGTAAACCATGTTGTGATAGAATCTTGAATGATCAATAAATTGTAACAGTGAAGAGGACTATAATTTATGCAACCTTGTTATCTTAATGGGTCTACCCTTGTGTACATCATATGGAAGTGGTGACTTAATTTGAACCATCTACGATAAATGATACTTGATGTATGAGTTATAGAGTCATTCAAGTGGCACAGTCATACTCAATCAAGATATTGGCGTATTATGGATGAGTTTTTGTTTGCTTCTAAATGAATGTTTGGATTTTCATTGGATAAAAAGAGCAAGTTCGAACTTAGAAAGAAGTTATCATATTGGATACAAAACAATATAAGAATGAGTGTGAATTTTACATTGTGGGGGGAATAATATTCAATGTTACATTCCCACTTGAACCATCCTTAGAAAAGGAGATATTCCATGACCCTCTTGGGGCAGATAAGTACTTGTATCTTTTACATTTATCTATTCAGTTATTAAGGGTTATTTGCTTTAATCTTTTCCTTTATGTTTTAGGATATTCTTACAATAAAAGAAGGTTGGTACTTGAAATGTGCTACCAAATATTGTGCAGACTAAATCTAATGATAGTAGTTCCAAAGACCCTGATGATCAAGATGGATCTTGATGCAAGTATCTTTGATGATTGAGATTATGAGATTCTTCTACATTAAGAGGAAGTATGACACTTCTCCAAAGGCAATGTTGGAGCTTAGAAGATTGATACTCAGAGGGAGTCTAGAAATCCATGTGGGTGACTACACGATGTTGATGGGCCTACTCCTATGTATATCATGAGGGAGTGATGAGTTTGACAAGCATCCTTGGGAAAAGAGAGTTTCTGAGGAAGTAACAAGAGGACTTGACATCCCATGATCAATATTCAGAGGGAGAAATTTTGAGATGCAATCCCTTATGGATGATATCTTCTCTATGAGGAGAAGTTCTAAGGGAAATGTTAAATTGAAATATTTCAAAGGTAAAAAATTGATATGTTGATTTCAATCTATATCTGGTTATATAATTGTTGTTTCAGATATGTAATGAAAGGTGACGATCTTTCATTGGCATATATAAATAGAAGGTAATCATTGTAAGGTGATGATCTTACATATGATAGGCCTGTTATCATGGTTCCTGGGGCCGGAATCTGCCAGACACCATGATAACAAACAAAAGGTAATCTTTGTAAGGTGACGATCTTACAAATGATAGTCCTGTTATCATGGACATCTCTAGATATTGTTTTCGGACAATTAGAGATCATGGGTAACAAATCTATTATGTCATAATGGACATCTCTAGACATTGTTCAAGTGCAAGTAGAGATCATGAGTGTTATGGGCATCTCTAGACATTGCTTAAGTGCAAGTAGAGATCATATGTGTATCATGAACATCTCTAGACATTGCTTAAGTGCAAGTAGAGATCATGAATGTGTTATGGCATCTCTAGACATTGCTTAAGTGCAAGTAGAGATCATGAGTGTGTCATGAACATCTCTAGACATTGCTTAGGTGCAAGTAGAGACCATGAAAATTTTAATCACTATGGACATCTCTAGACATTGCTTAAGTGCAACTAGAGATCATAGGAAATACTTTATGTTGCTAAGAGATTTTAATATACATTGTGTTTGATTACATAATGATTCTGATTCTAATCTAATGATGTTTTACTTCTCCCCTGCTAAAGAGGGAGTGTTAATGTTTTAGCGTCAGTAGAAGTAAAACATTGATTATTTGATATATTAATCTGTGTTTATGTTTTTCAGATAAATTGTTATTGGTGATTCTTATATATATAATATATATTATATATGTAATATAATATATATTATATATTATGCATTATATATCTCATTTATATATATATGACATATGTAATATAATATGTATCATATATATTATGCATTATATATTATTATATAATAATATAATCTTATATTACATATATGGTTAATATATTAATATTATATATATAAGATGAGTTATGCATATAGTTATTTATAAACTAAATGGTGATTAACTGTAGAGACATGTCTCCTCCTCTCATATTATACATATATGAGATCCAAATCTGCATTTGGAAATCATCAATTACAATGGCAATGAAAGTACATTTGCAGAAACGATCTCAGTTACTTCAACACCACTCTCTAGGAGAAACCATGGTGGATCTACCCTTTGACTTGGTTCCTGATGGATATCACGAGAGTTACTATTTTTCATATGCGAATTATGTCATGAAAGGTGACGATCTTTCATTGACGTATTTGTAAGGTTGCTATTATAAGGTGACAATCGTAACAATGGCTTGACCTGTTATCTTGATTGACTACATTAAGTTGCTGTCCCAGAGTGTCAAATATCATGATAACGGATGTATCATAGTAGATTGCATTAAGTTGTTGTCCGGAGTGCCGAAGATCATGATACTTATCATGATGGAGAACATGACATTTTGATTACTTGTTATCTGATAGACTACATTCAGTTGCTGTCCCAGACTGTGCCAAAAATCAGATATTTCGTATCCTTCTAGGATATAACATATTCTTTTGGTAGGCATCATGAACACGATGCTAGTGCACATACCAAGAGAACATGTGTGATTGATATTTCTTGTTGAATCATAGTTCGGATGATATCGAAAGATAACATCTAAGTTGATGGATATATGTTGATATCCTTAAATATGCCATTTCGAGAATATCATATTGAGATGATCTCTCTATGTGCTTGAGAGAATAATGTCTTCTATAACAATCCTCCCTAGCTAAGAGGGAGTGTTAATGTTGTAGCTTCAGTCGGATTGAATGGACCTAGAGATAATCCTTCTATGGTCATTGGTTAATCATCAATTAGTCAAACTCTCCTATATATATGTTACATTTAATTATTTTATATATTATTGTTAACATATTGTCTAATGATGATTAGCTTATAATTTACCATATAGAGACATGTCTCTTCATGAGACATGTCTTCTCTTCTCATAGTTATATGACATTCAAATCTGTATTTGGAAAACATAGAAATAAATGGTAGTGTTATTACACTTACAGAAAAATGATCCTTAAATTTAACACTTTTCAACATAATTCTCATATCAAATAAAATATTAGCGAGGAATGTTTTATCATCATTCCTCCCAGCATAGTAAAATAAAGCCTTTTTTCTCCAGCACTTAGAATAGGAATTAAAAGAAGCATAATGATAAATCTTGAATGATATTGGTACTATCATTGTTAATGGTATTGTGAAAGACTTGGCATAAGCATTAAAGAAACCTTCTGCAAAGAAGCTCCCTTGTTCAAAATTTCTCCAAATGCCTGAAGTATTTGCAATAAGTGAGATCTGAGCCAGTATTTGATGTTGGTTGTAGATCACATGCAACTCCAAGCAACAAAAGGATCAAGGATCAATGCAACTGATTGCAGGAAATCTATGTGAGAAAAAATAAAGATAAGAAAGAGAATTTTGAGAAGACTCAATGCTTTCATTGAGCTATCACTTTTGAAGGTTAGAGTAGAGTGCTAATTATACAATAAATAAGGTGCATATACATCCAAGAGGTGCATTAACTCACATTCCCCATAAATGTGGGGCGTTTTAACCTACTCGGTTAGTGTCAAAACATTTGGCATGACCTCCTTACTAGATATAAAAGGATTCATGAAAGGTGGCAAATGAAATCAACAGAGATTGAGAAACCCAACTAACATATAACCCATTTAAGAAATGGCAATATAGTGGCTATAAGAGGTGGCACAAGCAGCCAAAAAGTGGAGTGTAACTCATCATCTTTGTGTGGGAGTGAGTGACGCATGTAGCTTAAGTTTTTTGACACATCCTCATATTTACCTCCTAATCACCCAAGCAGGCTTAAATACAATATGTATAGGAAAAAAAAGATCCCTAATACAAAGAGAATAACAAACCTACTCTCATGTACAAGATATTGAAAATGGGCTAGCAAAAATAACTAACAATTAAAAAGAAGAAAATGTTGTCCTTATGAATAGTTGAGACGAGAGGTGGACAAGCATCAATACTAACATTGTGGGAAATAGACCCCCCTCAATCTTGTGTCTCCCTTAAAATTATTCTCTTAATGCAAATTAGTTGTGATGTCCCCAATTTTAATCTAATAATTAATTAATAAATTTGTCTAAGGAATAAAATAAAATAATAAAGGACATATAATTAATTAATTATATGGTGCCAAATTAATAAAATAATAAAAATAATAAATATTGTCAGCCTATTATAAAACTCTATATGCTTCTTGGAGGCCTTTATAAGGAGATGACTGGGCATTGTATGCATCATGATTTGGATTTGATTCGTCTTTATGTTTTAGGAGGCTGAAGGCTGAGGGATTGTTGTCTGCAGTTTCAGAGGTGGAGGATCCTCCCTATTCTGCCTATTGCAATTTAAGTGGTTTCGTGCCACCCTAGCCTGCCGTTGGAGGTATCACTCGGATATTTCACATTGTGCACCGATTTGTTCACCTTCATTGGGAGATAAATTTGTAATCATTGGACTCTTGTCTGACACTCTTGTAATCAAAAGTGATAACATTTCTTATCTGCAAATAAATATAATTACTTGGCTTGGATGCCAATTTCCTTCGAGAGTTTGTATTACCTTCATTATCATCAGTAATCACAATCATATTAGTGCAAACAAAGGAAAGGATTAATGCTTGTTCATCTTTGTCTTGTACTAAGGATTCCAGAGGCAATTATGTTTGTGGTAATCAAATGGCAGAACATTTTGTTCAGCATAAAGATTCAGAGATATGCAAATTTTCTACAGACTGATATATTCTCAATAAAAGGGAGTTTCAATAAGTTTAATAAGCTTGGGCAATAAAATTTGGGAGTTGATGTTGATGCTGATCAAGAACATGTGAATTCTCAAATAGCCCTGATCCAATAAATTCACCATATTGTTGCAAATGTGGAAAGCTGTTAAAGCACCTTTGATCAGTTTCGTAAACAAACTTCTTGCTCTGCAAAATGGGAACTTTTTGTGTTGTCAAGAACAATTCAGTTCTCCACAACCAGAGACTCCTTATTCAGAAAAATTAAATAGAAGTGGCATGAATGATCTCTTAACATCCATAGCTGACAGTTATATAGCAGCACATATCTCTGCTACTTACAGGATGTTTCTCCTAATCCAGAAACAAATATAAATCTGAGAAAAATTAACAACAATAAAAACAAGAGAACTTACTAATTAGCATCAGCAAGAATGGATAGTTCAGATATCTATAGTAACCTTCCTCAGGAATACCATATGCAAAGACAATCGATGTCTTATGAACTGAGTGGAGGTACTAATCAGGGGTAGCATATGAGGGATTGCTACATTTATACGTAATTGACTACACCAGGAGTGCAATAGTGGTAGATATAAAAATCGCAACAGAAGTATATACATTTTGAAGCATAATACCATCAAGAATACAATCATTCCAATTCACCGGGATCTCATATTTGTGTGGAGCCATGCAATCATTAGGAAGGTGCTTATGTGAATGATTCTATTATACCATCTTTTCCCTATGCTGTTGAGACATCAATGTCAGGAGGAACTGAGGAGGATAAGTGACAAATTTTTACCAGAATATATAGATGTCTTCTTCACCAGTATGTATCTGCAGAAGGATATAAAGATGAAATGATGATCATCAGTGATAGGTGAACTACAATAGTTTAATGAAGCCAATCTTTTTTGAGGAATCTTCAGATGTTTTGAAACTAAAGAAGAGTGATGGTTCTAGCGAGAAGAAATATGGAAAAGATGCGGAACTACAGGGGATCAAAATTGAAGTTAGAATGTGTCATGACAACAATACATGGGAAACTATGGATACAAACATTCATATGCCTCAAAGCTTTGGAGATCACTATAACAATAAGCGTGTGGTAGGAGACCATTATCCAACAAAAGTACATAACATATGGGTGACGACGGCACAAGATATATGTTTCAACAACCACTTTTGAAGCATCGATTACAAATGGTATCAAAGGAAGATGTTAGAATGAATATAATATATTGAAGACCCGAAATAGAACATATATTGCATGTCGTAAATGGACCCTGTTAATACTAAAACGCCATTGCCATGTTATCGTGGAGACAATATACAAATACACAACGATGTTCATTACAAGTTGTGACAGTTAAGACAATAAATCACAATTACATGACAACAATCGTACCATGTATTGTATCAGCGAAGCAGCTAAAAGGTGAGCCTCCGTGAAAGACACGTTCACAATGATGATACAACATCAAGAGTATCTTCGGAGTTTGATATTCATGAAGAATCCGTGTGCCAGCTTGACTACTTTGAAAGTGAAGTTCGAAGGAATGGATACAAGAATAGACCAGATGTCCCTTTATCGTAATAAACCAATTCATACTCGGCTACCATTGGAATTTAATGTTCTAAAATAATAAACATAATGTATAAAGGGAAAGTATCAATTAGTTATTAGTAATGAAGTGGTGTGGTTTTAATCAGAGAGGGTGATAATATATTTTATTAAATAAATATGACTTTTTGAGAAGTCAAATCCCCTATTTGCATAAGAGTATAAATAAGGGTCTAATATTTGGAAATATAACATATTCAATATTCGGACATTCACATCCATATTCAATAAGAAATATTTATATTATTTTGTATGGAGGGATAAGGAGCTTAATATGGCTTTTCTAATGTAAATTCTAGTATTTTATTTTATAATAAAATAAAATGTGTTTTGTTTATTTTTAAAGGTGTGGAGATTTAAACTGTAGATGAATCGTCCTTTGTAATTATTATTTGGAATTCTATATACAATTTAAATGTTAGATAAGTGGACAAGGTCATTTAGCATTTAAATTCGATCATCACAGATAGTGTGAAATATTAAATTGTTTCCGTATCTGTGTTTAGTTTGTCTCCCTACCAGAGGAGTTAAAAGTCAATCTGGACTAATTTAAGATTGCATACTATTTGGTCAGTCGCAGCTTGATTATTTAACTATTGACAGTATAAGCGCGTGGAACATTATAAAGTTGTACGTGAAAATTCACTGAAGTTGACTCTATTGCTCGGATGAGCAAAGGCACTGGTCTTTCTATTATTGAAGTCAGAAAATCTATATATTCCTTCTACAAGCATCAGATCTATTACTAAAACTCTATACAATTCATTCAATTTATACTCAGCGTCCAGTTTCAGTTTCATCGAGTTCAAGAACCTTGCCAGTCGGAGAACTCCAAAGCTTCAATTCACTTTAGAAAAGCTCTGAATTAGGTGATCAGGTTCGAGGAGAAGGTCTACCCACCTAGGTGTAGCAGAGCCTAAAGTGCAGGGGAATCGATAAGTATTCTCATTCGTTGGCTAGAATTGTTTGAGAAGTCCTATTAGAGAAGTGGCAAGCTCTTGGATTTCCAATCTGCGGTTTTGGGAACCAACAGATTGGTGACTCTGCTGTGGAGAGTTGCTCACAAAAATATTGTGAAGTTACCCAGAGTTTCAAATTTCGTAGACCATAATTGAAAAGTAGTTGTATTAGTTTTGTTTGGAAGTGTACTCTGTTGGAAGTAAAAACCCAGGAAGATAAAAAATCAATACATTCCTCAAAAGAGGTGGCGACTCTATTCAATAATGTTTCAGTTGGTAGCGCTGCTGAAGGAAAGGACTCAGAAGGAAGTGATTTGATTATCTAACATGGAGAATATGTACTATGATTAGGAAGTGGATCTATGTTACACCATGGAGGAAGTACACATACACCCACTTGATGCCTTTTTCAATCTAGAAAGATATGAAGGCGAGACATCAACACATTTGTTTAGAAGGATCTTGAATATTTTTCAGGAGGTACCCTCAGACATCATGCCTCCATGCAAGGAATTGATAAGAAAGTTTCGTGAGTTGGGAATCTCGCCAAAAGATCCTGATTTGATACTTCTCTTCCAAATATTGGATGAAAGTCCCAGTTATATATCTCCTTTGGATGCATTTTTGATCTTAGAAAAGCAAGAAGGTGAATCTACAACACAATTCTTCATAAAGATGTTAAATGCCTATCAAGAAATACCTTTGGAATACAAACCTCCATCATCTGATCTTCTCAATAGGATGCGGGAATTAGGCCTCTTATATGATTATCAATTTCTTAACTTTCTCAAACTTATGGATAATGAACTAGTTGCAAAGGAAAATGAATGTAGGACTGAAGTAACATATGAATCAAATAATGTTTTAGACTTGCATGGGGAAGAAATGTGTGGATAGTCTGAGGAGGAATCTAATTATGATGATACTTATATGCCTTCAAATGACAGTGAATGTGAAAAGGAGGAATAGGATTGTCTAAGCGTGGAAGAAATTTCAGCCTTGTTAGATCTGAAATATCAGAAACATATTGAAAGAAATCGTTCAAAATTTTTCCCAAATCACCATGGTGAGCAAGGTGATGGATCAGTGCATTCTCAAGAGGTATTGGATGAAAGAGATGATCATTCTAAGGAATCATATAGTGAGGTTGAAGGAGAACATCATATGATGTATGAACATGGGGAAGTTTTAGAAGATAATGTTGATGAAGACATTAGTCTTGTTGATGACACACTTGATGATCCAAATGAGAGCTCTCATGATAGTATGCCTCAATTTTCTATATTCTTCAACCCATTGTTCGAAGAAGTGATAGAAGATACATCTGAATTCACTATATTCTCAAATCCATTTTTTGAAGAAGACTTCCAGTGCAATCAAATCCATCAGCAAAATGACGAAGAAAACAGGCCAAAATTTGAAGTTGATAAAACTTGTGCATTCAAAAGGTGAGATCTTTCAGGTCATCCCATGAGCAGCAATTGTTTCAAACATGTGAAGAATACACAAAATCAGAGAGCATATTGGAGGTAAGTTCTGAAAACTTTCTTAATGTACTATCTAATCAGATTCTTGATGAGAGAGAGGTAACGTTTCTTGGATGCAAGTTATCTTCGAACTCTTTTTGTGAAGATGGGTCACATTGTGTACATAAAGATCTTCCATTCAGCAGAAACTGCATTACATCAAATGATCTCTCAAAGCCTAAACATAAGACAGATACCAAAGATTGCATTGATCAAACAAATCCATTCAGCGTTGTCCATAAAAACGATGCATCAGCTTCAGCAAGGGTTCAGATGTTGGCGTTGAATGATTCAGAAATTTATCTATTTTTAAATACTCTTGTTGATGAAGAAAGGACGAATTCTGATCTCACCAAAATCATCTGAAATCTATTTCCTCTGTTTCTACATCAAACATGTGGGTCAATGTGAACACTCATATGCTTATGGCTTCTTGGGAAGATTGAGCCATCATTGCAAGAGAATGATTAGGGAGTTTGTTGATAAAATTTGCAGGATTTGGTTTCACATCTACAATTTCATTTGCTGGAAAATTTCTAAAATCATTTAATGAAATTTTGTTTTCATGCAATGCTTGCAATTATTGAGCTTCAAGGGACTGTGTCTTTGAGGCATTCAAACAAAAATTAATGTGCTTTGCTCTGCAATTTTACATGTGTAATGTTGAATGAAGTTTCTGGCTGTAATATCTAATAATCTTCTCCCCATGAACTCTGTTTTGCACACTTGCCGACATCATCTCAAACTGCCAGATGGTTATTTATCTCTTTCATGTGTTAACATTTGGGGTTAGACAATGCAAAAAGTTAAGGATTTGACCGTTCTTGCGTGAAAGATAAAGTTTTGAACAAAAAAATGCAAGAGTTGAAGTTTGGGGTTAGAATAGGGGAAAAGATAATTATTTAGAAAGATTCTCGCAAAAGTTGTGTTTTGAGGTAAAAAACATGTAACAGTTAGTGTTTGGAGTTAAAGAATGGGAAAAAGTTAAGGTTTGAGACTCCAAACACGTGAAAGTTGAGGTTCGGGACTTGGAGAGTGTGGAAGTTAGGATTTTAATATATTTTCATGCTCAAGAAAGCAAAAACTTAAAATTTAATTCTTTTGGCCCCTTTAGAAGTCCAGGCAACATGTGACAAGGATTTGCTGTTTTTTGATATATTTGTTACTTTATTTTTTAATAAATGTCCCGAAAGCATCACCAAACCACCCAAATAACTGCCATACTGGTATATTGATTCCACATACCCCTACTGAATTCGGCAACTTAGCAGCATGATTTGATCATTTTTTGAGTTTGATATACGGTAACCATTCTTCTTTATTAAACAAAAAGTGGGAGATGTTAGGTAAATTTTTGAAGAAGCATATATTCTCTCAAGAAGATTTGTTATTTGTTTTTAATACTTGTTAAATTTCTTTCCTGCTACTTGATTGGTAATGGTGAAATTTTCATTCTTTTTCAGGCTAAAGCCTTCTAACATTGTAAAAGCAAAGCAGAAACAAGAGAAAATTATGCAACAACAGTGGGAGGTAAGTTCAGTTGTTTGATGTTCTCTTGTACTTTACCAGTATGCTTTTATTCCGTTAATAGCTTTTGGACATAACATGTATTCACCACTCTTAGGGCATACATTGAACCCATAAAACTACACATTGTAGGTTTTGAATTTAAATTTAAACAGACTAAAATTAAATGCACAAGAAAATTGCCACTTAGAGTGCATATAACTGTAATATTAATCATTTTCAACTTTTTAAATTATCCTCAAGTGTTTTCCTTTGGCATAAAAAGCCACTTTTTGTGCTGCCTACTGTTTTCTTTGGTTGAAGCTTGAAAGTCAATGTTAACATTTAAGCCTGTAAAATTTACAAATGAGATTATTTATTATAATCTAATAAAAAGTTTTCAAGTTAATTATCACCTGTGAGCATATGGGTTATTTGTCACAAAAAATAAGTTATCCAAACTCTTCTAAATGATGCATTTTTGTTTCAAAGATTGGCTGTGGCTGTTGCTGTCAGCCACCTATGTATTGTAATATATTCATAACTGAACTAGTGGATAGTCAATTTGTGATGACCACAAATGGATAGCCTTACGAAATAGATGAAATTTCAAACATTTGCAAGTTGAAATAGTGAATCAATTTTAAATGTAGGTACCATACCGTACTGAAACTAAGGCTGATCAACAACAATACAATTTGCAAACCCGTATCAATCAAAATGCCTAACTTCAAACGATGGATTCAAACAACACAAGTTGAAATGGATTTTGCTAAAAACCATGACTTGAAAAAAATTCAAGTTATTACAGCATATGTGACTTATCCATGGACTGTTAACTGTGATGTCACGGGCTAAATTTAAAATTGCTATATGCAGGTTGATATATATGTACTGGCAACAATACTAGAAAAATAGATATAGTTCTGTTTACCGTATGGATTAATTAAGAAATGCACACAGACAAAGAATACAAACATGAACAGCAACCAGCAGAATTCTTATTATTATTCGCATATGCCCACAGTACATTATACTTCGATGGTAAGATATGATGATAAGATGCATACAATGCTTCCCGAAGGGGTTATAAATACTTTCCGAAGATCCTTCCCGAAGGTATCCGTCGGCCAGATACATTATGTCCGCTACATAACAAAACCTTTCCGAAGGTACCCGTCGGCTGATACAAAAACTTCCGAAGGGTCCTGTCGGCTGACACAATTTCTACCGACGACAAGTTCACTGTCTAATATCATTTTATCATTCCTCAGAGAGGTCTGCTAGTTAGATCAATGCACAGTTATGAATTGGAATACAATCGCCATATTAACATCTGCAAATGCTCTTCAATTTTCTTTATTAATCAACAAAAATATGGTAATCCAGGCACACAAAATGTATGTACTAGCTTAAGAAATAGACAAAAGCATTATAAAATGCAGGGTTTGTTAAAAACTTACAGAGCTAACCATCACTCACTGTATACAAACTAATACATGGACTGGAGCTGTAGATGGTTGATGAAGAATCACTGTGTATAAACCTGCATATGACCACCTAATCCACTCCATGGATCCAATCAATAGTTATTAGTGTTTGCAATCCCTGTGTAAGTTTGGCTTCTTTTGGTTTTTTTGAAAGGGGTAAATGCTTTGACCCGGAGCTATGAACTGGTGAGACCACAAATGGGGGACCTCACCATTGATGGGATTTGAACCTTGATGGTGAGAACAGCAACACAACAACTTGACCAACAAAACATGCCACTATTGACATGTGTGGGTTCTTGTAACTTATATGATTGAACAGTTTTTCTCCACATAGAGCTCCATTATTGTATATTGAACAATATTTTGTGTGTAGTCCAAAGTGTAGACAACCAGGTTTAAATGCTATTGGTTTGAAGTTTGAAAGTTGGAAGAGTTTTCACACTTGAAGTTTTTTATTGCTGCTGCTGCGATTTATTTACAGTTTAATTGTTTAATTGAATTCATGGAAGAGAATTGTGTTTCACTTATTGTTTGATAGTAGAATGCATGGATCTTATTAGTGAATGATTGTTAGAGGCATACTAACAGAAATATGTTTTGCTAATTGATTAGCTCAAAATCTGTTTGAAATTTATTAGCCATTTCTGTTTACCTTGCTTATGCAGATGGATATAACTCCATGCTTTGGGCTTGACTTCAAGATAGAAGATATCCAAGATACTGTTATTCACTTCCTTTTTTGTTTTCTTACATTTCTGGTAAAATTATCTAGGTGATTGAATTGGTGCTTACGTTAATGCATAGGATGCAGATGCACGAATACCAAAAGACTGCTCAAATTTTAAATTTATTTATTTTTCTGCTGTGAAACTCCCCAAATATGCAAGATTTTTTTTTTGCTAACAAAATAACTCAAGGCTGTAGTTCAATTTGTTGTTTGATTTGACAATCACACAAATTCCACAAAAGATAAACTGGGAGGACAAAATAGTGAAGGGTTCAAATGACTGGATTTTGCAAACTGCTGTTTCTAAGCTCTTTGAGGAGCGACCAATTTGGCCAAAACGTACCTTGCAGGAACGTTTGGCAGATGATGGACTAAAGATTACATATGATCATCTGAAAAGGTCTTCCATTTGCATCTTGCATTAGGCATTTGATTGCTCATCTTTTATACTTTATACTCTTGATGTATAAATCAGAACTTGAAAAGAAATCATTTGATTCATTTTCACATATGAGGCAATTTAATGTTTATTTAAAAAAAAATATTTTCTCACCATTTTGGTTTGTGGCTTTACATTCTGTTTGGACTCATACTTCCAGAGGTCTCACAATATTTTCTTTGCATGCAGGCTTCTTTTTAGAACAGCATATTACTTTGGGTGTGGTCCATATCGTACTTTGTGGATTAGGAATGGTTATGATGCTAGAAAGGATCCAGAGTCACGCATGTAATGGCCTCCATTGCTCTTTCCTAATTGCTGATTTTATTCAGCAATCTTGTTAAACAAATTTAGGAAGTAGAAATGATAAAGCCTTGATTTCTCATTAACAAAATATATTTCAGAAAGCATCTGGTATGTCCAATCAACTAGGATATGGAATAAGAAGAAATTGAGAGAATATTTTTTGGAGACTTTGTATCACACAACTTAGCCTTGCAGTTTTAGTGGAATATCTTCTGCAACCATTTAGGTTCCTCAATATCCCATCTGTCATGGATGAATCGTTTCCCTTTACTAAACTGTAACAACCCCTTTTTCCGGGTCTTAGCTAACAACTATTATATCAATAAATATAGTTATTTTTCCATATTCATGAGCATGAGAAAGCAGTAAAAACAGTTATCTTACATGTTCATATGAAAGAGATTAACGGTTAAAATCAGTTTAACTGAAATATCACAACTAACCAAAGTAATGAGAATCGGAATCAGCAAGGTCGAATCGAATTGTGAATCGGCCATGAATCGGCCATGAATCGACTATGAAGCGGCAAATTTAAAAAAACCCTTTAAATTTAAAGATTTTAACAATTTAAAACTTATTTCATGCACCCTTTATTGAATATAACTTAGACACACTATAACATCATCAAGTAGAAGTTAAAACTTAACATACATAAACATGGAACATAAATGATAAATCCATCACATACGTAACTATGTTACATGTAAAGTGTAAATTGTAGGCTAACTGAAGTAAATAGAAATCATATGATCATAATGTTCAAAATATAGAATGTATGTAAGATAAAGATCCATAAGACATCACATCATAAATGTATGTAAGGATCTAAGATGAAGATCCATGAAATGTATGTCTATCAGTATCAATATTTGTAAACAAAATGAAAAAACAAGGCTCCAGCTCAAGCCTCATCATCATCCTCAAGCTCAGTCGCAGCCTTAGCCTTAGCCTTAGCCTCTGAGTATCCAATCTGCCTACTAGAAAGGGGTCTAAGGTAGGTCCTAGAGAACTGCCGAGCCATATCCCTCGCATGTAAGATGGGCTCATGAACAACATCACGAAGACCTGTGTTTGTGCGTGCGCGTGTGCATCTACCAGTGCCCGAACGTGCTCTAGTTGCCTCCTCTGCCATGGCCACAACCTTAGCCTCCATATGCACTTGGTCAACCTACTCATGGTCTTCCTCAGTGAAGACTGGATCCATAGCCTCAATGAGCCACTCTAATTTTGGATTAATCTCCTCCAGAATGATCGGAGAGGAGTCAGCACCCAAAATCTGTCTGATCCTAAGACGGAGGTTGTAATGAACAAAGACAAGATCATTCAACCTCAACACAATCAACTTATTTCTCCTCTTCGAGTGGATGTGCTCGAATATGGACCAATTGCACTCACATCCAGAAGCGTTGCTTGGCTGACTTAGAATACAAATGGTAATTTTTTGTAGTTTTGGGGTTGTGGGCCCAAACATTTGCCACCATCTATCTGAAATAAGGGAAAACAAAAACAATTAGTCTCATTTACAACTTTAAAATTACATATTCAACAATTAAAATTTAAAATGCACAACTTATAAGTTATATACTTTAGATTCATGAATATATTATTTAATTTTTACTTTGCTGTATTGTTGTTTGAGCATCTATGGCTATCCTATCACAAAAAAGTGGCCCTTTTTTTATTATTGAACTTGTCGAACTCATTGATTGCAACTGCGCTATCCTCATCACTACTCAATCTCTGGATCACTGTATATAAGCCGGTGAGAACCTCCTCATCCACCTTGAAGTCAGGATGGAAACAAAATGCCGAATTCAAAAAGTAAGCTGTTGTATGAATGGGTCGGTGGAGCTAATTCTGCCATCTCCTATCAATGATATCCCAAATAAGGGCATACTTCACCTGCACTCTTGCATACTGGGCTCTAATGGTCTCCTTGGCCCTATCCATGCCCTCATATATGTAGCCCATAGAGGGCTTCTCCCCATCAACAGTTCGTAGGAGAGATACAAGGGGCTCAGTGATCTGCACATGTGCTCGAACATGGACCAACTGTGCTCACATCCAGAAGCACTGCTTGGCTGACTCAGAATACAGATGGCAAATTTTTGAAGTTTTGGGGTTGTGGGCCCAAACATTTGCTACCATCTATCTGAAATAAGGGAAAACAAAAACAATTAGTCTCATTTACAACTTTAAAACTACATAATCAACAATTAAAATTTAAAATGTACAACTTATAAACTTTAGATTCATGAATATGTTATTTAATTTTTACCTGGCTGTATTGTTGTCCGAGCATCTATGGCCATCCTGCCAGAGAAAAGTGACCCTTCTTTATTATTGAACTTGTCGAGCTCAATGATTGCATCTACGCTATTCTCACCACTACACAACCTCTGGGTCACTGTATATAAGCCGGTAAGAACCTCCTCATGCGCCTTGAAGTCAGGATGGGAACGAAATGCCGGATTCAATAAGTAAGTTGCTGCATGGGTGGGTCGGTGGAGCTGATTCTGCCATCTCCTATCAATGATATCCTAAATAGGGGCATACTTCTCCTGCACTCCTGCACTCCTACATATTGGGCTCTCATGGTCTCCTTGGCCCTATCCATGCCCTCATTTATGTAGCCCATAGAGGGCTTCTCCCCATCAGCAGTTCGTAGAAGAGATACAAGGGGCTTAGTGACTTGCATATAAAGTAAAACGAAAATTTGAGTCAAAACCTAAATATAAAATAATATAACTTAAAGTAAAACTTAATCATTAAACAATTAAATATTAAATATTAAATACGAAATAGTAAACTGTAAAATACTAAATGTTAAATTGCAATAAATTTACCTTAAGGATTTTTTTAGCAGGTTTCCAAAAGCCATCATCATCAAATATGCAATTCACCACATCTACCCTTGCAATGGTCGTAGCATAGGAAGATGAAATCCACTCCTGCCCAACAAACATGCTCCTCAAATTGTCCTTTGATGTCAACAAAGAGTGCAGTGTGATGAAATTCGAGGCAAACCTCGTGATGCCTGGACAAGCTAACTTTTTGCCTTTAGTGTACTTTCTGATTGTGCTAAGGACAAATGAATGATTATAAATAAACTTGCATATATTTTTTGCCCTTTCATCACATGATTTGACCAACTCAAGCTTGCCAATTTCCTCCAACATGAGGTCAATTCAATGTGCCACACAAGGGGACCAAAATATGGTGGGGTGCCTCTCCATCAAAAGTTTATATACAACAATTGTAAGTGAATAAAAAATTCAAACGTGTTAGAACTTAGGAAACTTAGAATTAAAAAAAGTTCAAAATTCAAATAAATTTATTTTCAAAACTTGAAAAGTTAAAAGTTTACCTGCAGGAACATAACTTGCTGCATTATCTATCACCACCTGCACCACATGTTGCTCCCCCACCTCTGCTATGACTTCATCAATAATCTCACATAAGATTGTTGCGTTTTTTATATGAGTGGAAGCATCAATGGATTTGAGGAACATGGTATATCCTACAAAACAATGAATTATAATGGATCTTCAACAAATTACCAATCAACAAATCAAAAATTGAAATATTCAATCACGATTCACAATTATGTATGTAGGAAAGTAGAATGATCAATCACCTCCACAGGATACAAGAAAATTGGGGAGTGTTCTATTCCTCCTATCTGTCTGTTAGTGAACAGATTGTCCTCCAAGAAAATGTGTGCAAATATAACTCTGAATGCTCGAGTGAAAGGACTAATCGGCACCAACAGTTGGACAGGCTATCATTGGATTGATAACCTTCCTTTGAATTTGTCGGGTACAGCTCCCCGTGTAAGATATACAATGAATTAATTGTGGATGCTTTTAACCAGAGAGCACAAAAGGATTACAAGCATCTATCCGTAAACACAGAATAGACGTGGAAAGCTAAATGACTACAAGAAAATAGGTAACAAATGACACAAAGTTCATTTGCATGCAGTGTTACAAAGAGAATAAAGTCTAAGAAAGCAAAGAATCAGAGCTTTAAGGACACTTTGAAATCAAATATATTCGGAAAGTCATGACATAATTGCATTTAGAGAAAATTGAAAGCCATACAAAGATAACGATCAGTGGAAAGAAAATTACTCAGAGTCAAAGCTCTGGTATGCAACTATCTCCCGAGTCTCCCTCCTCTAAAAATGTAGAAACAACAAAGATCTCATTACATTTTGCATCTAAATCACTAACTAAAAAGGAAACTTGAATTCCCTCCCCCTGCATACATTCAAACTCAAAATAACCCCTGTTTTCCAACACACAATTCGGAAAACAAAACAAAACTCTGCCCTTTCTCTCTTAGCAAATACAAAATAAAAGTTCAGATAAAACTCCTCTGTTCTGCCGCTCAAAGTCTTCAGCCCAGAAGAGAAACTAGAACCCCTTCTTTGTCTTTTGCTGGCCTCTTTATTATCTTCTCATTTCCTGTGAAAAACCTTTTCAGTTTCCCTAATTGAATCTTGAAAAGCCTTATGACTTCCCCTCTTCCTTCTTTTGTTCTCTCATTTATATTTTGATAACCTTATCAAACATTGATGTAAATCTTTTATAAGAATAATTTGACATATTAAATGAGACTTGGACAAGTGGCACATTATTACATTATTCCAATATAAGAATACTCTTGATGTTGGGCGGATTTAAAATAACTCTGTCAGCAAAAATAGGTCTCGGTACGGGAGGCATAACTAATTATCCCACCGTTGGATCTTGCTGAATTTTGGATATGTTATTAGAATCCTAGTTCTTCACATTCTCAACGAAGCAATTTTAAAAATAA
The DNA here is from genome assembly GCA_028749045.1 of Cupressus sempervirens. Lineage (NCBI taxonomy): Eukaryota > Viridiplantae > Streptophyta > Pinopsida > Cupressales > Cupressaceae > Cupressus > Cupressus sempervirens. The sequence goes on along the minus strand of CM053787.1, from coordinate 683,121,528 downwards.
TGTTTGAGTCAAAAGTTACAGGTCACTGTTTGAGGGTCTATATGACTGTCAGAAAATCCAATTTGCTGAAGTAAAATTCCCAGCCATTGACCATTAGAGCTTAAGAACCTTGCTGAACATTTGATTTGCAATCAATGAGAGGTGAGGAACGAGACAAGTGAAATGGAATACCTATGCTCATCACATCACTCTTCTACCTATGTATGCGGGCCCTTTATCAAACATACTCTATGTTTGATATGCATGGGTTATGACAAATGAAAACATTTGGTGTGTGTCCGATTTTGCATCCTTCAGATGCCTGATGCCTTGTCATTGTGTTTCCTGACTCAATGTCCACATTCTTATAAATGAAGCTTGCATGCCATCATACTCTGCACTACTGAATTAAATCATTGGACTAACAAAATTTGAACTTGAATTATGAATTGAGACAGAATTCTGAACTTTCTTGAACTAACCAATCTGCATTTCGAACCCTTTTGAACCATCGAACCATTTTGAACCTGAATTCTGAACTCTGAATTGTTGAACTGCTTTGAACCAATTTGAACCAAGTTCGAAGTAGTTCGAAGAGGTTCAAGACCTAAAATTGAAAATTTAAAATCTAGGTCCATATGTGTACCAACATTGTCCAACCATCAGTCATGATGGTGCAACCCTTTTCGATCCACTCCTTTCGGTGCTCCTCAAGCTCAACCTTCATATCCTCTACCATTTCATCCAAGAGGTATCCACTCAACTCAGCCTCAGTTGGGGTTTTAAACCCCGGACCACAAATAACAACCGCATCTATCATGTTTTGCCAATAACGAGCCCTATCACAAATAGATATGATTAGAAATTTAGATGTCAAATCATTATGTAAGCTTGTAAAGAAAATTTATGATTAATCAATGAATCATAAAACAAGTAGATATAATTAAAGTTTTACTTTTAAGTTTAACCTTAAAGAAAACAAAGAAAAAAGAATCAATTACTTGGCTGCAACAAATGGAATGTTGCAAAAGTACCAAAATTTGCAAATCTTTTTTCTGACAGCATCATGAATCTCCTTGTTCAAACCTATGCCCTCGAGTGTGGGTTGTGAGCCAAAAGTAGTGCGGGGCACAAAGTAACTATCCATTCTGTTTTTCCACACTTTAGGCCACAATAGGTTGGAGTTGGACTCAATTTCAGTATAAGACCTACTAGCACTAGCACTCACATGAGCACTAGAATTAGGAAGAAATGGAGGCCTGGAAGAACCCTCTCCAACACAACCTACAGATGCAGAAGCTGATGCAGATGCAGATGTGGCTACGGGAGCATGGGAGCCAATAGCCCTTAACCCTTCAAGTTGCATTTTCTTATTCAATTTCTCTTATTCATATTTTTTTAATGCCACTAAACAAGTGCGTTTTGCCTCAACAGTTTGTTTAGTGCAAATTGTAATATCATGTCCAGGTATAGCAGCAATGTTGTATTTGAATCTATAAATAGCACCAGAATTTATTTCTTTACAAAACATAATTTTCTTTTGAAATTTGTTTTTTCTAGGAAACTCTTCGGTATATTTCCAACATTCATCTTTTTTACCCATTGTGGAAAATGAAAGCAAAGGGCTGCTGCAATAAGAAAATTCAAATAAAATATCAAAGTTTGAAACTAATAAACAAAAGCTACAAAGCAACAAACCCTAGTTTGCAGTTTAGTAAAATTAAAAAAACATTCAAGATTTGCAAATGAAATCTAAAAAATTTTAACAAAAAATGCATAATGCACTAACATGCAAAAAAAAAAAATCAGCACTTAACCTCTTGCAAATGAGTTGAGGAGTGTTGCTATTGAGTCCTTAATGCTCCCAATGCAATTTATGGCCTCCCCAGATGGACTTTTGATCTCTTTGGTGCTCTTCCTTCTTGCTGGTTGGAAACCTGTGGTTTTTCTTTTCTCTTCTTCTCTCTCACTTTTCCTCTCTTCTACTCTTGCTTAACAATTAGAAGGCCCTTTAGGATTAACACAAAGAGGAAAGGCAAAAAAGAAAAAAAAAAAAGAAGTTGTTTTATTAAAAAATTAAGTCCACTTTATGGCCTGCCATGCAGCCGATTCATGGAGCCGATTTAGGCTATTTTTTCCATGAATTGCATGAATCGGTGATTCAAGTGATTCATGGCAAAAAATCGCCTGAGCTGATTCACAACTCCAAAAAAATCGCCCAACTTGAATCGAATTGCCAAACTGGCGGTTCAGGCGATTTCATGGTGATTCTCGGAACTATGCAACTAACAACTAAAGGAGTATTCAATCAGAACGAGTGGTTAAACATTGATAATCAATTTAAGTAAACAAGATCTTCATTATGTAATTATATTGCCATGTCTATGAACATATTGCTATTTAAAATTTAGTTTGATCCTTATAACTAAATAATAATCCTGATTACAATTAAAGAAAAATCAAATAAAACGAAATTGAGGATTTTAAGTTTGCAATACCCTAAATTCTGAAACTGGAATCTGCCTAGGGCAACATTTGCAAAACGCAGGTTAGTCCACATATGCTGCTTAGGGCACAAAAAGTTATACCATTGTATTGTAATAACCAATACCATTCAAGGCAACAAAACCACTGTAACATCCCCCTTTTCCCATTGCAAATTATGACAATTAATTGTAAATAAAGATACGTTCATATGTATATTCACATGAATGAAGGACAGTTATAACAATCATCAAGTAAGCCTATCTCATGCATGTAGTTGCATTTCATGTTCAATTGAAAAATCAACTAATTTCCTAATATATTGAAAAGGAAAACCAATTTTTAAGAATTGAAGGGAATAACTAATTAAACGATATTAACCATCCAACATACCTTTAACTCTTGAAATTCCAAATTCATAAAAGTAAAATACCCATTACTGGGAGATAGTGGATGTAGATCTTAACTGTTATCTTGTGCAACTCTTGGTACCTGGTGGAGAGGAGAAGCATTGTAAGGGTCTTAACCTCCCAACTGCGGACCCTTAAGTATCCCCACAAAATCTCAATTGAGAAAGGTTCCCTACCTTGGGATTAAGTACGGGACACCACTATCCAGCTATTGGGCAACCTAGTGATAGAGTACCAATCAATCGCTTGACTAGACTACAAGATCTAAACATTTGTCTACCATAAGCTGACTTAGTTAATCTAGTTTGATTACATTCATTTATTGTTTACTGATTTCATTCTCTTTATCCTGCTGAGTTGACCCACTTTTAGTGATTACCAATTCACTCCCTTCATCTCGACCTTACTGGTCATCCTGGATGAATCTCTGGGGTGAAGTTCTAAACATTGGTTTACCACAGCCATTTACATCTGCCGAATTTGGCTTAAGGCTTAACAAAAAGATTCACGCTATTTGCATCTTAACTACTGATCCTCTTTGAGGGGGCTACCCTTATCTCAGAGAAGGGATGTTCCTGTATAAGCTAGCACTGGAATGGAATTCCTATAAACAGAGTTGTGTTATAAAGTCTATATTATGATAAGATTTAATACTTCAGACATGAGATTAGCGTTCTGCTATGAAAACAGTATTCTATTATGATTTCCATGATCTGTTATGGCTTCAACATTCTGATAAACAATCGATATTCTGCTATGAATTAGCAGTCTGATATGTTATCAATATTCAATTATGAAATCAAAGTTTAAGTATAACATACTCATTCGGGCTGTACTTGATCTTTGAGACTTACGCTAATGCACAGCCTGGCAATGATCACCACCTTCAAGAGAGTCCCTTTCACTTGCAGACTTTGAACTCCAAGCATTGGAGACCTACAACACTTGCAGGTAGTAACTATGCTTCTAATATCAGAGGTTCTTGCACACAATAACTATGCAGATCACGAAGCTATCGTGGCTAGAATGTGGATGCAATGACAGAGATTATTGTGGCTGGAGATTAAATGCAAATAACAGTTATTGTGGCTGGAAATGATGGCAGAATAAGAGCTTCAATACCTGGTAAAGAAAATATGTTATTAGGGGTGTCTTGGGTAATGAACTCACCGCATATACGTTTGCTTCTTCCCCATGCTCGATTATGGCAAGAACAAGAAAAAGGTGGCGGAGAGAGTTTCAAAGGAAATAAAGAGCCATCAGCTTAAGTGGTAAACATATAATATTTAATTTGGCCACTGCATTGATGAAAGTCCCGATGAGATAATTAACAAAGTGGCCACTCATGATTTTTTAAAAATAAATAAGACTTTGGCCAAGGATGAAAGAAATAGAAATATAGTCTTAATATACAACACCATGGTATCTATGAATACCTATATATGTATGTACATGCGTAAACCCCAACCTTATATTTCTTAAGTATACGTCAAATATCAATTATGCGTATACGTTTTTATATATCTTAATTGGTTTGCATATATACATATATACATGAATGTTCATGTATAGATATTTAGGTATCATGGTGTCGATATGTTTAGGACATGCCTTAAACAACAGGAGGCTCCAACCAAATAATTAAAATAAAGGTAACAACTTGTTCATATTTCAATTTATGCTTAGTGATTTCTTTTACTATTAAGTGTTATATAATTTAACTGGTTAGCTCATGGTCCTCCAACATACACTCTTGCTTGTCTAGCTGTTTACCCTTGGCCATGGTAGTTAAGACTCGTACCTATTTGCCTAGTGATAGGTTGTGCCTCCGTGCCCAATTCCTTTTTGGCAATGCCCACCCCCCTCCTTTGACGTGCATCTGCAAGAAAAAGAAATTCTCCACGATAATATCAAATTCCTCAATATAGTCACATTTACCACAACACATTATTATTCATAAACCATTGTAACGACTCACCACCATTTCACTTCCTATGAATTTATGATGGATAAAATTTCCCAAGTTATCGAGATAACAATATAATAACATCATAACGATTAACTAACATGTTCATCTTAATATGAAATTATAACGATTAATCACCCTACCATTTCACATGATCATAACTAATTTTACCTGTCAACTGACTTCACATGAAACCTCAATGGCTATATGAACATTTTTAAATTGAGCCAAAAAATGGGATATACCATAAATGTATCATTATTTGTTGTAAAGATATTGAACCTCGAGATATAAAAGTAATAACATAAAAATGAAATAATCAAAATAATTGGTGACTTTTAATATAGAAGAAACAATATAAAGTCTACAATTAAAATAGCCTCACCAAGGCATTCAAAAAACAATTTCTAGTTATATAATCAAAATAAGTGGCAGTTTTGGTAACGTAAATAAATAGCACAAATTCTATAACTAAAAGAACCTCACCAAGGCATACAAAAATTAATTTTTGATTTTTGGGGATAGTACTGTGATCAGGGGTTGATTTGTGATGAGGATAGATATTATCGTAGTTACTACATTCAGACTCAGCACATACATGGCAGGTTGGTTGTGAACTTGAAATCTGACTTGGCAGTTATAAAAAGTAGTTAGATATGGTGAATTTCTAATGAATCAAAGGTTTATCTAGACATTACTCCCTAAATCATCTTTGAAGACAGAAAAAACTAATCAAGTACAACTTACTTTGAACATATACATAAGTATATATATCTATGTTGCCAAGTTTTGCTGAGCTCTTCTGTTTGCTTGTATGGGTCCAGTTCCATTCCCTGTTCAGAGCTGAATGAACAATAGGAAACTTATGGTGTCGAAGCTGGAGCTTGGGAAAACCTAGGTAGCCTCATGGGCCTTGCAAATAAAAGTGAAAAAAAATCAAAATTTTAAAATTTAAATGAAAACATCCTAAGTATCTAATTTGTCCTAGAAATGAGGGCTCTTTAAGTTCTTTTGGGCTTTTTGACAAACGCAATTGAGTAAAAATAACTCCAAACTGCAATTGTTAACTTTGAAAGTTGTAGCACTGTTTTTCCTCCAAATTGCAATATTATTTAATAAAAGGGACTAGATTCTTAAAAAGGCAACAATCAAGTAACTATCATATTTTAACAGCATTAATTAATATAACTACTTAATCTACCTCTCAATTCATAACAAATAATTACAATTTTATAAAACAAGCGGTGACTTTATTTACACAATTAATTGGGTTTGTTTTAAAAAGAATCCAATTTTATAAAGTCAATCTGTCAAATTTAATTTTTTATAATTTATAAAGATGAATCTTATTCAATGTGATTGGTTAAATATTTGAGTGTTATAAAAATGCTTGCATATATCTTCAAATCAATCTGATTTTATATCTTCTTAAATTCAAATAATGTTCTTTCCAAAACTTACATCTTTTGTTTTTTGTTCACCTTCTTTTTAAACAATTACAAGTGAGGTGTCCCATTCATGTAAATATGCAATTCTTCAAGGGAGACATCCTTTGTTAACTAATCTGTGCCTTCTTTTTCAATTTGATATTCTATTTTCTGCCTTTAAAGTTAACAAGTGCTCCATTAATTAGATTCTACCTCCTCTATATCGCTTATGTAACTTGGGCAATAATTTTAATCTTTTCTTGGGTGATTCTATGCAAAACATAAGGTGGTTGGCCATTTTTCATAAAATTAAAAGCCATGCCAATGGGACATTAATAAACATGCATCGAATGAGATCTAAAACTGATTTGGATTAGCCTTTGGACTGCAATTAGTGGCCTTTGGCCATTATCAATTGTTTTCATATACCGTTGACATCAATGACAACATTTCTACAAACAAATTACTTCGACATTGATGGCAACTTCAACTTCAGCTGTGACATCAATGATAACTTCCAACAATTTTTTTGAATGAAAAATAAGTTAGAGCATTACATTCATTTGGCCATGTGAAGTAATTGATTATTGGTGGAAAAGATGATGTACATGCATACTGATTTATAGAATACTAATGATATGTTATATTTGCAGTCTGATTTAATGGATACTTGTGGTCACAAAGTCTTATGACAGAAGTGAAAATCCTGTACAAGGATTTTTTTCCTTTATGGATAATCAAACTGTAAAAGCAGTGATGTAGTGGGTACGCTTTTCAAATTTGTTTGGGTTGAAATGCAACATTTTGTAGATATTTGTATGTCTTCTCTTTCTTAAGAGGATGATAATTTGAAGAGTAAGCAAGCATTTAAAGTATAAGTCATCCTTAAGCTAAGCTGCCATGAGTAGGGGAATCTAGACTGTCAATGTCAGCTAGGTGTGAACCCTGTAGCAGTCACAATGCTTGGTATTTGTTTCTTGGTGGATGGCTTAGTCAAGAAACATAACATCATTCTCACCAATTGTGCACAACCAGTTGAGCTACAACACTTTGGTTGCTTTTCAGTTTTGCCTTAAATAGTAATTTTGTGCAGCTTGTTTGCTGGGAATCATGCTTGTTTATTACTATCTTAGTTTTTTAATGTTGAATGCCCATAATATATTGGGGTAATTTGAACGAAGATCAGGCTTTAAAGGTCTATAGTTTCTACGCTCACTAGCTTTTGATTGAATTCAATTTTCTGCTAGTTTCATATGATTGATTTGTCTGAATTCTTGTGCAGATATCAGAGGATTGATTTTCGTATCCCAAAGCCCTTAAGGGACTCTATAAATGCAAATTCAAAAGATGGGTAAGCTCCATTGGGCTTTGTACTTCTTGACTCTGCATCATTTTTGTACATCTCTGTAACTAACAATTTTTAATCTCTTGTAGTTTCTAGAATAAGGGCAAATGGGTGCATGAATTTTTTTCATTAATTAAACACCAGTTTTCTTTTCTGAAGTCTCTTTCCAAATAAAACAGTATTTAAAGTCAAATTTGGCTTATACTTTGTCAAGAGCATAAGTGATGGTTCAAACTTGTTCTGGATGATAGGGAAAAGGTTTTATGGAAAGATATCTGTGCCTTCAGAGTTGTTCCCCATAAAAAGTTCTCTTCTCTTCAGCTTCATGACTTGCAAGATGATTATATTCAAGAACAAATTAGGAAGCCTCCGGAACGGACAACTTGCAGAGTAAATTTCTGACTGGATCAAATTTGAAATAAACGAAAGAAATACACACCCACACACATGCACATGCATACACACACACACACACACACACACACACATATAGAGGCTCGTTTGTAAATAATCATAGATTTTTAACTGTTAAAACATTTGCATTAAAGAAACATACAGATGAAGAATTAAATTTACTTTGGCATTCAAACACGTAAGAAGGATTTAAAATTTAAAAAGTTTATTTATTTTTTTAACTATTTTTCACGATAACTCTATCAGGTATATATTGTGTTTCATTAGCTCTACATTTCTTATTTGCATGTCACTTTTGAAGTTTTGCCAGTTTCTATATGGATTCTGATCTCTCACTCACCTATCATATCTGATCACAAATTGCTCTGAATTGGAAAATAGCTTTTGATATATTTTCATATTGATCAAAATGTATATCACATTTTGATTAATGGACATACACACACACACGCACGCACACAAGCACACACACACACACACACACACAGAGGCACGTACACACAGAGACTCACACCCACACCCATACACACATGCACACACAAATGCACATGCGTGCACAGGTGCAGGTGTGCACGCACACACACACACAAAGATAAAGAATTGAATATACTTTGGCATTCAAAAATATAAGTGAGGACTTCGAAATTTAAAAAGTTTATTTGTTTTCTTACTGTTTTTCATAATAATTCTATCAGGTATATATTGTGTTTCATCAGCTCTACATTTCTTATTTGCTTGTCACTTTTGAAGTTTTGCCAGTTTCTATATGGATTCCGATTGGTGCCCTCTCACTCACCTATCATATCTGATCATAAATTGACCTGAATTGGAAAATAGTTCTTGATATATGTTCAAATTTATAAATATGTACATCGCATTTTGATGAAGGGATGAAGGGTAAGGATTTCTTTGAATACCCTGCTTCTTGTCTAATTCCTGTTCATCTTTTCATTTACATTCCTGAGCCTTATATTGGTATCATAACATGTTATTCATCCGCCATTCTCTTTGATTTCCAATGAAATGTTCCCTTAATCCCTATTCATGTCTAATATGAGACACAGTTCATTTGAATTACTATTATTATTATTACAATCTTGAGGCGATGAATATTACATTGTAGAATGGCTTATTATATGAGCCAAAAAATGAAACAATGAAACCTATTTTTTAGGAACAATCTCCCAACAATGTATAACTACTTTAAAAAACTTGAAATGGAGACTTAAGAATAGAATTATTTAAAACTCAACACAAATGAGTGTACCTAGTGATAAGGGGCAAATTTTATCATAGGTGCAAGTCCAAACCTAAGCTGTGGGCAAAGAGTGCATTTGTATGTTCCATGGGCATGTCTCATAAAAAGAAAACTGTTTTCAAAACAAGGTCTAGACTACTACACTATCAGGGGTGCACTAGGTTAGAAGGCCCAAAACTAAAGGCTATATTGTTGTCAAAAGTGCATGTGTAAGTGTTAGGGAAATGCCTCATAAAGAGAACATGAAGTATTGTTTGCAGGTGTTTAGGTGCACACTTCATGGAAGACAAATTCTGAGTGAAGCATGAAGCAGTATTTGTAACTGGGTACCTACCTTGCAAACACACACGTTGCTAAGGGAAGAACCATGCGAAGTGTATTCTGTTTGAAAGCACTGGAAAGATGCACCACCTAAAACATGTTTTTAAGTGTGTATGTGAAAAAAAATGTATTACCGAGTATGATGAAAGAATGAGGTGAAGCTATAGGTGCACTTCTTGTGTTGCAATCTCAACATTATAAACAAGTGCCATGCTTGACTGCTGTAGCATATCATTCCTGGGCTGTGAGCTCTGGTGAAGCTGAATGTTTATTGTGCAAATCATTTCCTAGGTTCCATGTTCTCTATTTTAATGAATGGAATGTAACTTGTAATTGCTTTTGAGCAAACAATGAATAGTAGAAAAAGTTGTTTTGTTGTTCATCACTAGACTGGTATCGTAACTTACTACTTAGCAAGCAGATTTTTGCAAAGGCATTGGAATTAATTGAAAATGATTTGATTACTATTGGTGACTAACTTATATATTCAGTAGAACTAGCTGGCATGGGAAACCATATCAAGTGTTTGACGAAATGTCAAACCATTGAATTGTGAAAGGAAGTGATGATTGATTAAGCTATACCCAGCTGGAGTTACTACAACAACATTTCATATTTATAATCTGGAATCTCTGGTGAGAAAATACCATCTCAGAACATTTTATAAATCAGATAACAAGAACTGCAATACATTACATTGGTTGGACCAACAAGGGTCAAGGATCAGTGACCATTATACCTTGTAGATTGATATCTCAGTGATTCTAGTTACACTTATTTCAATTTACAAACATATCGAATTGGGTTGATATAAACTTCTATATTTGATTACATTCAATACACTCAAAATAAAGGAGTTGTATACAACTTATATAGAACAATGTGTCTTTTTATTTGATTTATAAGAATTTTATCCAAACTTTAAGAAACTATACAAGGGGACATTACAAAATTTTAGAAATTTGAAGTGAAAGGATTCAAAATTCCTCTCCATGCCCCCATTTCCACCTTGCATGAAACACAGTGATACTCAACCAATTTCCTTAAAACTGCATTGCAAAGGGAAACAATAAATGAATGAAGAATTCAAGAGTTGAAATCAAAGGTAACAAGCTGAAACCAAAACGCAATTGTTAATTCTGCCAACCTTAGAGGAATCCAAATTCCTCTCTAGGGCTCAAATTCCACCCCTATATGAAGTGAAGAAACTGGATTTTTGAGGCCCTTGGACTTGAGCAAAGCATAATTTAAAGGCAACCTGATTAGAAGAGAAGAAACGATAACATTTGAGCAAAGTTTTTTGAAGAGGAGATTAAGTCAAGGCGAGGAATCCAAATTCCTCTTAGCATCATGGTTTCCTCCTTTCCTTTATCGCATGAAAACATGATTTGGGGCCTCCAAAGATTGATGGTTAGTGGTTGAATTTGATGAAACATTGAGTTTGGGCAATAACCAAAGAGAAGAGGGAAGTTCTCTAGAAGTGGCTGATTCCGCAACTACTAGAGGAAGTTAAATTCCTCTAATAGGGTTAATTTCCGTCCTACATTACTATTATTGAAATCTGAACCTTCATCTTCAAGGTTGCAAAAGGATGGGTAATAGGACAAGAAGAAAAGAGGATTAAATGAAGATTAACTTACATGGAAGTGAGATTTTGAGATGTCTTGGAAGATTGAAAGAACAATGGAAACAAGAGGAAAATACCTCTAAGTGTGGTGGATTCTGCCACCCTTAGAGAAATCCATTTTTTCTCACATGTTTAAATTCCACTCCTCTATAAAGAAGGTTGAGATAATGAATTAAATTGTGCAAAGTGGTAAGAGGTATTTTGCTTCCCAAAATGGTGATCAAAACCTGAAAATTGCGAAGAGAGGGAGGAGAGGTGAGTCCATTTCAGTATCTTTCAAAACAAACTTACCTCTGCCTTTTAGCGATGTTTTTTCTTCATCTAATGTAGAAAAATTCTCTTGGGAAGACAGCTATCTGTCATAAGGGGGACTAAAATATCCGAAGAAGAGATAAACTTTCTTGAGAGAGCAGTGATTCTAGACAACAAAGAGTAGACTTATTCCGAAATAAAAGTAAAAATCTGAGATTAAAATGTGGTGAGATAATAAATTCTGTGTATACTATATTACAAAGCTTCTCTGTTTTCCAGATATGATATCATTTAAAATTTGCAAGAAGAAAGAGAAGCTTTCTTTTAAACTAGAGAGAAATTTTGGCAAATGCCTTTCGTTTTGATGGAGAAGGTGGGATTTAAATGCAATTTCATTTCATACTTCCTTTGTTTTGTTTACTTGCTATCAATTTTGTGGGCTTAGTAGAATAATTTCTTTATTTTGGAAGGTAAACTTTGAAAAGGGGGAAGCTGGGAGAGCAAGGAGATGATGGATGGTCAAGCTCAAATCTTCAAGCAAGAGGAAGCTCAAAAACTTCAAATGGAAAGGAGGTTCAGAATAAGATCTTCAAAGTGCTAATTCAAGATTGAGATCAAGATTGTCATGTCCCCTTCTCCGCACTAGTGTTATGGTGCCAGGTTAATCTATCTCCACATCTGGATAGATTAATGGCATTAACTATCAGGATGCCTACCAGTCACATCGGAAATTTTGTCCTAAGTACTTCAATTATTATATTAAAGTGTGTGGATAAAGTTACTTAATGTTATAAACTCATTTACTTTATAAAGTGACTTAAGTGACTGCAGGACAAAATTGTTGTTTTATCCCACATCCCTTATTTCAATGTCTTTCCCTCACTTCGAGGTTATAAATAAGGGACCTTGCTTTGGGATTTAGACACAAGAATTTATGAATCCAATACATTGTCATATCCTGGTTTCTTTAATGTGACTGGTTAGAACTCTGAGGATGAAATCCCTCGAGTTTGGTTCTTTCCGAGGAAGTTGGACGTAACCCCAATCTCCTCTTTAGAAGTTAACTCCAGTTCAGGCAGAAATCGGCAAGTGCTCCAGTTCAGGCAGTTTGACAGTAAGTGCATTTAGTTTTTATATGAAATATATAGTTTATCTGGTATACTGTGGAGATGACGGTGGTTAGTGTGTAGCCGGCTGAGTAGCATACATCAGTTTAATATCAGAGGACAGGGATATGGATGGTTTCTTTCCAGTTGAACGTATAAGTTTCCTTGGGCCTTGAGTCTGAGGATTGTTGCTGCAGACGAGAGCCTTTCTTTCAGCATGGACAGCTTCCCCACTCCACATTTGCAAGGTTATGGGTAAAACGTGGCCATATGGAATCCCTTAATGCGTGAGTAACATAGTCTAACCGTGGGCTGAGAAGGGGATCCGAACTGTAACATGTGACTCTGGCAGAATACATGAATAACAGTGGATGGTGATGTGGAAGGGAGCCTGGGTGTTTCACAGGAGTTGTAGTTGGCAGCGGCATTGTCTTTCACTTCCTCCATGGGTTGAGCTGGCAACTTTCCCTCTGTACGAGTGATAGAGGAAGACACAGTGACAGTTGGCAAGTTGGACAGGTACCAGGTAGTGTGACCGGCTGAGTACTTGGAGTGTCCACAATCTCCTGCAGTGGTATTCTCCATTGTTACGGTCTGTCCATCACACACTTCCCTTGCGTCAATCTTACTGAACATTGCTAACATGGAAGATTCTGTCATATTGTTTTCTGTGCAAGGTTTAAGTTCCATTGATATACTGTCATAAATTTATGGTCCTAATTATTAAGTTTTGATTTCAGTATATTTTCGAGTGGTTGTGTTTTTCTATGATTAATCCATTGCCATTATCTCAGTAAATAAGTTGTACGATGAGTATAAGGTGAATAATGCTGAGGGACTGTGATTTCATGACTACTGTTTGACAATATACCTTGAAGTACGGACTTGAATTTATTGTTCAGAACTAGCAGAGGTTATTACAAAGATGGAGTTCAAAAAAGTAAAGAACAAGGAGAACAAAAAATTAGAGAATTTTTATCATCTTGAATTTCCTTTGGAAATCGATATTCATTTTGGAGGACCCAAGTGTATGAAGATACCATTACTTCAAGATATTCAAGGTTCAAGTACAAGCAAGTTCAAAATCACAGCAATGAGAAAATTTGCAAAGATGGAAAAAATTTGAGAAGATGAAGCAATTTGAGAATATGCCATCACAATTGAAGGCTTGATAATGTTGAGTATCAAGAGATATTTTTTGATCACCAAAGAATTGATCAAGTCTATGAGGTAAGGAAGCTGAGGTGGTGCCCACTTGTCTTCTGCCAATCAGAAAATTCCAGTTACACATGCTTCAGTCATATTATGCCTAGTGTATAGTTTCTCACTAGCTATCAAAAGCATTGCAATTTTCTTATTGGCTTACTAGGTGGTGCCTTCATGTAATAAGGTGATAGTGTGGCAATTTTAATTAGGGTTTGTGGGGATAATAACAACTTTTCCAATTTAAAACTTTTATCCAAATAATTAACTTCAAATGGTGAAATGAACAATTATGCACATGAACACAATAACACAATTTTCACGTGGAAACTCAACGCGGGAGAAAACCATGACAGAATAATTACTTTTTATATAAACTGATCTTTTACAATGTTTTGTAGGCTATGACCTACTTGAGGCACCAACCCTTGTTTTATGAGCATTGACTCACTGGAAGCTCCAACTCCTGCACTTCGCAGGGTTTGACCTATTGGAAGCACCGACTCCTGCATTTGTCTTCCTGAGCACCAACCCACTGTACACAAATTTCTCTTCCTCCTTAATACTGTTGCTTTCTCAACTAACGATGGATACTTTTATTGCTTTTCTTTTCTCTTCTTATCTATATGAATATATAGACTTCTCTCTCTTCGTGAAGTCAGCTTTTGATTTGTATATATATATTGATTTGCACGTACCCATATTCATATAAATCAGATATTCAAACTGATTATATATATCCCTTCTACTTCTATAGACTCATCTTTCTTTCGGATTAGTTCCATTCTCGGTTGCCTATACAGATCTGTTTTGTAAGGGACCCACCCGCCTTATATGCCCTTCTCCTCCCGCATAAAAGGATAGTATGGATATGGGCTCCATCCACAAACTCCTCTACATTGGTCTTCACCAGTAAAGCCCCCCGCATAATAACAATAATCAATTTTAGCTCGAAGGGTCTGTAGGGGCTGTTTTAGTAGTAGTGGGATTTGGTGAAAGGATGGGAAACACAATTTCACTATATTTTTCACTAGGAATAGGACCTATTATTATAATATTTTTTTGATTGGGATGATAGTTCTTAAAATATAGATCACCTATTTTTCCCTTAATCTCAGGAGAAATACACCTTCGGGTAAAATAAGAACAGCTTTTTATACTTTATTTATATTTGATTTTATCATCAGATCCACTCTTTTTTCTTGCATATACTTTTTATCTTTCGCTCCTCTCTATTTTTTTCTCATACACATATATATTAGAGACATCCTTCAAAGCAGCCACGTCTTTTTAAGAAGATACATCTCCTCCCTTTTTTAAGTACACCTTCTTATATTTACATTATTTTTGGTTTGTTTAATTCAATCAAATTACCATCACTTTTGATATGTTCTTTTTGGCTTCTACTTGCACCATTGTTTTTATATTCTTTTCCTTATTTTTTCGGGCCTTAACATATTAGAAGTCACTGTATGATATATGTAAAATCTTCTGCTACTTATGATTGCCCATAAAAATAAATATTCTTCCTGTGGTTGCCTTCGACTCATACTAACTTGGATATTAAAATGGTTTTTGCATAATATATGACTTAGCAAAGCCAACAAAGCCGCTGACTTGGAACTCTCGATGCACATGTATGTTGTCGTTTCTTTGACTGTAATCCCCGTGAGAGTCTTGGTCATACTCCAATTCAATCGCTGACTTTCGTTGCTGACTAGATGCCACACATTCATCATCATGGCAGGTTGTTGTCTTTGACATCATATCCCTGCCTCAACATATTACATTCATAACTGGAACCGCTATGATATGTGTTCACTATCTTACCATATACTGTCTTGTCACTGTTCTTCCAGATCACTGCTGTTGGACTTCTGTCTTTATCGGGCTACATAATAAAGACATCAAACTTTGTTTTTATATTTATTTTATCAATCCTCCAAAAATATTATTACTGTCTTTATGCCGTCTATGCTTCTTGTCGGTGCTGTGTTTGTTTACAGTCTTTGAACACTTCATTACTAGATTTGTCTTATTTTGCAGAGTGGGATATTGACTCGGATGTCAAGGATGTAGTCTTTTAGTTATCGACAGATGACTACCATTATTAATCTTCTACCAATATTATCATCCTGTTAACAACCTATATTCTGTCTGAGATCAAAGTTTGTTGTTCATTCCAGTTGTCGTCTAAACTTGCAAACTGAGCCTTCACCAATCCCCGTTGGATGTATTTGTTTCCTGAGTTGTCTTTGATATTTAATGGCCTGTGTATTTAATTGGCATATGAATGTGTATGTGCACATCCTTGCTCTTGGCATCACGTTATGCATACCATTTGTTAGGTTGTGCAATCATGTTTTGAATCAGAAGAATTGTATTCATTAAATGATCACTGCTACTACAGATTTTGCATTTTCTATTCTTCGGTATCACTGCCAAAACTTATACACTGTCTTCTTCGTTAATTTAACAAATGAGACAAAATGCATATGGTTGCCGCCAATGACTCCATATTGACTGTTCAGTTTTCTCATACTTACCGGGCTTTAGAGTTTTTTTCTATACCCATTCCCGCCTTGTTCTTTTTATTGAGCTTTCAAGAATGATATTGATTACTCTACAAACTCTTGTGAGGTTTTCACACATTGCCCCAAATCTTGGGGACCCCCCTCTTTTTAATCGCCTTGGCAAATTTTTGGATTGCCCAAAATTTTTGAGTTTAGAAAATTTCACGCTTTGGCACCTTCAGGACAAATATGGGGAGGCTTAGCTTATTTTCACCCCATTTCAACTTGATTTTCCAGAGCTATCAATTTTATCCCTAGGCCGAATAATTTTCTAAGTTAATTTCAACTTGGCAGGATAAAATTGTGAATTTTGTACTTAGACGTTTTTTTTTGAAAATTTGGTTTTAATTTTGTAAATTTGGATGATTTTCAAAAGGGAAATTTTAATTAGACTTGAGTCTTTGGAAAATCTCAAATTTTTCTCTGGTGAAAATTTTAATTTTGTCGAAATGAGGAAAATTGCAAAAAATTGATTTTTGGTTCTAGATGTAATTTTAATTTTTTTTTTTTAAATTTAGCTTGGCAAAATCAATTTGGTAGAAAATTGCAAAAAATTGACTTTAATTAGATTAATTTGCCTTGAAAACTTTAAGTTTTTAATAAATTTAGTAATTTAATATTGAAAAAATGGCTTTTGGTTAGCCAAAATCCAAATTTAATGACGTATTAATTATTAAACCCTCATTAAATGGAAATATTTAACACCTTCAAGGTTATTTAATTTCGTTTTGTAATTTGGAGCTAATTGGCAAATTTAAAAGTGCAATTTTCTTTTGGCAAAATTAATTTTTTTGAGCTAAGTATTTAATTGAGGGCCTTAACTTGGATTTAATTTTTGTTTTTTGTTTTCTCCTAGACCAGGTCGACCAGCTTTGAGGAGAAGGGAATTGGCTATAAAGGGAGTCTCCTCCCCATTTCATTTTCACAGATCATTTTTCTCCTCTCCATGTTGGGCGAATTTCGTTGAAGGCAGATTTTTCCAGACTTAGGCGACTTTGTGGAAGGCATTTTTTTGCATGCTTGGGCGATTTTTGCTTGCATTTCTCCATTTTCATGCTTGGTGATTTCTCAAGGGGCAGACCTTTTGCAGATTTTGGTGGTTTTCTCCTCCATTTGTGGGCTGCGATTTGTGCCCTAGGTGGCATTTTGGGCAGATTTCAGACTTCATGCTTGGGCGAATTTGAGACAAAGGCAAAATTTTCCATTCTTGGCATTTTATTGAGGCAGATCCGATTCTGATTTTTGGGCAATTCATGGTGAAGGTCTGATTTTTTTTCCTATTTAGGACTGCATGTTTATACCAGATTTTGGCAATTTTGTTGGGAGAAGAGATACATATGAAGGTTTGATTTTTGCATAGAAGGCAAGTGTTGGATAGTTTTAGAAGTGTAAATTTCTATTTTGCAAAGGGATTTGAACTTCTTGAAAGTCATATCCTAGGTTCCGAAAAGTCGCTGTAAGATTATTGGTTAAGGTGAATTTTCATCATCTAGAGTTGCAAGGGGTGCTTAAGCTGACATCCATCTTTCGTTCTAGTCTAAGGATTGCTCCACTTGGTTCTTCTTGCCTTTTGGTCCACCACTCTACCATCCTGTAATAGGGCGACGAGCATGGAGGATGATAGTGCAAGTAAGAATCCCAAGCGGGCGAACACTAAGAAAGACAAAGAGGATATGACGCCCAAAAATTTCTTCTTCTCGAAAATGAAGAGAATAAACGACACCAATATTGATACAGTGGACATGATACGGATGAGGGATAGACTGAAGGAAGGACAATCCCCCTTGGCAAAAAGGATTTACAAGAGTGGAATTGTACACGCAGCGGCTTTTCCTTCCACATTGCCCTGTCCAGAATTGATTATGGAATGTACATCTAGATTTGATCTAAACAGTAATTCCATCATTTTTGATGAAGGGAAGAGAGTGTTGGCCAGCATTGGCGAACAAGCAATCGAAGAAACATTCAACATTCCCTAGTACAAGGGCATGACGATTGTGATGATGGATCAAGCAACTAAGTCATTTCAAGATAACCAAGAGGCCTATTACACGCATCTAAAGCAGAATTGGATACGCGAGGGAAGGAAAGGAGTTAACAGATCATCGAGGCTCACAATGGCAGATTTCAAACCAGAATATGGTGATCTCGTTGTTCTACTTAGTCGAATCATGGGCCTAGCTCAAGTGATGAGATTTGAAAACTGGATGTACTTCTTCATTGATGAGATTGAGAGAGGGAAAAGAAGGTTTGATCGGGCCAAGATCATAAGCGAGAACTTAGAATTGCAACTCAGAACTGTGCAAAACCAAAGGCAATTCTACATGGACTCCTATCTGTTCTACCTAATTGCTAGATTGTACAAGAGTCCGGGACTTAAGGCCTTAGGAGAAGTTGGTAGCGGACCGGGACAATATTTGGTACATGAATGCTATCCGCAGCTCCATTTGCACAATAACAAAGATTACAAGATATTTTGCGACGCCTTCGCCATGAAGACCGTAAGGGTATTACAAGGGACACTTGCTAAGAGACTTTCATCGGAAGCAGAAGCAAGAATTAAGAAGTTGGGAGTTGGTTCATCCAATTTCCGCAGTTTATATATATTAGAGTGGTAGGAAGTACAATTTGTCCCAAGAGGCTTCCAAGGTACCCACCCGACAAGGTAGTTTTGTTAGAATTGGCTAGGCAACTTGAGCACTATGATAGAATAATGAGAAATGAAGAGAAAATAGGCATTTCATTCTCAATCATAATTGGCAATGATAGTTGCCCAAATCGAGCCTCCTTTGAAGCCGCAGAAAAGGAATTGGAATGGTATCATCTAGGATGGTATAGAGCAAGGCAAGGGTTTGACCCTAATGGTCTTATCAAGGCATCTCATGGAAACGAATTTGTATTAAAATAACCTTCATGTTTCCTTTTAATGCTCACTATTGTATCTTATTATATCTCTGTAAATATTAGAATGTTTCTAATATTTAGTATAGTCTAGAATAGAATGTTTCTATTCTATTCGACTCTCCTCTTTGTATATATAGATCAGTTTGATCTTTGATTAATTCATTCAAATTTTTCGGCCATTTACATTTGTAACATGGTATCAGAGCTATTGCTTCAAATGGTTTTGAATAGTTTATAATTTCTTTCAAAATTATCTGCTCTAAATTTCGAAATTATTTCTGCCATTTTCTCTACAACCCGTCTAGGGTTTCTATTCTGAGAAATCTGAAATTCATTCTGCAAATCCCGAGTTCACGTTTTTTAAATCGCAGGTTTCTTTGGCTCACGTCTGATCTTCTACAAATCGCGGGTTTCTACCGTCGTTTTTCTGCAACTTGCCGTTTTTTTGCAACTCGGCATTTTGTGTGAGTGAAAACGTGTTCAATCCGCCCTTATCTGCCTGGATCCGTCTATCTCAAATCCGCTTGTTCCAAAATCTGCCTATATCTGCCATTTTTCCTGCAAATCTGACCTTCGAAGCTGCCGACTAGGTTTTTTGCTCGAAACCCTAGTTTTTTGACCTCCAAAAATTTTTTGATCACATATTCTTGGTGGGTTTTTTGAAATCTCAAATGGGTCTTCATCAGATTTTTGTGGGTGCCTCGTTTTTTGTGCCTCAATTTTCGAGCCAGCGGATCCGAATTCCGACAACACTTTATTTTTGGGTTTTTTGAGCTCTTTTCTGGGTACTCCAATTTTTCTGGGTCTTTCATTTTCTCACCTCGAAGTTTGTGCCATTTGAAATATTCACATATTATAAGCATTTGTATCAACAGCATCAGAAGTCGGACTCAATTAAACAGTACGCCAATGCTACCCAACACTCAGAGCAGAAAGAATCTATCTACCATGCCTTTATGGCTAGCATACCTGCAAATCATGTGAAATCTTCTGCCTGGTACATCGATTCTGGTGCCTCCCGACATTTCACTCATAGGCGTGATTGGTTTGTTGAATTCACTCCCTATTCTGACTCAGTAATCTTTGGAGGCGGTGAAGAATACAATATTGTCGACAAGGGCAATGTTCAGATTCAGACTGGAGGAAGAAAACTCATGTGTCTCAATGTATGTTATGTTCCTGGCATGAAACATTATCTTCTGTCTGTTAGTCAGATTATAAAGCACTCTCCTCAGTTGGATGTCGTTTTCAGTGGAAATAAGTGTTCGATTATTGATCGTGCTTCTCGCACTACCCTTGCTTCCGGTCTTGAGGATCATGGTATTTATAGGCTTGTAGATTCAGGCAATTCCCTTAAGCATGCCTTCATCGCCGAATCATCCGCTCTCAGCAGTCTCTGGCATCAACGATACGGTCATCTAAACATTCAATATCTAGCACAACTTGCTCGAGATAATTTAGTCCATGGCCTACCTAATATTCAGACCCAGAACCATTGCGTTTGCGGAGCTTGCCAAGTAGGGAAGCAACATAGGACACCATTTAAGAATGGTGAAACATGGCGGGCATACAGAGTACTCCAGCTAGTCCATGCTGATGTATGTGGTCCTATGAATACTCCTTCTATTACTGAGAACAGGTATTTTTTACTCTTTGTGGATGATTTCAGTCGCAAAATGTGGGTATATTTTCTTAAGCAAAAATCAGATGCCTTTCTTGTATTTCAGCAGTTTAAAGCTCTAGTAGAAAAAGAGTCTAGTTCCTCCATCCGTACTCTTAGGACTGATAATGGGGGGGAATTCTGTTCTTCTGCTTTCTCTGCCTTCTGTACTACTCATGGCATTAGACGTCAGTTCACCACACCTCACACCCCTCAGCAAAATGGTGTTGTAGAGCGTCGAAACCGTACCATCACAGAAATGGCTAGGGCTATGCTAGAACATAGAAATGTTCCCAGAAAATATTGGGCAGAAGCAGTATCCACAGCTGTCTACCTTCTTAACCGGTCACCCACCCTTGCAGTTAATCATAAGACTCCTGAGGAAGCCTGGTCTGGTCGCAAACCTAGGATCAACCATTTGAAAGTTTTTGGCTCTCTGGCATATGTATGGATTCCTGATGCCAAACGCACTAAGTTGGATTCCAAAAGCCAGAAACTTATGTTTACAGGATACAGTCACACACATAAGGCCTACAGACTGATTGATGTAAATACTGATCGTTTAATCTTCAGTCGTGATGTTGTGTTTGATGAGGAATTTGGACCATTTCCGCTCTCTGACTCCCCACCACATTCCGAGATTCAGTCTTCAACAATCTCTGACTTAGGTTCTTCTATTTTATATGAGTCATCTGATGCTACTGATACACCACCTCAGTCACTTCCAGATAATACAACTCCTGCTCCTGCTTCTCCTCCAGCTATTCCGACAACATCTGATATTAGCTCCTTGACTCTTTAGCCAAAATGGTGGGCTCAAACGCTTAGTGATCTTCGTCCTGATGAACTCATTGAGGGTAGAACCTCCAGAAATAAGAGTCTTCAGCACAACACAGTTAATATAGCTCTTATGGCCAACATCCACAATATCCCTGAGCCCCAGATATATGCAGAGGCCAAAGGAATTCCAGAATGGGAACAAGCAATGGATTCTGAGCTTCAGAGTCTTCAAAAGAACCACACTTGGGTTCTTTCAGATCTTCCTCCTGGGAAGAAACCCATTAGCTGTAAATGGGTCTATAAGGTCAAGTACCATGCAGATGGTACCTTGGACAAATACAAAGCTAGACTTGTTGCTCGAGGATTCACCCAGCGCAAAGGCATTGATTATGAGGAGACATTTGCACCGACAGCCAAAATGAGCACTATTCGCATTCTTCTTGCAATTGCAGCTCAGTATGGTTGGAAAGTTCATCAGATGGATGTGAAGAGCGCCTTTCTCAATGGTGAATTACAGGAAGAAGTCTACATGACGCAGCCCCCAGGTTTTAAGGTTGCTGGTTCAAAACACAAAGTATGTAGACTCCAGAAGGCCCTCTATGGTCTTAAACAGGCCCCTAGGGCTTGGTACATAAAGATTGATCATTACTTGGTTACTCAAGGATTTCAGCGTAGTCTGTCAGACAGTAATCTGTATATTAAACACTCTGGTAATGATATTCTTTTTCTTGTTGTCTATGTGGATGATTTGATCATTACTGGAAATTCAGAACATTTGACTTCAGAAATCAAACAGGATCTATGCAGAACTTTTGATATGACAGATCTCGGATTGCTTCATTATTGTTTAGGTATTGAGGTTTGGCAGACTGACAACAGCATTTTTTTGTCTCAGTCCAAGTATGCCAGAAGTTTGCTTGATAGGTTTCGAATGCAGGATTGCAAATCTGCCTCCACTCCTATGGAGACTGGTCTGAAATTGTCCGCACAATCTGTTTCTCCTCCTGTAGATGAAACACTCTTCAGGCAGCTAGTAGGTAGTCTCATCTACCTTACTACTACTAGACCTGATCTCAGTTTTGCAGTCAGCTACATCTCACGGTTCATGACAAACCCCAAGACTGATCATTGGATTGCAGCGAAACGTGTGTTACGCTATGTACATGGTACTTCAGATTATGGTCTTCTTTACACAAGGAGTACTACTCCTCAGCTCAGTGGATTCACTGATTCCGATTGGGCCGACTCAGTTGATGATAGGAAATCTACTTCTGGCTATGTGTTTAGTATCGGATTTGCAGCAGTTACTTGGACCAGTAAGAAGCAACAGGCACATGCACTCTCCTCTACAGAAGTAGAATATAGAGGAGCTGTCAAGGCAGCTTGTGAAGCAGTTTGGCTCTGGCAGATGCTTGCAGATATGCATATTCCTCAAGTAGGTCCGACTTCTTTGTTTTCAGACAATCAGGGCGTACTCAAACTTGCCAAGAACCCAGTGTTTCATGAACGAACCAAGCACATCGAGCTTCATTGCCATTACATCCGACAATTAGTAGAAGATGGATCTATTCAGTTACGCTATGTTCCTACCTCAGAGCAATCAACAGATATTTTCACTAAACCCCTTGGTCCTGACAAGTTTGTTAAATTCAGGGGATCTATTGGTGTAGTAAATAGATTGAGCATTAAGGGGGGGGTATTAAAATAACCTTCATGTTTCCTTTTAATGCTCACTATTGTATCTTATTATATCTCTGTAAATATTAGAATGTTTCTAATATTTAGTATAGTCTAGAATAGAATGTTTCTATTCTATTCGACTCTCCTCTTTGTATATATAGATCAGTTTGATCTCTGATTAATTCATTCAAATTTTTCGCCATTTACATTTGTAACAATTTGGGCATGTTCCCACCATAGAAGACTTTTGGGCCAACGCCAAAGATGACTTTCATGTGAGAAAGCTAGCGTTCTCAAGGTTGACGGTGAACATGATGAGGGCTATTAGATGGAGAGGCTTCGATATTCCGGATCAACTGGAGGATGATGGAAATATGTTGAGAGAAGACTATGATACAGTAGAAGGAACAGAATTGAATCCAGTGGATTAAGATGACCATCAAGATCCTTCCTTGGAAGCGATCACAAGGGTAGTGGATTTACATATCGAGTCGTGGTATAATGAAGGACTAAGGAAGCTACAAAGACAAAGGATTCCCCTTACCTATGAGATGATGAAACCAAAAGAGAGACGAGCAGAATCAGTCCGACAAAGGAATGAAGGAAATAGTCGGCAACAGGAAATAATTAGAAATAGCAAGAAGAAAGTTTTGGAGGTAGAGAAGGGCAAAGAACATCCAGAGCCTCCAGCCAAGAGACAGCATGCAGCGCCATGAAGAGAGAGTATAGTTGAGGCTAGAAGCCAAGAGGTCAATTCAAATGATAAAGGGGCCGCGGTGGAGTTGAGCTCTGATTCGGAATCAAGTGGCTATAGTGAAAGCACCGAATACTCCCCTCTCTCGAAGAACCAGCAAGGAAATGATATGGAAGAAACTAGTAGAGAAGAAGATGGACCAATCGACATCGAGGCAATAAGTCAGGAACCCGAAGCCGTTGGTGATGCTTTGTTAGTCGAACCAAATCTAGATTTGGGGAGATGCACTGCACCACTATGGTTAAGACAAATGCTTATGCCAAGAGGTGTGGTGGTAACGGCCCATACAGCTGAAGACATCCAAGGGTTAATGGAAAAGGGTGATAGCGGGAACCAAAAACAAATGGCAAAAACAGTGGCAAGGGTAATCAAGAGCGATAATGATGATCACCGAAAGGTTCAGATTGCTATTCCAATAGTCAACAAGGCAGTGAATGAGATTGTGGCCCAAGAATACGAGATAGTAGAACATAACTTGGGAAGGAATACAGATGATATGGAGTGTGAGGAGATCCAGGAAGGTATAACATCAATCAGAGAAAGGTTAAGGAGGCAAACGAAAGGATAGTAAAGTTGGAGGCTGAGAACAAATATTGGAGAGATAGCCAGCCCATCCAACAGCTGCACCAGGTAGCCCTTCCTCAAGACAGTTGGAGCAATTCAGGAGAGATATCAGCTCAGCTACATGAAGTCAGGGATTGGATCCATGATACAATCCAAGATGGGCGAAATTTCTTGCCTTCATCTCGACATTCCAGTCATTAATGGCCATTAGAGACAAATTCAGGTTATTCGAAGAAGAGTGGAAAGGTTTCCTTCCCATCAAAGATTTGACTATTCCTAGGCTACAAGCGTTCATTGGGCTACCAGAGGCATATTTGCAAAGGGCCAGATTGGTTGATGAGAGAGGATTGAGTATAGTTGAATCTTGGTTTGTTGCATTGACTACCAGATTTAGAACACTTGAAGAGATACATAATGAGATTGCACGACACAGTCCAAGCGTCGACACTTCTATTTCAACCATGATGAGCGACGTTGGGGTGGCACTTGATTTTGAGGATATTAGAGAAGAAGATATCAATGAGACAGATTTTGGATCAAGAGTAGATGAGTTAGGAAAGGTTGCTATTAAGAAAAAACATTTGGGCACCCTTTCCTCTCTTAGCGCTTTTATTGGATTTGCAAAGGAATATGAGAAGGATCACGAAAAGATACTACAAGTAGCGAACAACGTGGCGAAGTCAGCGGAACTCAAGGCGAAGCACACACCTTGTCCTCCTATGGAAGAAGTTAACGAAAGGCTAGCTAAGTTCATTGTCTTAGCTAAGAAGATGAAGGAAAAGGGAAGATTTATATTAGAAGATCATTTGATGTAAGCCAAAGTGGCAATTTCCCTTTCTTCTAGAATAGGACAAGTGTCTATTTCTGATTGGCCACCATTTTGGTGCCTTCTCATTAGTTGCCACTTTTGACACTTTTTTCATTGGTCCATTGATGAGGTGGCAGCTTCTCATTGGCCGATGGGGTGGCAACCTGTTGATGTGAGTTTTGTGTCACTACATAACATATTAGTAATTGGATGCTTGATACAGAATATCAAATACACAATTCCTCTCTTGAAAAGTTATCTCTCATGGGACATGAGTATAACTCCAATGTTCCTTACACCGTTGGATACTCGCTCAGTTTTATCAATGTGATTTGCTGGTAATCACGTAGGCGGCCTTACGTTTTCTTGTTTGAGAAAAATTTGGATCTTGGTGAGAAAATGGAGATGGTGGTTCGGTGTGAATGCTAGATGATGTTGATGGCGCGATGATGGCAATGTAGGGTGAATGGCGATGGAAGGTGAGAATGCCGATATTTTGGTTTACTTCTCTAACCTCTTCTAAGCATGAAATTTGGCTGCTCAACTACTCCTACTCCTAAGAATGGAAGGTTAGCAGATGGACGGGGATCGAATCTAATGAAGGCTAACCAGCGGCCCTACCTCCATAGATGCAACGCTTCAAAGGAAAGTAAACTAGATCACCACACAAAGCCTCCCAACCAGCCGCTAGGATGCTAGTGGCCTAGTGTTGACCCCTATCAAACATCTACCAAAGCTACCATGCAACAATCCATTTTATTTTACTCTTACTCTTAACAACTTGAAATGAAATTGCTTCATCTTGAAAAGAGAATTTAACTATGTGGAAGTAGAAAACATGCAATAACACCCAATGTTCTTAGTCAACATGAAATGAAAAAGAGAGCACTTTGGTATTATTTTCGCAACAATTTCTCCAACCCCTCCCCTTTACAAATGAGAGCCAATGGCCTTATATAGAGGTCCAAAATACAATGGACGGTAGAGATCAAAACAAGATCGACGATCCAGATTGGATCCAAAAACCCTAATTAGGGTTGCCACCCCATCGGCCAATGAGAAGATGCCACCTCATCAATGGACCAATGAAAAAAGTGCAAAAGTGGCAACCAATGAGAAGGCACCAAAATGGTGGCCAATCAGAAACAAACACTTGTCCTATTCTAGAAGAAAGAGAAAGTTGCCACTTGGGCTAACATAAGATGATCTTCTAATATAATTCTTCCTTTTTCTTTTGTTCTTTTAGCTAAGGCAATGAACTTAGCTAGCCTTTCGTTAACTTCTTCCATAGGAGGACAAGGTGTGTGCTTCGCTCGGAGTTCTGCTGACTTTGCCACGCTGTTTGCTGCTTGTAGTATCCTTTCGTGATCCTTCTCATATTCCTTTGCAAACCCAATAAAAGCATTGAGTGAGGAAAGGGTGTTCAGATGTTTCCTTTTGACGGCAGCCTTTCCTAACTCATCCAATCTCGATTCAAATCCTGTCTCACTGACATCCTCCTCTCTAATACCCTCAAAATCAAGCGCCACCCCAACGTCGCTCATCATGGTCGAAATGGAAGTGTCGACGCTTGGGCCGTGTTGTGCAATCTCATCATGAATTTCTTCAAGTGTTCTGAATCTGGTAGTCAATGCGACATACCAAGATTCAACTATGCTCAATCCTCTCTCATCAACCAACCGGGCTCTTTCCAAATATGCCTCCAGTAGCCTAATGAACGCCTGCAGCCTAGGAATAACCAAATCCTTGGTGGGAAGAAAATTCTTCCATTCCTCTTCAAATAATTTGAATTTGTTTCTAACAGTCACCAATGACTGGAATGTTGAGATGAAGGAGGGCAAGAAATTTCGCCCATCTTGGATTGTATCATAGATCCAACCCCTTACTTCATGTAACTGAGCTGATACCTCTTCTGAATTGCTCCCGCTGTCTTGAGGAAGGGCTGCCTGATGCAGCTGTTGGATTGGCTGGCAATCTCTCCAATATTTGTTTTCGGCCTCCAACTTTACTATCCTTTCGTTTGCCTTCCTCAATCTTTCTCTGATTGATGCTATGCCTTCCTGAACCTCCTCACATTCCATATCATCTGTATTTCTTCCCAAATTATGTTCTACTATTTCGTACTCCTGGGCTGCAATCTCATCCGCTGCCTTATTGACTGTTGGTATAGCAATCTGAACCCTTCGGTGACCATCACTGTCGCTTCTGATTACCCTTGCCACCGTATTTGCCATCTGTTTTTGGTTCTCGCTATCATCCTTTTCTATTAGTCCTTGGATATCATCAACTGTGTGAGCCATTACCACCTCGCCTCTCGGCATAAGCATTTGCCTTAACCATAGTGGTGCAGTGCATCTCCCCAAATCCGGATTCGGTTCGACCAACAAAGCATCACCAACGGCCTTAGACGCCTGACTTATCTCTTCAATATCAATTGGCCCATCTTCTTCTTTACTAGTTTCTGCCATATTTCCTTGCTGGTTCTCCGAGAGAGGGGAGTACTCCGTACTTTCACTGTAGCCACTTGATTCCGAATCAGAGCTCACCTCCACTGCGGCCCCTTTATCACTCGAATTGACCTCTTGGCTTCTAGCCTTAGTTATACTCTCCCTTGCCGGCACTGCCCGCTGTCTCTTGGCTGGAGGTTCCGAACGTTCTTGGCTTTTCTCTACCTCCAAAGCCCTCTTCTTGCTATTTCTAACTGTCTCCGATTGCCGGCCACTTCCTTCACCCTTCTGTCCGATTGATTCTACTAGACCTTCCTTCGGTTTCATCATCTCATAAGTAAGGAGAACCTTTTGTCTTTGTAGCTTTCTCAACTTGGCATTATACCACGACTCGGTATGCAAATCTACTGTCCTTGTGACTGCCTCCAAGGAAGGATCCTGATGATCGTCCCAATCCACTGGATTCAACTCTGTTCCAACTACTGTCTCATAGTCTTCTCTCAACACACTACGATCATCCTCCAATTGATCGGGAATATCAAGGCCTCTCCATCTGATATCTCTCATCATGTTCACCGACAATCTCGAGAAAGCTAGCTTTCTCACATGAAAATCATCCTTTGCATTGGCCCAAAAGTCCTCTATAGTGGGAACATGCTTAAATTCGCTTCCATGAGATGCCTTGATAAGACCAACAGGGTCGAATCCTTGCCTTGCTCTGTACCATCCTAGATGATACCACTCCAATTCCTTTTCCGCAGCCTCAAAGGCGGCCCGATTTGGGCAACTATCATTGCCAATTATAATTGAGAAGGAAACGCCTGTTTTCCCCTCATTCCTCATTACTCTATCATAGTGCTCAAGCTGCCTAGCCAATTCCATCAAAACTACCTTGTCGGGCGGGTATCTTGGAAGCCTCTTGGGACAAACTGTACTTCCTGCCACTCTAATGTATGTGAATTGCGGGAATTGGATGAACCAACTCCCAAACTTCTTAATCCTTGCTTCTGCTTCCGATGAAAGTCTCTTAGCAGGCGCCCCTTGTAATACCCTTACTGTCTTCATGGCGAATGCATCACAAAACATCTTGTAATCCTTGTTATTGTGCAAATGAAGCTGCGGATAGCATTCATGCACCAAATATTGCCCCGGCCCATTACCAATCTCTCCTAAGGCCCTAAGTCCCGGACTCTCATACAATCTAGCAATTAAGTAAAACAGATAGGATCCCATGTAGAATTGCTTTTGGTTTTGAACTGTTCTAAGTTGCAACTCTAAATTTTCACTTATGATCCTAGCCCAATCAAATTTTCCTTTTCCCTTTTCAATTTCATCAATGAAGAAGTACATCCAGTTTTCGAATTGCATAGCTTGAGCTAGGCCCACGATCCGGCTGAGAAGAACAATGAGATCGCCATATTCCGGCTTGAAATCTGCCACTGTAAGCCTCGTTGATTTGTTAACTCCTTTCCTTCCTTCGTGTATCCAATTCCGCTTTAGATGTGAGAAGTAGGCCTCTTGGTTACCTTGAAATGATTTGGCTGCCTGATCCACCATTACAATTGTCATGCCCTTGCTCTGAGGAATATTAAATGTCTCTTCAATTGCTTGTTCGCCAATGTTGGCCAACACTCTCTTCCCTTCGCCAAAAATGATGGATTTACTGTCTAGATCAAATCTGGATGCACACTCCATAATCAATTCCGGACAAGGCAAAGTAGGAGGAAAAGCTGCTGCATGTACAATTCCGCTCTTGTATATCCTCTTTGCCAAGGGGGATTGTCCTTCCTTTAGTTTGTCCCTCATCCGTATCATGTCCACTGTAGCGATATTAGTATCGGTTATTTTCTTCATTTTCGAGAAGAAGGAAGTTTTGGGCGTCATATCCTCTTTGTCTTTCTTAGCGTTTGCCCGCTTGGGATTCTTACTTGCACTATCATCCTCCATGCTCGTCGCCCTATTACGGGATGGTAGAGTGGTGGACCAAAAGGCAAGAAGAACCAAGTAGTGCAATTCTTAGAAAAGAGCGAAAGAATGGATGTCAGCTTAAGCACTCCTTGCAACTCTAGATGATGACTTTCACCTTAACTAATAATCTTACAGCAACTTTTCGGAACCCGGGATATGACATCAAAGAATTACAAATCCCTTTGCAAATTAGAAAACAAAGCCTCTAAGCTTATCCAACACTTGCCTTCTATGCAAAAATCAAACTTTCATATGTATCTCTTCTCCCAACAAAATTGCCCAAATCTGATATAAAAAATTGCAGCCCCTCTAGAAAATCAGAATTTTGTCTTCCACAAATTTCGGCCCCCACAAAATTCGGCTCCCACAAAATTCGGTTAAGCATGAAAAAAAAATCTGCCCTTCCACAAAATTCGCCCAAGCAAAGAAGGAGCAAAATCTGTAAAATCTGCCACCTAGGGCACAAATCGCAGCCCACAAAGTGGAGCAAAAATTCCCAAAAACCGCAAAAAATTTGGCCCTTAGACAAATCGCCCAACAATGGCAATGGAGAAATTGCCCAAAAATCGCCAAAAAACTGCCTTCCACCAATTTCGCCCAAGTCTGGAAATCTGCCCTTGCTTCAAATTCGCCCAAGCATGAGGAGCAAATGAATTGATGAAAATGAAATGGGAGGGGACTCCCTTTATAGCAGCTTTCACCTTCCTCCTAGGCTGGCCGACTTGGTCCTATAGAGGAAAAAAAAACCAAAATTAAAGCTAAGTTAGTGGTCCACTTTAAATACTTTGCCAAAATTTTAATTTTCTAAAATGAAAATTGCACTTTTAATTTACTAATTAACCACAAATTGCAAAACGAAATTGAATGGTGCCTTGGGGATGCTAAAAATTTCTATTTAATGAGGGTTTGCTAATTAATACATCCTTGAAGTTGAATTTTGGCTAACCAAAAGCCATTTCTTAATATTAATTTACCAATTTCATTAAATACCAAAAGCTTTCAAGGCAAATTTAATCTATTAAAGCCAATTTTTGCAATTTTCCTCTAAATCGATTTTGCTAAATAATTAAAATTTTATGACAAAAAATAAAATTGCCTCTAGAGTAAAAATCGATTTTGCAATTTAACTTCATCTTACAAAATTAAATTCTATTTCACCAAAAAAAAAAAAGATTTTCCAAGAACCTAAGTCTAACGAAAAATTTCCTTATTTGAAAATCATTCAAATTTACAATTAAATCCAAATTTTCAAAAGAAATCGTCTAAGTACAAAATTCACAATCTTATCCTGCCAAGTTGAAATCAATTTTGAACTTATTCGGCCTAAGGATAGAACTGATAGCTCTGGAAAATCAAGTTGAAACCGGGTGAAAAATACATCTAACCTTCTCCACTGGCCCTAAAGGCGATTAAAAAGGGGGTCCCCAAGATTTTGGGGCGATGTGTGAAAACCTCACAACACAACCCTAATTAGGGTTTTGAGGATCCAATCTGGATCGTTGATCTTCTTTTGATCTCTACCGTCCGTTGTATTTCTGGCCCCTATAAAAGGCCATTTGCTCTCATTTGTAAAGTGTTGGAGAAATTGTTGCGAAGATAATACCAAAATTGCTCCCTTTTTCATTGTTGCGATTGGATTAAGAACATTGGGTGTTATTGCATGTTTTCTACTTCCACATAGTTAGATTTCTTTCAAGTTGTTGAAGCAAATTGCATTTGAAGTTGTTTAAATGAAGTTAAAGTAGATGGATAGTTGTATGGTAGCATTGGTAAATGTTTGATAGGGATCAATACTAGGCCACTAGCATCCTAGCAGCTGGTTGGGAAGCTTTGTGTGGTAAGCTAGTTTATTATTCCTTCGAATCATTGCACCTGTGGAAGTGAGGCCGTTGGTCAGCTCTCATTAGGTTCGATCCCCGTCCATTTGCTAACCTTCCATTCATAGGAGTAGGAGTAGAATAGTGAGTCGCTGGTTAGTTGAAGTTTAGAGAGAAGGAAGTTAGGGAAGTTAGTCAAATATCAGAACACATCCACTCACGTTCCACCACCATCACTTTACCATCAACATCACCATTGGCAGACACATCCTCCATCATCGCCACCATCAACATTATCTGCCTCCGCACATTTCACAAACCGAGCCACCATTACCTTCATCCCATCAAAGTCCAAGTCATCCTCAACAATTTACGTAAGGCCGCCTACGTGATTATCAGCGAATCACATCGATAAAACTGAGTGAGTATCCAACGGTGTAAGGAACATTGGAGCTATTGCTTATGTCTTCATGAGTAATAACTTTTCAAGAGAGGAATTATATGTTTGATACTCCGTATCAAATGTTCAATTGCTAATATGTTATGTAAGTGATACAAAACTCGCATCAACACAAACTTGCTCCTGTGTTAATTACTTATGCAGATACATTCAAAACTATGATTGATGTCTTTAAATATTTATGCTACTAATGCTGACTCAAACTTCTCCTTCTACGTACTCAAAGAATGGTTGTTGTGCTTAGTCTGAACCCTATCTTTCATTTGGGCTCCATCTTACTTAGTGCAGATCTCTGTTCAGTACTTCACTTCCATCATTGTCTTTTATTGACTTATCAGGCTCTTTGTGTACATAGTTCTGTACAGTCAATATGCTTACTTAACTCGTCTGATTCTGTCTTTTATCATGCTCATCAATATCCTTTTATCAAAGACAATTCTTTATCAATTTCTTATCTTGACACTAAATAGAGATTGGGCTCCTTGACTATGATTTATGGGACCTTTCGGTATATATTTATATTATTTTCTCAATACCAATTAATATCTTCCATCTATTTTAATATTGTCACCGAAGACTTTCTAATATGAACTGTGTGTATTATTTGATATATGACTCATATTCTATAAACGTAGTGGTATTCTCTCTTCCTGATAGTCAAGACCATTGTTGCTTCCTATTATGTAACATGGCCATAATTTGATAACACCACACATGCCATATTCTTTTCAATATTCGAGCAATGTTCTACTCTTCTTTATATATGTGAACTGATTTTTACCAATATCATGACTTCATTTGTGTGTTGATAGGATTGCAAGTCTTCATATTAAACTATATGGTTGATGTCTTAACCAATTCTACTATATATGCATTATCCTCCATTATAAATGCTTTTGTTCAGAAGGTTATTATTTTCAACAATCTCGACTACATAGCTTTGATAACAATGACAAATACCTGTGAAACTTTATAATTCCATCAGGTGATAGTGGTGGAGCTAGTGTCTGTACCTTTTGGTACTTAATGATCGTAAGTAACTGTGCATGGTTAGATTTGGGCCTGGAGTGCAAGTGTTTAACTTCGATTAGAGATGTTCATTTAGATTGCACCTTCATAGGGTATTTGGATGAATATTGACAATGTGAAAATCATCCTGCATCCTTAGAGGCTAGCACTCTCCTATTCCTAGTCATCATGGAGAAGCAAGGATTGGCTAGAAACTCACCCTATCATCAACATTGTCTTACATTCTTAGAGTTAGAATTTCTTAACTCTTTTCTTTGCAACTTATTTGATTGGAAGTAGTTGAAGTTAAAGTCAAGTTGATATCCATTGAATAAATAGCGTAAGTCCCTTTGTGATAACCAACATATCACATTATTATAACTAAGTGAAAGTCCACGATAATAAAGAACCTTGGGGTTTTCTCATTTGATCACACGATTCATTTACATTTTTAGCATATGAGCATCCTCATTCAAGAGAGAGTTGGAAATTTGGTATGTTGAAGTGGAACAAAATTCACATCAATAGGAAGCAAAACTTGGTTTAAGGAATTCTAATATCCAAACATTGTCCATCGGAAGTAGCGTAGGATTCTCTAATTTTACCTTTTTATCTTTATTTGAAGTTCAAACTAGTCTAGTTCAAGTTCCAGTTGCTTTGTGCAAGATTATTCATGCTTTGAAGGAAAATAATTGATTAAGTCCAGGAAAATCTACACATGTTCCTTTTTGTGTTACTAGCAATATGATACCAAATTCAACTAAATTATATCAAATACAAAGTTTCTAGTTTGTGGTGTAAACCTTGGGGTTGCCTTATTTGATCACACATTATCATATTGTTAAATATTTGAGGTTTCCTTTTTCAAGAGGATAGAATATTTGGTTTGTTGTTATATGTTGAGAAGTGTTGCAGAACACTTATCAACAGCAGTGAAGTCTATAATGGAAAAAGGTAATTCTCTTATCATTATTGAATGAGAAGGAAAAAGCATGCAATAATATGAGCTTAGCAATAATTTGTACTAGACAAAACATCAGTATGTTGTCTTTGCATTGAGTTTTTTTTCTTTCGAAGATACTCAAAAGTTCAAAACTACTTAATCCCAAAGCCTGTATAACATTTGGTAAGTGCTCATCTCTCACAAGCACCATTTTTGGCTACCATGCCATAAGATGGCGTGTGGCAACATCTATGTTTTATGTGCACTCAATTACATTTTTTATAATCTTGGAAAGCTGTATCAAATTTAATATGCTTTATTTCTTTAAGGGAGCACTGTGTATGCAACTTAGTAGTTCATTTTTCATTCATTTTCTTATGATTGACTGAATCTGTCTGAATTTTATAAAAACTAATAGATCATTTTTCCTTGTATCTATGTCAATTATTGTTCAAATCTAACATATTTGTATACAATGAAGCAATCAACTGGATGGTTTAGTCGGAGTACCTTTGACAGATTGCGCTTGCATGTTCGTGTAAGATTTCTATCCTTACTTCCAAGTGATGCTGCAAGGACACTAGTTCTCTCCGAGTCGAGGATCCTGGAAAGATACAAACGGAGGGCAGGTTTGGAAGAAACAAGACATGAAAGTGATTCAGATGGGCTAGAACATGTTGAGAGAAGTTCAATCTCTGCAGATGTGACAAATCTTGCTCACAAAGAAAATAATGAGCGACATCCTCATCATGGTAAAATTTGACAGCACACTAATGTAATGTTATGCAAAAGATGGTTTGTGCTAGATGCTAGTGTAGAATCTAGATGAACGAATTTTAGGAGGGATTAAATAAATATATATTTATATTAATTATAAAGTATCTAAGATGTGGAAAATATTTGATATATTTAAAGAGGATGATGAAGATGAGAAAGATGAAGGAGATGATGATGAAGGCGAGGAAGAGGAAGAGGAGGAGGAAGAAATGGATGATTACGACTACGCACCACCTGAGGTTAGAAGATTATGGTGCTTTCCTTCTTAGTATGAACAAAACAGTTGTTTGTGATTGTATAGCATTTACCCAATGCATTACACATAGTATATTTATTTGTTTCAACTTTCAACACAGATATTTGGAAGTGCATCTCCAGACAGAGATTCATGTATCCTTGTTCTATCATTGTAATGGAGTTATAGATATCTGTTCGTTCATTCAGTGAAAGTAAGTCTATATTATTAGCACCTCTTTTTTAAAGGAAAATGATGTAACTTTTAGCTAATACTGTTAAAATTTCTTTTTTTTTAGCTTTCGTAAGCCACTATTAAATAGACACGCATTTAGTCAACCCTTAAATTATAAATCTTTATTCTTTGAGCAGCTTTGTGAGATGTCATATATTCCTGTAAAACAATATTAATTTTTTTTTTAATGTTTAGTAAATTGAAAAAAGAGCGGTGTTACAAAATACTGCTGATAAGACGGTACCAAGAAAGTGAGAACAAAGTAAACTACAGGAAAACTTCTTGTAACAAGACTGATGCAGTTATCCTTGTAAATAAAGTCCACCTGATATAATCACTAAGAATCTGTCTGATTTAATCAATAACAGTTTTGGCAGTAAATTATCATTGAAGGGGTTGAGAGCATTGTAGTTGAAGCAGATATTGTTTGAATTGTAGTAATTATCGTTTGGCACCAAGGCCTAACAAGAAATAACCAAAAAGTAATAATTGTTTGAAACAGATATTGTACGAAATATGCTCGAGGAGGGTAACAGAGACTTCCAGCTTGATTGGATGGTTATTTGGTCACTTTAATAAATCTGGACTTATAACCTGCTGATGCTCTAACATGAACTATTTTTTTGCGGATATTTTATTGAAATTCCTTGACTCAAACCAGACATGGATTTCCAGGATAACATTCCCAGAAATTACCTGCAATTGTTGTTGGGAAAATTTCCTTTCAGTGAAATTGGTGAACATGATCCTACACAAAGCAAGCCAGGAGGCACTGATCTCAGTGATGGAGAATATGCCATACAAGAGCAGGATAGTGATGATGATGATTACTGATTGGAGCTTACTTATGCAATATCTACTTGATATTGCTTCCAATGATCATTTGTTTTGCAATTGTAGATTTTGTTTTATAGGTGTAAATTACAATCACAGAGTTGGAGAGTGCAGAACACGTGTAACATATTCATGTGCCGTGAAGGTCTGTAATATCTTAAATCAAAATCTCTTGTATTTACAATTTGGAATTGTTAAAAAGTTTCAGATATTTTACTTCTTTTTATTGCATATTGTGCATGTTTATCAGAAATACTTATCGTTATGTTCTGCCTGTGCAGATCAGCAGCCAATTATTTTGTAATTCTTGTTATGTTGAGTGGAGTTCAGATGCTTGTGCATTGACCAGGCTCACAGTTTGTCACGAAAGTCTACAATAAATTATTTTCTGATTTTGTTTCTTACTCTTGAATCATTGTTCAGTTCCCTAGTAGTTGAATTAATACCAGAATAGAGACTCTGCTATCCTTTCTTTTTATTTTCAACAATATGACTGGTGAGCCTAATGATAGTCTCTTGGCCTTTTTTTTGGCTTGAGGTGGGTGAGAGGATTCACTGTCATGCATAATGGTTGTTACACATTGTCCTACATGTTTTTATTGAAGGAAATAGTTTTTTCGCTTCCCTGAAGAGCCCTCTTTTTGGTCCTTTTACAACAGATATAACTTACAACAGATATAACAGTATCCTTATGTAAATTTCCTTGTGCCATTTCAAATATAAGAGTCACTCTATTGGTTAGCTTATATGTTCTCTTGATGTTATCAAGTGATCTGGTAGTTATTTTACAGTGACTTCCAGTTGACAAACTTGAATGATCATGTTCTAAAATCTCTGCATTATGCATTTTCAATTGGACGTGTTTTACATAGGATTGTTGGAGATAATATTTCTGGTCTTGTTATTTAATGGTGTTGTAGTTAGAAATATAAAATCATTGAAATGCTTTAATTATTAATTGTGCTTTTTGTTGGTTTATCTCCATCCAGTATTTTCAATTAACATGCATGAGAAGAAAAAGTGTTCTTAGACACGGTTCTTGAATCTCATCTGTTTTTGATTCTGATCCCACTGAGATTTAATGAAAAACCAGAATCGGAAGCAACATTGATAATAATCGTCTTCTTTGTAATGGCCAATTTTGGTTCTCATTCAACGAAAACTAGTCTAAGACATAGTTTTGGAAATAGAGTTAAGACTACTCTTCTCATTCTTGACCATTTTCAAGTGCTCAGCAAGTGTAAAACCAACTTGATGATCAATGAAGTTCTTATGAAACCATTCTTCTACGTTGGCAACACTCTGATCATTACAAATCCATTCAGGAACATCTTCAGTATTGTCATTGGAAATGTTTGGTATTAGTCATTTTGTATTTCATTGTTTTCTAAATTAGACTGATTTTTTGGTTACCATTAAGTGGGTAAATTGGACAACTCTTCTTTTGTAATATCTGAAAGCATTGACATTTGCGGAGCAACAAGGGGGCACCATCATGTGAGGAGGTAAGCAGTCTTACTCTTCCATGAAAACTCTTACTCTTATGTTCCCAGCTATCCAAATTGGATTATGAATTTTAGTGGATATTTCAAGCTAGATTCTATTTAATTTCCTATTGTGTTCTATAACCGAAAAATATCTTCTGAAACAACAGTTTTTTGTTTTATTTAACTTCCTAGTCCCTAAAACCTAAATTTAGATATCTTTTTAAAGTAAGAACAATAAAAAGATGTATTTGTAAAGCTCAATGATGTTGTACAAATCATGTGATGATGACAATCATTAAGACGTGCCAACAACTAGTTTTCACAGGGTTGGAGTCCACCTAAGCAAGCTTTTGTGGTTCTGAGAAGGCAGACCAAATGATTTGGCAAACTCTGTTCTATTTGGACTCTTTTAAATCTGCTTTCCGTTTAAGATTGAGGTAAGTAAATGACACCATGTAATTTGTCGTTCATACATCAAACTAGAGGTCTTGGGCAATTTTGTACCATTGAATCACATGATATGTTACATGATTTTTGTATAAAAAAGCATATGAAAATTCTGCATAGTCCATCCGAAGCCTTTGAAAGAATAAAGTAAGTTCCTTTTTGAGAATCAAGAACATTATCTCTGTTTTACAGTTCATTCCCATTGAGCAATGTGCTATTATAAAAAACGTTATCAAAATTTCTTGGGGAAATCATTCTCTTGAAGAACCACCCTAGGGATCAAGGCTAAATGATAATTCTTGTATTGGAGATACCAACCAAAAGATATGTAGAAATTGTCGAATAGATTTACAGGCTCTCCCAAAGTAAAAAATTGTCTTACACCATAAGTAACAAATTTATAAAAAATATAAAATTTTTAGCCTTGAACATACAAGAAGCAATCACACAAAAATGCTATGCATAGATAAGCTCGTGGATGAGTGTGAAACCTGTAGTTGGCATAGGCAAGGGAGACAACTTAGAGGATGGTGATGGTGTATTAGAGGATAGAGAAGATGATGCGGTCAAGGTTAAACATGCAAATTCTCTGTTGATAGTGGTTGTTGCTTGCAAGGGCTTGCATTCCTTTATTGATTTGCTTCTTCCTTTGCATCTAGGATTACTATGGCAGTTGTGGTGATGGCTTTGGACAAAGTTGAAGGCAATGATGGGAGTGACTCTGTGGAGGATCCCAGAGATGTTGTAGGGGATTCTGCACAGCTATGAGTAAGAGCATTAGTAATAAAGAATTCAATCTAAACTACCAAACATAGCTGAGATCCTTATATAACAACATAAATTAAGTATGATGATCAAATTACAAATAAACTTATTAGATGCAAACCATCTGATGCTCATTAGCTTTTCTTGCATCTCTGTACTTTGTTGAGGTATCACTAATTGGCACTCATAGGTGATTTTGGTAGCACCTTGGCTCAAAACATCGAGAAATGTGAGAGTAATTTGAAAACAAAATGATAGCAGAAGTCTACTATGAAATTGATTGATTAAATAACAAGAGAAAATGAGGGCTTATGATTTCTGAAACTTGATGAGCAATTGAGATTGATTCGAGAAAAGCAAGATGAAATTAAAAGATAACTAGGAGGAAGGATGGATTTGGGTAACCTTCTAAAATCGAGAATTTAATTTCCCATTTGAACTCAAAAAGTGAAGATGAGATAAGATTGGGAAGATATTGTGGATTCACGAATTAAGTTTTGAAAATGTAAAATTGGTAAAAGAATTCAATTTTTTATTATGAAGGATTATAGAATTTCAAAATATTTTTTTTTGGTATATGCAATATTTTTTGAGTTCTAGAAATTATAGTTACCTCATTTTATTTTTATTTTTGAGAATTGATTTTTTTTGATAAGCTCTGAATTAATATAGAATTTATTGAAATCAGCTGGAAATTGGTTCAAAATGAAATTAGTTGGAAAGTGATATAAAATTATATTAATTTAATTTAGAGGATTTTAAAAGATATTTTAAATAGTTAAATTCAAACAATAGGACTTTAGAAATTGAACTTAATTATTTAGTAAAGACTAATTAACTAAGCAATATTATCTACTTAACTAATTTGAGAGGGATGATTAATTGATCAAAGGGGTTGGGCTATTATGGAAGAATGAAGGTGGTTAATTGAATAATCGAAGAACCTTTAATTAATAGATGAATGATTAGTGATTTAATGTGTGCTCCCAAGCACGACCATTTTTGGGCGAGTATAGGTGATTCAATGTTTGTTGGGACTCTTTGATGACTTGTGCATTGCTTATACGATTATGATTTATGCACAAATGAAGTGATTCCTACTATGCATTGATGAAGTATGCATGTTACTTCATGATGGTTTCTTATATGCAATTGATGAGATAATTTCTATATGTGATGTATGCATTCCTATGTTTTTTTTTTGTATTTTTCTATCCAAATATATTTATAATGTATGCAAGACCTATGGTGACATGTTTGAACACTATTAGGATAAAACTTAGGACTAGTTTGTTTGAACCTAGACTGGTAGGAATAATGAATTAGGAGTAATGATTAGTTAGAATTGATGAAGTTATGCTATCAACTTCGATGATGTAATGAGTCATTAGTTTTTTTCCATTGATTTTATCATCATACCTTATTTTAAAAGAAAGACGCGTACGTACGCAAATATTGACCATCTAGATATTGCTACGATCTTTGATTAAATAAGCCAATAGAAAACAAGGAATGGTAAAACTCCTCCTAAGGTTCATATGCTTGAGGTTAAGCAATGTGCAACATATGACAATGAAATATATTTGTTGCAATATATGTTGCAATTAGATATTTGATAGATATGGTAATATAATTATCACACACCCCATACATACTTGTCCTAGAACTTCATTGAAACATTCTACAAACAACAAACAAAGAAAATAAGATAATGATCCATCATAGCTACTCTCACCACTTAGGGTCTGTTTGGTAGCTGGAATTCGATGGGAATAGGAAAATCCGACTGCTAGAATTCAAAAAATTAGTGTTTGGTTGTAAACATGAAAAGTATAATTAGAATTTATTAATTCTAATTTTAGCCCAAAATGAGTATAGCAGAATTCCTACTTAAAAGGTGGAATAGGAATAGCCTATTCCTATTCCATTTTTTTTAATAACCAAATTTTACATCCTATTCCATTTTTTTATGACAAAATTTTACATCTTGTCGGGTTTGACACATGTTGCATAAGCCAAATTATTGGAGGGAAGTTAGTTTTTGGTGAAATGTGGTGAGACAAGCAACGACATAGGCATAGTCGGGGAGTTCAGACATATTTTTCTCAAATGTATTGAGCAAGCCCAACTCCAAAAAGACTCTTAATGTCATTTGATGCTCAAATTATTTAAAAAAAAAAAAAAAAATATTCCAATTCCAATTTCAATTCTTGTAAACAAACATATAATATGCATCTTTCGACTCCTCTTCCAATTCAACCAAACAGGTCCAAATGATATTCCATAAATTATTTTAAGTACGTGCGAATTCTAGAAGTGGGCTTATTCCAGTATTACTGAATGTCGCATTTGGCAATTCTTGCAACCTAACAGGCCCTTAGCAGTATCATTGAGGAGCATAAGAAC
Source organism: Cupressus sempervirens (assembly GCA_028749045.1). Classification (NCBI taxonomy): domain Eukaryota; kingdom Viridiplantae; phylum Streptophyta; class Pinopsida; order Cupressales; family Cupressaceae; genus Cupressus; species Cupressus sempervirens. The sequence goes on along the minus strand of CM053787.1, from coordinate 683,080,185 downwards.
ACAACCATGTAAGATAAATTGATACTAGATCGACAAGACTAATTTTGCCAACCTCGCTAATCATTGATAGGTTTGATTTTGTTTGACTTGGATGTCGACATGTCTGGTTTTAGAAATGTATTATAGGTTTAAGATTGATCTATCTAGTTTTCAGTGTTTTTTGTCATTGTGCAAAACAATCGTATGAGTCATTGTCGATTTATGAAGCCCATCCTCATAAGAGTTTGAAAGTTGATGACTTTATTCTTTTTGTGACATAGATGTGTTTATTGCTGGATTTTGATTTTTTTTAGTTGACATGTCTTAAGATTCATATACTTGATGTTTATGCATGCACTCGTATCACACAAGTGAAGACACTTATCAGACACCCCTAACATTGCTTCCCTTAATTAATTTTTTATTAATATTTTTTCCAAATTTTTAAGATCATATGTGATGTTTTTGATATTTTTGTCATGATGTTATATGGATGTTTTTTATATTTTTTAATGGATGTTATAGTAATGTTTTTTAGATTTTTTAGGATGTTTTATGGATGAGACTGCCCTAGTATGGTGAAGTAGGACAAGTCATAGATGAGCTTGAATACTATGAGAGGTTTGCACTTCTTGGATTTTTCTTTGCATGCTCAACATGTACTTATGAATGCAAACTAATATTGAAGTTCATTGATGGAAAAATATGATTTCAATTCTTGGCACTTATTTGCCAAGTTTTCAGCAAGGTACCTATCCTCCTTTACTTTCACTTTTTCTATTGTCGCCAAGGCACATGTTTGCTAGGTTTTCACAAGGGTAACTTTTGTTTGTTTGTTAATTTTTTAGGATCTTTTAATTATGTACACTTTACCTTGGAATATTAGATAAAAAACTTTTAAAGGTGTATGCTATTGATGTAGTGAAGGAGTTGATTTTCCTCATGTTTCAAGTTGATATGGCCCATGGTCACATAATTTGATTGAGATATAGTCCTACCCAGATGGGTTCAAACTTGCAAACGTATAACTTATAACCCACACTCTTTGATTTTCCTTGAGGACCAAATCACCTGCGTCAAATGTCTGTACCATCACTCTTTTGTTATAGATTCTCAGAAGTTCATTTCGATAACCTTGCAAGTGATTCATGGCACTTTGATGTCTCTCGTCTAGCAACCCTAACTCACTTATTATAGCAACCTATGATCTTCATCTATGACAAAGTCCTTGAGAGATACTCCGAGGGATGGGAGTTCAACTTTGATAAGTAGAATTTCTTTTGGCTTATACGCTTGAGAAAAGGGAGTTGGTCCTGTTGGAGTTCAAACACCAATTTTGTATGCCTATAGAGCATGATTGAGATGAAGATGCCAATATTGACTAGTTTAACTAACAACCTCTTTGAGAGATTTTACAATGGTGTTTTTTGGTTTCCCCGACTTGCTCATTTCCTTACGATAGTAAAAGGATGAGAAGCTTTGTTTGATTTGAAACTTCTCACATATATCTTAAATATCTTTGGTATGAAATATTGATCTATGGTTAGTAAGTATGGTCTTAGGGATCTATAGTGATAGATAATATAGTTCATGATGAACATTGAGATTTGCATACCAACAATGTGGCTCTGGGGAATAGGTTACATCCACTTGGTAAACTACTTAGTTGTTTTGATTACGTATTTATGACCATTAGAACACATGAGCCTGATCATACTCACTAGGTCAAATCCCCACCTTGAAAAGGGCCATGGTGAAGTAAGGGGTTAGAGCTCTTGAGGTAGTGCATGGATTCAGTTTTCATGAATCTATTTATGGGCATTTGCCTCCATGGTTGGCCAAAAGTACCCTATTCTCAATAGTTTCTCACTAAGTTATTACCACTTGAATTGGCACCACAAATACCTTCCTGAATCTCATGTAAGGCTATTTGGATTTTTGTTGAAGTGAGAAACATTAAGAGCATACCATCTTGACATTTCTTATATGGAATATCTGTTGGTATAAAGAAGCACTGAGAGGCGGGTGAATAAATACTTCTAGGTAGACTAGTAATTCAACCATCAACTTGATTAACTCTTAAAGTAGCTTTTGAAACACATATCATTTAAGTGCTTAAATGAAATACAAGTAAATAGCATCAAGCAACCACACATGTAACACACAAAACTCACAAATTTTTGTATGCATAAACCCTTAGCTAGAGGGAGAAAACGATGGTGGGGATGACACCCACAAACCCTTCACTGCAGTAAAAATGTTTGCTCTGTTAGAAGCTACAAATACTTTGTCTGGGGGTTCACCTTGTTAGGAGTGCTTAGTACACTATTAGAAGTACAATAGAGATTTTTTAGGATCTACCAAACTTGAGGATTTAGAACTCCTTATGAGTGTCCACACTGTTAAAGGATTTACACAAAGAAGACTTGTCAGTGTCCACCTAATTAAGGGATTTCCCCCGCTACAACTATTAAGGAACAAGAAGTTGAATGATTTGGAAGAGGCACTGCTTGCCTGTTAGATCCAAAATGCTATATCCACTTTGATACTGTTCACTACTTAATGTCTTCTTTAAACCTTGATTACAACCTCTATAATCACACAATTCTTCGTCCACAATTGCTTCTCTTCCATTCATTCTTTCAGTAAGAGTTATATACAAATCCAAAATGCTTATGCTTCTTAATCTTCACCATCCATTAGAATTTCAAACTTGCCACACACATACCATGTAGAATTCACATATCCAGATGTACCTAACATGTTTTTGATCACTACTGTGATCAATATTAGGGTTTCCTTTTGGTATTCCCAAGAAAAGTCAAAATGTGTTTGACCTCCAACTTTTTCTGGAATGTTCTCTTTATAATTGCTTTGTTCTCACAATTGCCACCTCAACACATCCTCAACTAATCAATTCATGTCATTGTTGGTAGAAGTGACTCAGAGGTTGACCGGTGGACTCGGTGATTAAGGGTGTTGTCATTGATGTTAGCATCAACAAAAGACCAATAGAAAGGGATGACCAACAAAGCATATTATAACGTGTAAACCTATCAAATAAGGATGTTCGAAGAAGAGAAGATGTGTATGTCTAGTAGAGATGATGGCAAATGCTATCCACTTAGACGAGAAGCTAAGTATAGACCGCTTCAACATAAGAAAACAAAGAAGGAAATGTAAAAAGATCAATGAGTTGGAGAGGCTAGGTTAGCAAGACGTGCATGAAGCAAGGAACCCATGATTGTCCAGTCATGTAAAGGGTAACAAGTGCACTCAACATTGCTTTTAATGGTGATGGGGGAATAGATCAAGGAACAACAGGAATAATTTGAATTTGAATTCTTCTTAGTCAAGAGAAAACCATTGAGGACACATGACATCCATGATTCTCATACGATCATGACATATCTAACAAGAGCAGTGCGCTACTGCAACAAGAAGTCATGTTAGTAGTAGGGGCGAGAATACAAAATTTGAATTCACAGTTTGAGGCTTCTAAGAGAAGCTGAGAACAATATAAAAGAGACATAATGGAAAGAAAAAGAGTTAGATTGCCAATTAACTATCCAAAGATCCAAGAGAGATGAGCTAAGGTGGAATCTTAAAGAGTAAATAAGAGTGATTAGAGATATCATCTTCAAGGAGTGATTGTGCTGAGAAAATGAGAGTCTGTGATGAAGGGTGCTCCCCTTAATACCACAAACACAACAAAAATAAAGAAATAACAACAATTGGTGAGAACAAAATATGGGCTTCTTATTATCATCGCAAATGCAGAATTCTAAAATTTTGAAATACAATATGAAAACTTACATGGGTGCCTTATAATAATTTTCAACATAGAGCTGCGAACTATCACCCAGAGCTGTCTTAGACAATGCACGTGCATTCCTTATATAGGCATTTTTACATTGCCTGAGAAGTTTCTAGACATCAAAGCCTAATCCTTGAGACTGACTAACTCTAAAATTACATGTATAGTCGACTCGATACACCTTTGACACTTATTTTGAAAATTTTGGTCGACCCAACTTTGGAGGGCCATAATTTTCAAACCATTACTCCGATTGGCTATTATAACCCCTTTTCAGAATGCACAACTTCTTATCTACATGACCCAATATGCACAAGCTCCAATCAACTCAAATTTGGAGCTCATCCAAGGCCTTCAAGGTCTTCAAACTAAGCTTAAAGTTTTTATACCAAAATTGCACACCAAAAATCTACAATAACTTCACAGATACTCATGATACAACACTAAGCTTCAATTGGTAGGTTGATATATCTAAGATTAACATCCACCTTTGAAATTAGGACATTTCGAGCTTGTATAACTAACTTACTAAGTAGCAAGCCTTCATAGATAACAACCTTGCACTGAGACAACCTTTATTTAAGAAACAAAAATGATTTTTTTTGGGTGATATAAGATTGCTCATACATCCAGGATGCTTCTGCATCGAACACCCAAGGTAATTTGAGAATTGACCTCGTCATGTCTTAGGTCGTCAGAGGAAAACCAAGATGGTTAACCTCCTCCCTTGCTAGCTAAGATGAATGTTCTATTGGCTTCCCTTTCCATTTTAACACGTACTCTTCATAAGTTCTGCTTCTTGTACTTTTTCCAATAGGACTGTCCAATATCTCCTTAATCTCCTTTGTAGCCAAACTAGCTGCTAAAATAGTCCATTGCACTTCTAAAACTTCATCTCCATCAACTCCTTCATGATACTCTGTCAAATATGAAATGTTAAATATTGGTGAAATATTCAATTCAACAAGAAACTCCACTTCATAGGCATTTCCAGAATTATGGCTCTTCAATATCTTGCATGGTCCAAACTTCTTTTTTAGCTTATTAATATGTACCCACTAGAAAATGCTCGTTTCTCAAATGAGCCATGACTTTATCTCCAATTTGAAATTCTTTATACCTCCTTTTCACATCTGCCTTAGCCTTGTAATGTGTATTCATATTAATAATGTGCTTCCTCACTGCCTCATAGATATTCTTCCAATGCTCAACAAATTCTTTTGCTTCGACACTACCCATTTCTCCTTTATCCAACTATCTTAATTTAGAAGCATTTCTAGGATTGCTTCCACATACAATTTGGAATGACGAATTACTAGTACTCCTATTGACAAAATTATTGTATGCAAATTTTGCTTGTGGTAAAATCAGATCCCAAACCTTTTGCTTGTCTCCAACCAAACATCTTAGCGAATTCCGCAAACTCCCATTCACAACTTCCATCTATTCATTAGTTTGTGGATAATGTGATGAACTAAACTGTAACTTTGTCTTCAACTTCTTCCACAGTGTACATCAGAAATACCCAACAAAATTGGTATCTTGATCAGAATTTATGCTCTTTGGTAGACCATGTAGTCTCACCACTTCCTTGAAAAAGAACTCTGCCACATGAACATCATCACTAGTCTTCTTGCATGGAATGAAATGTGCCATTTTTTTAGAATCTGTCAATCACCACAAATATGGAATCATGCCCTTGCTATGTCCTCAGTAAACCAAAAACAAACTTCATGTTGACATTCTCCTAAGACTTCTCTGGTACATGTAATGACTGATACAATCTAATATTCTACTTCACTCCTTTTGCCATTTGGCATACTTTGCAAATCTATAGAAACTTTCTCATATATTGCTGCAATCGTGGCCAGTATTAGTTCTTAGCAACCAAAACAATGGTCTTATCTCTACCAAAGTGTTCAACTATCCCTCCACTATGCTTCTCCTTGACGAGATTCTCTCTCATAGAACTGTTGGGAATGCACAACTGACTTCCTTTGAACAACACACCATCCTGGATAATAAAATCCAACAACTTTATCATGTTTAGTATAACATGCTCTGTACAAGCCTTCCAAGCTTCGCAAAAATCATGATCCTTTGGATAAACAACTCTTGAGTTCCTTGAACCCAACCACCTCAATCTACATCTTTGTTAGCAAAAGGTGTCTTCTACTTAGAGCATCTATAACTTTGTTAGACTTCCCACTCCTGTGTTTCAATTGTTTTTGTATAACTATTAAAAAACTCAACCCACTTTAGATGTGTTCAGTTCAATTTTTCTTAACTAGTCAAATATTGCAAAGCTTGATAACTAGTATACAAAACAAACTCCTTAGGAAGAAGATAGTGTCTCCACTTCTTCAATGCTTTAACTATAGCATAAAATTCTTGATCATAAACATAATATTTTCTTTGGGCATTATTCAACTTCTCACTGCAATAAGCAACAAGTCTATCTTCTTAATTGCAGTAGCACTAGCATTATACACCTTGTTAAATATGGAAGTGTTGAAACAGGTTGCTTTGTAATTTTCTGCTTCAACAGATTAAAACTTTTAAATGTTCTTGCAGTCCACTTAAATTCTTTTCTATCCCCTCTCAATGTTTCAGTCAAAGGCCCACAAATACTGCTAAATCCTCTAATAAACAATCTGTAAAAACTAGCTAGTCCATGAAAAGATCTTACCTTTGTTGTAATCCTTGGAATAAGCCATTTGATGAAAAAATTCACTTTCTCAAGGTCCATTTTAAAACCTTCTGTTGAAACTACAAATCCCAGGTACACCAACTCCACAAAACTGCACTTCTTCAAATTTATCAACAAATTTTACTCGCTCAACTTATCAAACACCTTACAAATGTGCATTAAATGATCCTCAAATGCCTTACTAAAGATCAATATATCATCTAGGCATGACAAACCACTCGTACAATCCTTTGCTTGTCTTGAAAGCAATCTTCAACTTGTCTCCTTTGATGCGAATATGATGGTACCCACTCTTCAGATCTATTTTTTGTGAAATATACAGCTCCACTCAAACAATCAGTAATATCATCCATCTACAACAATGAAAATCTATACTTGATCGTGATCTTGTTGATATCTCGAGAAAATGTACACATCCATCATTCTTCATTCTTCTTTGGTAGTAATATTGCCGGTACAACACATGGACTTAGACTCTCTCAAATCAACCCCTTCTGCAATAACTCATGCACTTGTCTATTCAACTCTTCACTTTATGCTGGTGTCATTATGTGCATGACCTTATCTGAAAAATTGGCCCTTGGAATCAAGTCCATCTGGCGACTGATCTTCCTCATCGGAGGTAATCTATCAGGTACATTATTTGACACAATATCAATAAATTCTTCCAATAAATTCGCAGCTTCTGCAAGTACCTCCTCTACTTCTTCTTTACCATCTTTTGAAATTATTGAAAAACACATATGCTCATGCTTCATACCTTTGAGAAAATTATTTCCATCAACAAAACATATTATGACAACACTACATACCTTTTCTTCTTTCTCCTTCAATGTCTATCCTTTGTTAGAGTGTAGTTATTTGCTCACCCATCCTATATAGCATGCCTATCAAACTACCATGACATACCCAACAACATATGACATATGTCCATAGTTATCATATTACAAAGCACACCATCCTGGTAGCTTCTAACCTCAAACTTCACCAGGCATTTCTCATTAACCATGATGTTGTGGTCATTCTGCACCCAGACAATATGGTATGGATGCAGGTGTTTTCGCCTCTTGAAATTTAACTTCATGACCATCTTTTTTGACACTAGATTATCAGTGTTCCTACAATTAATGGTCACATCAAAATACTTATTATTTTGCACTTAGTGCAAAACAAGCTCCTCCTTTGAATTAGGTTTACTCTCGCCATTCAACAGGACTCTTTGGTTAACTGAGACTTCTCATCTTTCAACATCTTCAGAATATGATGATTTAACATCTTCATCAACATGTGCAACTTTAGCCAGGCCTTCTGTTCTTCGATCTGTCATTCCTTGGTGCTTGTAACATTTAAATTCTCTACGCCCTTCTCCATTGTGAAAATAATTTCCATGGAAAGCTCCTCTTCCAGATCCTTGCCCGCTTCCTCTTCCTCTATAATCTCTATTGTTCTGATCATGAAAATGGTTGGAATTGTTTTCCCTTTGGCTTTGATTGCTATTCCTCACTTCTATCTTGTTCTTTTGATAATCATTTTGGCTTCCATAAGACCATCCACCATATATTCCACCACGACCTCTTCCACTATTCTTGTTATCAAACTTCTTTTTCAACTTTTCCTCAACTCTTAGGGAAAACTAGCATGCCTCTTCAATACTGTTTATTTAGACCAGACTCATATCCTCCTAAATGCTTGGTCTCAACCCATTAAGATGACAAATGAATTTCTCTTTATCAACTTCTGCATGGCCAGTTTTGATGAGAAAATAGTAGAACTCATCGATATACTCTTAAGCATATCTTCCCTCTTGTTTCAACCCTTAACATTTTCTTTGGTTGATCAAGCTCATAATCCATGAGAATTAATTCTCGCTTTAGTTTAGCTATCATCCAATCCCATCTGATGATTTTGTCCTTCCCTCTTCTATTTCACTCCAATTGAATCTCCTGCCACTAGATCTTTGTATGTCCCTTCTATTTCATCTTCGCAAACTTGACCCTATTAGAATCCTTAATATCTTCATACTCAATGTATTCCTCCAATTCATTAATCCAGTCGATCAACTCCCTTGGGCTAGGATTTTTTGAAAATGTGGGAACCTCAAAACTTTGGTCCCTTTCTAATCTTGGATATGTCCTTAAACCTCTATCTTCTTCTAGGTTCATAATTACCTCTACTTCACCATTTTCTTCTTCTTCGCCTTCATCCTCACTTTCATCTCTTACAGAAATTTTTATTCTTCTATGCATTTTTTCCTCTAATGCTTGCATATTTCTCTAGAGGGCTCTAAAACCCTAAGGTGTAAGACCTATGACTCTCCCACCATGCTCTCTTTGTGGAGTCATCTTTGCGCTTCCACTGAAACCCTAATGCAAATTGCCTCGTAGTCGGTGATCTATCTACACGCATAGCCCAAACCCTGGGTCTTGGTGTAATTGCCTCATAGTAGGCAATCTGTTTACAGAATTAGGAAAACCTTCTCTAACACCACTTGATGTAGGGTGCTCCCCTTAGTACCATAAAGACATAACAAAAACAAATAAATAACAAAAATTGGCAAGAATAAAATATGGTCTTCTTATTATCACTACAAATGCGAAGTTAATTTTTTAAAAATACAATATGCAAATCCACATGGGTGGTGCCTTCCTTACAATAATTTGCAACACACAACTGCAAACTATCACCCAGAGCTATCTTAGACAATGTACGAGCATTCATTATATAGACATTTTTACATCGCTTGAGAAGTTTTTAGACATCAAACCCTAACCGTAGAGACCAACTCTCAAATTACATATAGAGTCGACTTGATTTACCTCTGACACCTAGTTTAGAAATTTTGGTCTGCCCTACTTTAGAAGGCCATAATTTTCAAACTGTTGCTTTGATTGACTATTATAACCCTTTTTCAGAATCTACAACTTTTTCTCTAAAAGGCTTGACTTATGCAACCTCTAGTTGACCCCAATTGAAGTCCATTTGAGGCCTTTACGGTCTTCAAAACCGAGTTAAAATTTTTATACCAAAATTGCACACCAAAAATTTGCAATAACTTCAGTAATACACATAACATGACACTGCGCCTCAATCGAATGGATGATATATCCAAGATGAACATCCACCTATGAAATTAGGACATTCAAAGGTCATATGATAAACTAACTAAGTAGCAAGACTTTAGAAACAACAACTGTGCACTGAGATAACCCTTATTCAAGAAACAAAAAGGAAATATTTCAGTGTGATGCAAGATTTCTCTTACACCTAGGATGCGCCTGCATCAACCTCTCTAAACAACACAAAGAGTTTCGAGTGCACAAGAAGAGAAAGAGAAGTTCACAATTGATCGACAAATGAAGTTACAGAGCTGAGAGAGGGCAAAGAAGAGTTCTAGACTGTTCAAGATAGATGAAAAAGGATCTACATTAGGCTAAGTTCAATAGAAAAATTATTAGATCATTTATGTTGTTTACTTATCTTTACAATAACAAATCTCGTCGAGGGTGGACCCTGACAGGTTGTTTTTACAAATCCCTTAATAGGGTGACACATTAGCTTGTGTTGCAAAGTTCTCTAACCAAGCTTCTCCTAACATGCAAGATCTTAACAGGTCTTATACAAATCCCCTAATAGGGTGGAACTTCAAAATGGCATTGTAATCTTTTAATGGGGAAAAACTCTTGACCAAATGCACTTCATAAGAGTGCAAATTTGTGACAATCGACTCACACATTGTTGTTTTTACTCTATCTTATTTTCCAAGAGAAACATATTGTGTTATGTGTTGCTATTTTTATGTGATGTGTTTTTACTTAACCCTGTTTCGTTGATTTATAGCTTGCACTAACCCATAGATAAGTAAAGGGTGTGATTTGAAGTAAAAAGTTGAATATAGTGAGTATACTGGTTTATCCTCCCTCACAATATACTTACTTGTGGTTAGGACCGACAATTGGTATCAAAGCCTAGGTTCTTAGGTTATGTGAGTTTAATAGCTTGAGGAAAAGATCAAGATGTTTAAAAGCAATGTGCCAAATTTCTCTATAGAGGAATGTTAATGAATAGATTGTCCTCCAAAGAAAAACATACAAATTAACCCCAAAAGCACAGATAGGAAGACTAAATATGCACTAACAGTTGGGTCATTTTGCTATTGAAAAAGCGTAAGTGTCCTCTGAATTTATCCGAGTACAACTCCCCATGTATGATTTACAATGAATTCATAGAAATACAGATACAAATGCTTTTAACAAGAAAGCACAAAAGGTTTACAAACATCTATTTGTAAACACGACATAGATGCAGAAAACTAATCTGATTGGAAGGAAATAAACAACAAATGACACAAAGTTCATTCACCCGACCACTGCATTACAAAGAGAATGAAAATTTGAGAAAGAGAAGAATCAAAGCTTCAAAGACATCTTGAAATCAAATGTATTTAGAAAACAGTGACACTAAAATGCGTTTAGAGAAAACTAAAAGCTATACAAAGATCACATTCAGTAGAAAGAAAACTGCCCAAATTTGAAGTTTTGGTGTGCAATTATCTTTCAAATCTCCCTTCTCTAAAATGTAAAAGATTATATAGATCTTATTACACATGCATCAGAATCACTACCTAGAAGAAAACAAAAGTCTCCCTCTCTTACATTACGCTTAAAAACAAAATCTCCCCCCTTTCCTAACACAAAGTTTAGAAAAGAAAAATAGCTCTGCTCTTCCACAACCCACAGTCTACTCTCTTTCCCCTCTGAAGAACTGAAAAATAGGAACAAAACTAGAACCCTACATCTATGTTTCTATGGTTTATTTGACATCTTCTCTTTCCCGTTACATTTCAGTTACGTAGCTGATTCTTGGGGATGCCCTTATCTGCCTACCCTCATATGATTTCTAAAAGAATATTACGTATCTTGTTATTGAGGAGTGGAAAAATATTACGGGTAATGATAATTAAAATTTTAAATAAAACATTATAATGTTTCTTGTTTCTCTTGATTATTTAATATGTCAATTCCCAACCTTTGGTCTCTTACACTGCCGATCCTATTTTCATTGCACTCGAGTGTCTTTGAGCTGTCTGATCTGTAGTTAACACTTTCACTCCAACCAATGCCTTTCGAGTTCTCCAGTCTCACATGTGCCTATGGGAATGCATAGTGATCAATGTGAGTAGGAATGTCCACCAACCTGCAATGATAGCCAACAAACAAAACTTCACTCATCATGAAGCCACAGATGAGCAATCCAATGATGCACTCTGTTAGTTGAATGGGAGCTCTAATCTCATCTCCAAATGGAATGTCATGCAAGTGTTTATGATGAAGTGAGCCTTTATAGATGCGCCATACGATGGGTTAAGTGTAGGACCTTTATGATGAAACACGGTCAACCAAACTTGGGCATTAACATACCCGATTTTCTCCCCCATCATATCCATTTTTAATGCTTTTTGACCAATGACTCGGGTTCCTTGTGAGCTTTTGCATTCGGTTTGAATATGCGCATTATCTTTGGTGAAGCATCGTCTGTGGTATACCGCAATCAATTCTTCAAACACTTTGCGTGCAACACAACAAAGTTTAATCAATTTTATCGTAACGAACCCCTTGCCATCGACAGTGAGCTTGTGGATCAACAACAATGTTATTGGCGGAAATTCATGACCTGAGTTTTCCACTTGGTGTCGATTGGGATTCTTGGTTCAGAGTTTGGATGAATCATCCATGGCTGCTTCAAGTGTGGGCTGATTTTATGATACTTGGTGCTTTCTTTTATTTAGATGTGCTCGACAATAAGTATATCAAACTTCAAATAGTTACGCCCATGCTTGACATCCTCGAACTTTTATCAAAAGACCATCAGACTTTGAATGCATATAGAATCTCAACACTGCATAAAAAGTTTTCTTCCTCTGTTTGGAGAAGACAGTTAGACTAAACCTTGCAGTTGCAGTGCTTCATAAATACATTGATGCCATCGATCTCTAAATGAATCCTATTCATATTGGGATCTCTGTCATGGTAGTCAACAAAGAGCCTTCTAAAATCGGTTTGATCAAAGAGGAAGGTTGTCGTCTTGCCAAATGGGTCCTGTGCATCCCTTGCATTTGGAGGCTAACAGAGCTTGAGCCGACACCTTCGATATGAGCATTAAGATGCTTTTATCAACGATATTGCCAATGATTAGAACACTGTAATAGACCATTAATGTCACATCAATACAATGCGTTGCAGGTTCCTCTTATTTCTTATTAGTGTTTCTTTTCCATATGTTTTTCCATGTGTAGGTTGAACTCAAGCATTCTGTCAAATGCATGGAAACATCCTTACCACCTTTGATCATATGAATGATTTGGTTACCAATCTTGATGCCTTTGCATTGCGCATTCACTCAATGAATATTCATGCCATGATTTTTGTGGGCTTCTTTGAATTTGCATACTCGTAGGTGTCAAGGAACATAGAAATCTGCACTTACAGTCTTTGAAGACTAGCATCCTTCAAAATGCCTCAAATGCTTAAATTCTAAAGATATGCATTTATTAATGTTTTGTACTCTTAGACTACTGAATCATCAATCCATACTATGAACTTGGGATCTAAATGAATTTTTGATCCTGCATCTTAAATTCTGAACTCGTTGACCCTCTAGAATTTCTGAACCACTGAACTTTTGAAATGAACTTGAACCATTACTTTTACATTTGAAATATTTGATCCTTCAAACTTGTGAACTCATAAATTGCATTTCTGAACTGACCACAGATTCACTGAATTCAGACCACAACATTGTGGTACATCTTGAACCTCGAGCCTCATGCTTATGGATCTAATAATGGCACTCAAATTTGCATGTTAGGGATTTGACTCTTAATCTAAAACCTACTATTCAAAATCTGCAATGCAAGATTTGAACTTTGAACCTTTGACCTTCGAATCATTGGACTTCTATACTGAACCTACAAGATGAATCACTTCGAATCATTGTTCAAAAGGGTTTAAGACCAAAAATTGAAAATTTAATCACTAGGTCTATACTGGGTACCAATAGGGGCTTTAACTGTGGGACTGATTTTGATATCGAATCAAAGAACTCCAACAATCTCTAGAAAAAGACAAGTGCCTTATCCATTGAGTGAATAAAGTTGCCAAGAAGTGAAAATTGAGAGTTACTTGGAAAGAGGTTGGAGGGGAGCAAAAAAAAGCTAACCAACCAAAAACACCTAAACTACTAGCAAGCCCGAAGCTTCCATATTATTGAAACTAACACTACGCACACCAAAAGAACATATTTACAATATATACAAAGGTAGGAAGAAAGCCTACTAGAAGAAACAAAAGAAAGAAAAAGAATCACGCGAATCCATTTACCAGCTGGGAAAAGTAGGAGCTTTTTCGCATCAACAAACTATGCCTCATTGGAGCAATTGCACACCATTGCCGACTAGCGACTTTTTCAATGCCAAAGCTCAAACTTAAAGCACACATGAATATGTTGACCCAACACTTCTTCCCAAACAACCATAGCTCATCATAACATTTCTTCTTCACTCGAGAGTTGATCTTCCACATTCATCAGGTCAAATTTCATTTCAAACTGAAAAAATGAAGAGTAGAAACCTCATCAAGAAATGGTGTACAATGTTTGAAAATGCTGTCCTTAAGAGTTACCTTTTGCATATGACTTTTAGTATCATGATTAGTTTGTAGGCAAAGAGATGCCTCATCCAACATAAGATCAATCCTCGAGTATGTGATTTTTTCATCTCTTTCAAGAAACAAGTCTTCATCAAGCATGCAATACATTCCATCTTTTTCGTTTCCCACAGTGCCTTTACATTTTCCAGCACTGCTTCCACAATCCAAATCAGCAAAACCATATATGGATGAAAGAAAAGAAGATTCACTTATTAGTGTTTCATTTTCAACTTGATTCAAATGAAAACATTATTGAAGAGATGATCTAGTTGAAGTGATGCTAGAAATTTGTCTATAATGTCCTCCTCCTCATGGAGAAGGGCATTCTTTAGCACACTAGCTAGGTCACCACTTGGTTGGAAGTCAGCTTCATACCTCTTTTTATCAATAAGAAAATCAGTACAAGGAGTTTCATCCAAAGGCATCTTTACCTCATCTCTACAAAGAATTAAATTATCATCAAATGAGCTAACTTGAGAGAGGTCTTCTGGCTGAAGAGATAATAAGAACTTGCTTATAATTTCTTCTTCTTGAGGAAGGAGTGTTCCTCTCCATGTTTTAGCTGGGTAATCTATGGGCTAAGTGTTAACTTCATCACCTCTTTCTTCAATCAGAATTTTAGCATGAGAAGGAAGCTTTTCCACATGCACTTTCACCTTGTCGTCATTACAAACTTCATCCTCAAATTGACCAGATATTTGCATGGGCTGATCACAAATTTTTAAGCATGAGGGATCATCTTCATTTTCCATGAAAGTATAAGATTCAGTCTTAGACTGTAGGTTATTCTGAATCTTATTACAAAAAGAACTCTCCAAAGAAAGATGATTAATATCACATTCATCCATTTCGTTAAAAGTGAAAGATTGATACTCTAGTAGCATGTTGTTGTCAAATTTTTCACAAATAGGAATTTCTAAAATGAGATGACTATCGTCACTTTCAAATCTGAAACTTTCAAAACATGGAGAGAAAAAGGATTTAGGAGCACCTTTATCTATGGTTTCCTGAGTGTCATCATGATCAATAAGAACAAAATGTTTGTGAGGGGTGAAGTAATATGATGTTATTGGAAATTCTTCCCCCTTAACGAACAACTCATCTTTACCTTCATTGTAATTGTTGCCATGGTTTGCACTTTTAGCTTGAGATTCTTTATCTACCCCTGTTTGATCTTCTTGAGGTTGTAACATTTCTTGAAGTAAGGAGGTCTGTTGCTCCAATTTTATTTCCAGATTTAGCCCTTTGGCCAAATATTCAGTCACAATAGAATCCCTTTCAAGACAAAATTTAGCATCATTTTAAAAATCAACATTAACTATAAAATCTAACTCTATATTATTTCCAAAATGAAAGAATTCCATAATGGGGCCTTTTTCAGCATTCACATACAAAGAGTCACTATTCTCACAATCTTTCGTGACTTTTAAAGATTCATTTTTTGGTAAGGCATTGTTAGAAAGCATTTCAATAGAATCTCTAAGAATAAGATGATTATCACGATCCTCAACTGTGAAACTTTCTACAAGAGGTGAAAAAGGAACTTGAGGCAAGATTTCATTATTAGTGCTTACCATCCCTCTATTGCTCACAGATACTCTCATTTTAAAGAATTGGATCAGCATGAGATTGGAGTAAATCTGGTCGAATTTCTTGGTCATTCATGACAAGGTGATTGAAATAAATGGGTGAAACTGAAATAACCAGAGCTTCTTCTTCATCAACCTTCAACTCTTCATTTAACTGTAATACCCTTTTTTGATATACTTGCAACATTTTGCTCTTTTCTTCTAGTTCTTTCAACTTGTGGAATCTCACACAGAGGCTTCTCCACAATAGCCAAGTTGTGGCATCATCTTCCAAACTTATATTATTTTTGACAACCCAAGAAATGCTTTCATTATAGTAGTCCACAAATTAGGGCAATATTTTATCATCCATTTGATAAAGTTCTGGGAGAGAAGGGTTTGGCCTTGATCTTCTCATGACTTTTATATCTGGCATGGTCTTTATAGAGTTGCCAATCTCCTACACATGGAGATAATTAGAAAATTGAGGAAACAATTATTAACATTGATCTTCATTTTTGGATCCTCAATAGAGTCACCAAAAATTTGTTATTGAACAAATTGTCCTCCAAAGAAAAACCATACAAATTAAACTTAAAAGCGTAGATAGGAAGATTGAATACACACTAATAGTTGGGTCACTTCGCTATTGAAAAAGCATAAGCACCCTCTGAATTTATCTAGGTACAGCTCCCCGTGTATGATTTACAATTAATTCACAGAAATACAAAGACAAATGCTTTTAACCAGAAAGCACAACAGGTTTACAAACATCTATCTGTAAACACAACATAGATGTGGAAAACTAATCTAATTGGAAGGAAATAAACAGTAAATGACACAAAGTCCATTCACCCAAACACTACATTACAAAGAGATTGAAAACTTGAGAAAGAGAAGAATGAAAGCTTCAAAGACATCTTGAAATCAAACATATTCAGAAAATAGTGACACTAAAATGCGTTTAGAGAAAACTGAAAGCTATACAAAGATCACAATCAGTGGAAAGAAAACTACCCAAACTCAAAGTTTTAGTGTGCAATTATCTTCCAAATCTCCCTTCTCTAAGATGTAAAAGATTATACAGATCTTATTACACATACATCATAATCACTACCTAGAAAAAACAAAAGTCTCCCTCCCTTACATTACGCTTAAAAACAAAATCTCCTCCCTTTCCTAACACAAAGTTCAGAAAAGAAAAATAGCTTTGCTCTTCCATAGCCCACAGTCTGGTCTCTTTCCCCTCCAAAGAACTGAAAGAAGGAACAAAATGGAACCTTGCATCTATGTTTCTATGGTTTATTTAACATCTTCTCTTTCTCGTAACATTTCAGTTATGTAACTGATTCTTGGGGATGCCCTTATTTGCTTGTCCTCATATGATTTCTAAAAGAATATTACATATCCTATTATTGAGGAATGGAAAGATATCACGGGTAATGATAATTACAATGTTAAATAAAACATTATAATGTTGCTTGTTTCTCTTGATTATTTAATATATCAATTTCCAACCTTTGGTCTCTTACACTGCCGATCCTATTTTCATCGTGCTCAGGTGTCTTTGAGCTGTTGGATCTACAGTTAACACTTTCACCCTGACCAATGCCTTTCAATTTCTCTAGTCTCACATATGCCTATGGGAATACATAATGATCAATGTGAGTAGGAATGTCTACCAACCTGCAATGATCACCAACGAACAAAACGTCACTCATCATGAAGCTGTGGATGAGCGATCCAATGATGCACTCTAGTGGTTGAATGGGAGCTCTAATCTCATCTCCAAATGGAATTTCATGTAAGTGTTTATGATGAAGTGAGCCTTTATAGATGTGCCATACAATGGGTCAAGTGTAGGACCTTTATGGTGAAACACGGTCAACCAAACTTAGGCATTAACATACCCGATTTCCTCCACCATCATATCCATATTTAATGCTTTTTGACCAATGACTTGGGTTCCTTGTGAGCTTCTACATTTGGTTTGAATATGAGCATTATCTTTGTCAAAGCACCGTCCATGGTATACCATAGTCAATTCTTCAAACACTTTGTGTGCAACACAACAAAGTTTAATCAATTTTATCATAATGAACCCCCTGCCATCAGTGGTGAGCTTGTGGATTGGCAACAATGTTATTGGTAGAAATTCATCACCTGAGTTTTCCACTTGGTGTCAATTGGGATTCTTGATTCACAGTTTGGATGAATCATCCATGACTACTTCAAGTGCGAGCTGATTCTATGATATTTGGCACTTTCTTTTATTTTGATGCGCTCGATAATAAGTATATCGAACTTATAACAGTTACACCCATGCTTCATACCCCCAAACTTTTATGAAAAGACCATTAGACTTTGAATGCATATAAAATCTCAACACTGCATAAAAATGTTTCCTTCCTCTGTTTGGAGAAGACAGTCGAGCTAAACCTTGCGGTTGTAGTGCTTCATAAATATAGTGATCCCATTGATCTCTAAATGAATCCTATTCATATTGGGATCTTTGTTATGGTAGTCAACAAAGAGCCTTCTAAAATTGGCTTGATCAAAGAGGAAGGTTGCCATCTTTCCAAATGGGTCCTGTGCATCCCTTGCATTTGGAGGCTAAAAAAGCTTGAGCCGACACCTTCGATATTAGCATTAAGATGCTTTTATCAACGATGTTGCCAATGATCAGAACACTGTAATAGACCATTAATGTCACATCAATATAATGCCTTGTGGTTTCCTCTTATTTATTATTAGTATTTCTTTTCCATATGCTTTTCCATGTGTGGGTTGAACTCAAGCATTCTGTCAAATGGATGGAAACTTCCTTACCACCTTTGATCATATGGATGATTCAGTTACCAATCTTGATGCCCTTGCATTGTGCATTCACTTAATGAATATTCATGCCATGATTTTTGTGGGCTTCTTTAAATTTGCATACTTGTAGGTGTCTAGGAACTTAGAAATCCACACTCATAGTCTTTGAAGACTAGCATCCTTCAAAATGCCTCAAATGCTCAAATTCTAAAGATCTGCATTTATGAATGTTCTATACTCTTGACTACTAAATCATCAATCCATTTTATGAACTTGGGGTCTAAATACATTTTTGATCCTGCATCTTATATTCTGAACTTGTTGACCCTCTGGAATTTCTAAACCACTGAACTTGAAACATTACTTTTACATTTGAAATATTTGATCCTACGAATTTGTGAACTCATAAACTACATTTCTGAACTGGTCATGGATTTACTGAATTCAGACCACAATATTGTGTCACATCTTGAACCTCGAACCTCATGCTTATGGATCTAATAATGACACTCAAATTTGCATGTTAGGGATTTGAATCTTAATCTAAAACCTGACATTCAAAATCTACAACACAAGATTTGAACTTTGTACCTTTGACCTTCAAATCACTAGACTTCTATACTGAACCTACAAGATGAACCACTTTGAACCATTGTTCAAAAGGCTTCAAGACCAAAAATTGAAAATTTAATCACTGGTTCTATATTGGATACCAACAAGGAACTATAGCTCATGGTGTAGAAAGATACACTTGCATCTGAAGACTCTTGGAGATTCTTATTGGATCCATCTAGTGGTAAAATATGTTGAACCAACTAGCCAAATTAGTGTCGATCAATTGAAGGAGATACACATGACCACAATGGATTCTCTAGAAAGATCCTCATCATTATATGCATATAAAGATGTGGAAGAAGTGGAGAAAACCTACGAAATGTGGGAGAATATGGAAGTTTTCCATGGTGGAGATACACATGTCATGAGGGATAAAACAAAGAGCCTAAGTGGAAAGTTTTAGGACACAAAAATGCAAGAGGGAGAAGAGATTGAAGCCTATGCCAAGTGAGTGAAGGACATTTTGCTATCTATCAGAGCATGTGATAGAGTAAAATTAGAAGATGAGCGTGTGGACAAGATGCTGAGAACCTTGTTGCCCAAGCATGCCATAAGGGTGTCAAGCATTCAAGAGATGAGAAAAATAGACAAGATGCAATGGAGGTGCTACTTCATGCCTTGATAGGAAAGTTCACTGTGTTTGAACTTAAAAACTTTGACTATAGTCAACCACTTAGGGTTGAAACTACATTCAAAGCCTTAGTTGGACTAGTTGCAACACTATAGAAAAAAGGAGAACCAAGTACACACAAATACAAAAAGGAGTTGGAAAGCTTGTATGTTGAAGAAGTAGAACAAGAAGAGAAGGAGGATTTGTTCGCAAGAAGAATGGTTAGAGGAAAAGGGAAGTATGTGGTTAAGCTTCCTTTCAAATGCTTTAATTGTAGAAAGGTAGGACATTAGATGGCTAGATGTCTAGAGCTTGACAGAAAGGAGAGTAACTAAAGGAGAGAAAATAACAATTGAAAAGTTTTCAATAAGAAGTGGACTAAGGAAAAGGAGAAGCGCTGCTACATCACTAAAGAAGGTGTGATTGATGAAAAGTCAACCAACAACAAGGAAGATATTGAGGATGAAGTATCCTTTATCGGCATCACAGAAGAAAGGGTGGAGAGAGCCTTGATAACAAGTACTAGTATCCACACGAATTGGATAATACATAATGACTACTCAAACCACATGTCAGGTGGTAGGAAAAAGTTCCACAAGGGTGAGGCCTATAATGGAGGAATGGTAAAGTTTGGAAAAAAATAATCATACATGGTATTATGTAAGGGTATAGTAGCCCCAAGTGAGTCCACTACATGTGAAGATGTGTATCTAATGGAAGGATTGAAATACAACCTATTAAGCATAGTTGAACTAATGGACAAAGGATATAAGTTCAAGTTCAACAAAAGGTCTTGTACAATATTTGACAAGATAGCTAAGCTGTTGGCTATAGGAGAGAAAAATAGAGGCAACTTCTTCTACCTTAATATCTCTGGTAACACTTGTATGGTAGCTAGAAATGACAAATAATTACTTATGGCATAGGACGAAATGTCATGTAAATTTTAAAGTATTATCAAATTAGGAAGGAAGAACTATGTAAGAGGTTTACCCCTTATCACTAAACATGACAATATTATGTGTAAACATTGTCAACTAGGAAAGTTGAAAAGTTCATGTTTTTCTAGCAAGTCACTCACTTTTGAACATGTGTTGGATCTAGTTCATATTGACTGGTGTGGTCCTATGAGGAAAAAGAGTGTATCTAGTGACATGTACTTTATGTTGTTTATTGATGATTTTTCTAGAATGATGTGGACTATTTATTTGAAAGAAAAGTCGAAAGCCTTCCTCATGTTCAAAGTGCACAAAGACAAGGTAGTAAGAAAGACTGATAGAGCATTGAAGTGCTCGAGATCTGATTGGGTGGTCAATTCACATCACATGAATTTGAAAGCTATTATGAGAAGCACAAAATGAGAAGGAAAATGTTAGCTCCTAGGACATCACGATAGAATGGTGTTGCTGAAAGAAGAACCATAACCATTATATATTTTGCTAGAAAATTAATGATCTAAAATAATATTGCACATATCTACTGGAGAGAAGCCGCAAGAACAACAATGTACACCTTAAATAGGGTAAAAGTAAAGAAGGGGACAAAGATGACTTCCTATGAATAGTGGCTCATTCACACACCATCCGTTAGTTACTTAAATGTATTTAGGAGCAAGTGCTACATAAAGAGAGATGAATACCAAGGGAAGTTCAAGCCTAAGAGTGATAAAGGTACCTTTTCTAGATACTCTACAAAAATTAGAGCTTTTGAGCAGCTGAATATTTGGACAAACAAAATTGTGGACTATGAAAATGTAAAGGTGGATGAGTTCTTAGGGAAGAGTGAGGAAGAAAATAGAAAGGAGCCATGTGATTACAATCAGTCTGAGTACATTCCACTAAGTGATGCAATGGAGAGAATATTGATTGAGGTACAACTAGTACAAGAAGCTATACTAGATCAAGGAGAAGAAGCTAGACCTAAAGAATAGAGAGAAGAAGCATCCAAAGGGGAATCAATTCTAGAAAAGTATGCGAGAAGATACCACTCAACATACTAGATCATTGGGGATAAGGATTCTAGAGTAATAACTAGGAGAAAGGCGAGAGATACGATGTGTCTACTCTCAAACATAGAGTCTAAGACTACAAGGAAGGATGTAGAGGATGAAGACTAGAGAAAGACCATGGAAGGAGAAATTGAGTTGATAAGGAAGAATGATAAATCGACCTTAGTATCCTGACTAGATGAAAAGAACATCATTGGCACTAAATGGGTGTTCTAGAATAAAAATGAATGAAGATGGAGAAGTGGTAAAAAACCAAGGCTAGGCTTGTTTGCAAGGGGTATATGCAAAAGAAGAAGGTATAGACTATGAAGAAACCTTTGCATCAATGGCTAGATTAGAAGGAGTCTGAATACTCCTAAAATTTGTAGCACATAATAACTTCAAGGTATTTCAGATGGACTTAATGTGTGCATTCTTGAATGGAGTCCTGTAGGAGGAAGTCTACATCAAGTAACCTGAGGGATTTGAAAATGAACACGGTAGGAACCAAGTGTGTAGACTGAGAAAGGACCTATATGGATTGAAAACATGGTAGAAGAGGCTAAACTCATACTTGATAAAGATTGGGGTTGCAAGAACCAATGATAACTACAATCTATACATGAAGCAAGAGACATAAGCAAGCTTGCTATTTGTAGAGATCTTCGTGGATGATATCATTTTTGAAGGTGATGATAAGATGAGTTCTACTTTTGCAAAAATCATGAAGAAAGAGTTTGAAATGGGCCTATGATTGGAGAAATCAAGTTCCTCATTGGACTTCAAGTAACCTAGCTAAGGGGAGGTATGTTCATAGGGGAATTAAATATGTTAGAGAAATACTTAAAACATTTGGGATGGAGGATGCAAACCCAATATGTACTCCAATGGCAACTAGTTTCAAGTTGTCAAAGGAAGATGAAAGTCCTAAAGTGAACGAGATGCTTTACCATTCCATGATTTGTAAATTACAATATGTGGTTAATAATAGACCAAACATTGCACAAGCAATAGGGATAGTAGCCAGATTCTCGACCAACCGAAAGAAATCACACATCGTAGGCATGAAGAGAGTCTTCAGGTACTTAAAAGGTACTAAATAATATGGTCTTTGGTATCCACAAAAGGAATCTTTGAACTTAGTGTCTTTATAGATGATGAATGGACATGAAACATAGATGACAGAAATATCACAACTGGAGGTACATTCTTTCTTGGAGAAAGATTGGTTGCCTTGAGTAGCAACAAAAAAAATTGCATATTGCATTTAACCATTGAATCAGGATACATTGCTACAAATATGAATTGAACTCAAGTTATTTGGGTCAAATAATTACTTGAAGGAATTTAGGAGAAAATGGAAAAAGCAATAGCTATCAATTGCAATAACACCAGTGCTATCAATATATCCAAAAATTGGATTATGTACTCGAAGACCAAGGACATATCTATCAAGTATGATTTTCTGAGGGGTCAGGTGCAATCAAAAGAGGTTAGTTTGGAATATGTACCGACTAAAGAACCATTAGATGATATCTTCACAAAGCCTCTTTAGAATGATGCATTTGAGTATTTGAGAGAAAGGTTAGGGGTATTATCCCTATCCATCTTGAACTAAGACCAACTAGGCATATATCAATCCATGACTAAGGAACAAATAAAACTCAAAGCGGATTGATGAGATAAAGGGATTACTCCATAGTTGGGGTTGTTAGGAGAAAAACACATAAGAAACAATGGTCAACTTTCAAATTGTTGTCAAATAAGGAGAAGTTGAGAGAAGTAAGTTGTAGAATAATCAATGCATGGAAATGCACTATCTCAGGAGGAGATAATGAAAGAAGGAGAATAAGGAACCAATGCAAAGAATGTAAAAATTGCTAAGTTCTAGCATCAATTCCAAAGAGGGAGATTGTTGGCACAAGCATCTTGGAGATTGACCATTAGGCTAGACTAGTAGACTCAATGATCAAGGGTGTTGTCGTTGATGTCAAAACTAACAAAAGACTAGTACAAAGGGAAAATCAACAAAGCATATTATAACATGTAGACCTATCAAATAAGGATGATTATACAAGAGAAGATGTGTATGCCCATCACATATGATGGAAAAGGCTATCCGCTTGGATACAAAAAGATAAGTACACTATGATCTAGCAGAAGAAACCAAAGTGAAAGAAAATGTAGAAAGACTAATGAGCTAGAGAGGCCATATCAACAAGGCTGGCATGGAGCAAGGAACTCGTAAATATCTAGTCATGTAAATGGTAACAAGTCCACTCAACATTGCATTAAGTGGTGTTGGGGAATAGATTGAGGAATAATTAGAAGAATATAAATTTGAATTCTTCTAAGTCAAGAAAACCATCAAGCACACATGACACCTATGACCCTCATATAGTTATGACACATCTGACAAGAGCAACATACTACTTCAACAAGAAATCATGCTAGTAGGAGGGGTGAGAAAACAAAAATTGAATTCGTAGTTTGAGGCTTCTAAGAGAAGCTAAGAAAATAATATAAGAAGATATAGAACAGAAAGAGAAAGAGTTATATTTCCAAGTAACTAATTGAAGATCCAAGAGAGACAAGCTAAGGTGGAATATCAAAGAGTAACAAAGAATGATAAGAGATATCATCTTTAAGGAGTGATTGTGATGAGAAAAGGAGTATGTGACATAACAACGCAAAGAATTTTGTATGCACAAGAAGAGAAAGAGAAACACACAAGTGATCAATGAATGGAGTTGTAGAGCCTAGAGAGGGCAGAGGAGAGTTCAAAATTAGTTTGGAGGGCTAAAAAAAGGATTTACATAAAGGTAAGTTCAGTATCAAAATTATTAAATCATTTTATGTTGTTTACTTACCTTTACAATGAAAAATCCTATTGAGGGTGAGTTCTAATAGGTTCTTTCTAAAAATCCCTTAATAGGGTGACACATTAACTTGTGTTGTAAGGTCCTCTAACTAGGCTGCTCCTAGTAGGGAAAGATCTTAACATGTCTTATAAAAAATTCCCTAATAGGGTGGAACTTCATAATGTCATTGTAATCTTCTAATAGATATAAGATCTTGATCAAACACACTTTAGAAGAGTGTACATTTTTGAGGATTGACTCACACACTATGGTTTTTAACTTAGTTGGGTTTCTAAGAGATAAATACTGTGTTATGTGTTTCTGTTTTCATGTGATGTGTTTTTTTAACCCTATCCAGTTGAGTGATATCCTGCACTAACCCATAGATATGTGAGGAATGTAATTTGAAGTAAAACTTTGAACATAGTGAGTATACTAACTCATCCCTCCTCTTAGTATACCGACCTATGTTTGGGACCAAAAATCATACCCTCTAATATCACCACATCAATTATACCAATTATCGATCAATGACCTATCATTGGTAGCTAAGGAACATGAGTTTTATATCCTGCAACACCTTATGATTCTTAAAAAATTTCTCACATGTCATCATTGTACATTTCTATTTCACATATAATCCTAATACATCATGTAGAAGCATCAACTATGACCACTCCACTTGATTCACACTGCATTGTGATCGCGATCAAAATATCCAACATGTAGTTGCTCCTCTTGCATACCCTTTACAACACTTAGTTGTTTTATTTCTCACCAGTCACTGCCTTGTCTTACTAAATGGTCCATCCTTGTACAGTGATAGTGTTGCCACCTAACAACCAAATACTCAATTATTTTTGAATTCACCTCATAATCCATCATAAGATCAACAATCTCTCCCAACTCTTATTTCAATGCCAACATTATCATCGAGAAGGGTATATATAGAGGCTTTTCATATGAGGGACTTCTTTTGGTTTCTAGATAAGTTAGGTGAAAGAAAATTGTCTTTAAGGTAAGTGTATATATATTTTTACTAGGGTAACTCAAGACTAACATGAACACAAACTAATTCTAACATGGGGAGATCCACTAGAAGTTCAAATTTGGCTCCATTGCTTGACATGCGAATAAGGGATGTTATGGTAGCTACCACATTTGTGTCTTTATTTTGAAATAGTGGAAATTATTAAAAAAATGTATTAGAAAGAAGCACACAATTGATCCATCAATTTTCTATAAGAGACCAGTTTCTCATCTTTAGTCATGCAGTCATTACAAACTTCACTTAATGACTAGTTGGGTATCACCATAAACTCTTCAAGTTTTGAATTCTCTATTGTATGGATGATTTTAATCATGCCACTAGAGCTTCATATTTTACTATGTTGTTGGTATAATAAAAACTGAGTCAATAGGAATTGGGTATCACATCACCTTGAGGGGTGATGAAGATGATTCCCACCCCACACTACGATTGGTATATGACCCATCAAAAAATAATTTATAGACTTCTACTGATGCTTCTATGGTGACAATTGATTCATCTAGGAATTATAATATAATAGGTTGGTGATTTAGGATAGGCTCCTTAGCCATTTGATCAATAATAACTTTTCCTTTAAGGGATTTGCAATCCATACATTTGATGTCAAACTCTCTTAGTATCGTCACCCATTTAGAGATTCTTCTAGTTAGTCCTACGCTTCCTAGTAGGTATTTTAGTGGATCTATGTGATCTAATAATCTTGGTTTGGTGACCTATATCTAGAATCTTGTTCACAATTTTCCATCCTTACAAAAATTACTCCATCTAATAAGTGTTGAAATGGATGCCACTAATTGTCCAATTATTCTATGAATCTCCTGATTGATTATATCCATCCCTGGAGTTTTTTGAGTTTTTTTAGATTTGTGATAGGAGGCATGTATAATATTAACTTGACTTTCTCTAGGTCCAATTTGTTAATTGCTAAGGTCAGTGTTGCACCAAAAGATCAAGCTTGTAATTTCCAATAAAACCATGAGATGTATAGAAGATACAAGAGGCCATTAAACCATGTCACAAATCCAATGAAGGATGCTACCCCATTGCAAATTTTTTTGTCCCAACATTACTCATTGTGACCTATAGGGATTCAAACTTGTGACCTAGCTTTGATACCACTTGTTAATCACAAGGGTTTTTGTTGATACAAAAGACCAACCTTGTTACCTTATACAACTATTAGACTTATGGAGGACATAGGAGGCTATTAAACCATGCCACAAATTCAGCAAGGGAATCTAAAATACTATAAAAAAATTCCTCTACATGAAACTATGAGACATAGGATATTTCTAGAAGTAACTTCAAAATAACACCTTTTTAGACTAAGCTTGACTTTGTATTCTTCTAACCTATCAAAAATAGGGATTGACACTTGTAGTGAGTTCCTTAGAGCTTTGATCTTGCTAATGCATCATAAACATATTTTTGTATTATCTTGTGAATCATGTCATGGAAGGTCATCACCATGTCTCTCAAGTAAGCACCCCTACATTTTTCAAATCAAACAACATCACATTCTAGCACCAAGTTCTCTAGGGGCAAGTGAACACAGTTTTATGTTGATGTTCAATAGCTATATTAATATACCTTTAACTTGAGAATCCATCCATGAATGATAACATCTTGTGTCCCATTATCAAATCCACTATATAAATGTTGGGTAGTGGAAGTTATCTTTGAGATAATCTTTTTTCAAGTCCTTGAAATCTGTACATATACAAATATGTCCCAATGTTTAGTAATTGGTACAAGGTCTGAGATCCAGTTTGTATATGTAATGAGTTTTATGAAGACAACATCCAAGATTTTTTTCAAGTTATCTTTCACCAGTAGGGAAATGTGTGGATGAATCTTTGTTAGTTTATGTTTAACTAGCTTTACATTTGACAATAATGGTAGATCATGCAAAACTACATTTAGATCAAGATCTTTCATATCAATATATGATGATTTTTTCTCTTTCTTGAGGTGTGAGAGATTTGGCTGGATACATATTCTTAGTGTTTTTCTCATTCCCTAAGTTAGCTCCAAGTGTTTCTTTTGCTAATAAAGCCAAATTTTCCCCATTTAGAGGAAGGATGCTTGCTAAATTAATTAGGTTGGAAACTAGAGTAAACTACCCTTTGCTTATGGATTGGACATGTGCAAAGTAGTTACCAATTCACTCTTTAAGCTCATTTGTATTAGTAGAATAGGGATGTTAAACTTGAAATGGTGTGGTAGATTTGATGCTCTAAGTCATGGTGAATGCCATCACTAGCCTATTGGAATGAAGTGCTTGAAGTTAAACATAGGAAAATCAAACCTAATTAGAAGATAAGAAATGGAGACATCTATGATGTTGATAAATATTCAACAACCAGACATGATTCTTCTTTGTCTTCCTTTGTTGTAGGAACAACCATGGGTTTTGTTATCTTGTGGCTATAGGAACAACATAGTGTTAAATGAATCCTAAGAAAATTGGAAAGTTTTATTAATAGAAAGGCTCATTGATCAAGTGGGCCCCTTGGATGAGTTACGTGAGAAAGTACTCAAGATAAACAAATGGAAACTCAAATCTTCATTTTATTCATGCTCGAGAAACTGAGTACATGCTAAAATGAAAAACTTTATTGACTAATAATGCCCAAGATTACATTATGATTTCTTAAAAAAAAACTAACCATTAAAAGTACAAGAGGAAATTTATTTAACAAATATCTTAAATTCCTATATTGGCAATACTTTCAACTACATAAAACAAAGTTCTTAATTGATTACAATAGAATCAGATGTTTTCTCATTTTCAAAAAATAAGTCTTCCTACTAATTATCTAACCATAAATATATAGTCTTATGCTTTTGGACTTGCACTTAGGTGGATGACTCCTGATTTGACCTTCTCACTGGAGTATAAATTCCTTTGTAACATTAAACTACCCACTTTGTACAAAAATTGCCTAACTAGTCAATCATCTTCTTTACTGACACCCCTTTGATTAGATTAACTTATTTTGGCAAAAGGTTAGTGACACATACCATATCCACAACATACAATCATACCATCATTCCTTATAAATTTTTAATGAACTAATTTATTATTTCAATCAGAGGTCCACTTGGCTGCAGGACATTTAATCCACAAAAGAATGGATTAAAGAGATAATGAGTTAATCCCTATATATACTACTCTTTAGTATTTCCCCATGCCTAGCATAAGTTCATATCAAAACATCTAAATATCAGTTGTAGAAACAATGTGAGATTTTTATATAAACAATAGTTTCAAAGAGTCTTTAATAAATATATATAACAATACAAATAAATAGAATGATAGCTAGACTAAGGAACATAATGAGCCATAAAATGGAGTCATCATTCCCTTGGACTAAAACTATTGCTAGTCCCTAGAATGATAGCTATACTAAGGAGAATAATGAGCAATAAAATGAACCAATCATTCCATCAGATTAAAATTCTTGCCGGTCCTCCAACAACTCTGTAATTCTGGATCGTAGAGTTCATCCTAAAGTCCGAGGGTAAAATTTAGCTTGCACCAACTTTTGCAAAGCTCCAATAGTACCCCTTTATTTCTCTCAACTTCTCTATTCTCTTTATCTCTTCTGCCATATTATAAGAGTCAACAATATCATTTGTACCTAGAGGTGGCGATATTAGGACTAGAGGATGAAATTTCAAAGGAATCTAGAAAATTTATCTAGTTCTACCCATTACAATGCACCATTGAACCCTTCTTCTGACAATGATGTAATTTTGGTTTGAAGGTATCTCCCTTATCTTTAAATACTCCAAAATTATAATCCATCTATAAGTAACAACTCCTAAGGATTGTTGAACCTCACTATTTGTCATATGCTCATAATCTTTGTATGCAACTTCTCTACAAGGATATATTTGATGGCTCCTATCATCTGTTTTGGTAATTTTAAACTAATAATAATAATAGTTTATGGAATCCTTGCCTTATGATATGATAGCTAAAGGTGCATCCACTTATTCATGTCTATAGGATCTGGATTGATTCTCTTGACTTAATTCATTTTTGACCCAAGAAATGAATACCCTTGATTGAATGTCTCTCAGATGTAGAAAAGGATTTCATTTTCTACTATTGGGGACAACATAGTTATGCAGGTACAGTTCACACAATAGGTTCTTAATGAGAGTAGGAGAAGATGTAAATGCTTAATGAAACTCATGAGGAGTATCAAGGGAAGGATTGAGTCCTTGAAAAATATAGGTCAATTTAAGATCTAGGAATCACTCCTTTAAGTAGAGCATACAGATCCATTCTAGAGGTCTACATTGCATTAATTATCTCCTAGTAGAATTCTCTCCTTCTCACAACAATTTTGAGACTTTTGATATTATCTTCTTACTTGAGTTTACCTTTAACCATTTCACTTGTACCTCCCATTTTGTAATGTATTTAGAAATTGAAATGCTACCTCCTCATCATACCCTATGAGTTTCTAAAAATAGTCTAGCCAATCCCTAGATGCAAACTTAGGCCTACAAGCCTAATTTTATATAGTATAACATTATGCATAGTAAGTTCATGACAACCTAAACCTCCCCCCATTGTGAATCAAGTGGCAATTTTCTAATTGTTCAGAGACTTGGTTGAAGTTAAAAAAATCATGAAAAGAGACACTTAAACAAAGACAAACATGAAAATTTTCAAAACTTCTAATTACTCCATAGTATGATGGAAGTATTTAATAAAGTAATTTTCAATTAGTTCACCACATTTATTTTCATCAATATTTTGTAATGTGAGATGAAGTGTCAGATATCTCAAGTCATATCACACTATAATTAAAAAGACTCTTTGCAAAAATGATATGACATATTTTGACTTTGAAATAATTGAACTTTACAACAAGGTTTTAAAATTATGACACACAATGATTTGTACCTCTCATCGACTTAAAATGCACAATAGGTCTCATTATCGATAATGGGTGAAAGAATATAATTTTTACAAAAAATGCTAAAAAGAAATGAAATGATATAAATCATATGAAGTTAATATGGAAAACATGACATACCTTTATGTTGATGATTGCATTCTGCCAATTGTGATCCTTGTGCTAAAATGATTAGAGGAAATGAAATGTGCTATAGAGAGGAAGTAAAGTGGATTTTATTATGAAGAAACACTCTTTCATGAAATGTGAAAGATTTATTTTGAATCCTTTGAACACATCTAAAGAGACACTAAAATTTGGACATATGGTCCAGTAATCTCGGCTACACAAGTGATGTGATATCTTTGTACTTTAGAATTGTTGCAAGAACTCCTTCTGCTTTGATTTTTTTGATAAATATTAAGCCTAGGACCATTTAGCAATAAATTAAAGAGAACATGATTAATGGTTGATAGCTACACAAATCCATTGTCATTAAGTATCAAAATTTCATATGGCCCCAACCACCTCATTTGAAATTTACCTGGTGTGTCCTAGTAGTGGGAGTCATATAATAGTTGCTAGTCATCAATTACAAACTTCTTTTCCTTGATGAAAGCATCATACTATTTCTCCTACTATTTTTGGATGATCTCTGTGTTGTATAATGTTGACTTTCTATACTCATCCAACCCATTAAGCTACAATATTCATTCATGTTGAGCTTATGGAAAATTATTATCCAACTCAAGTGTCGTGCAAAGAGCTTTTTGCTCAAACTCTATAGTTATGACTACTGCCTTTCCAAAGACTGGCTCAAAATGTGTGAAGGTACTTTTTTTCTTCTAGGTTTTTTGGTAAGCTCATATAGCTTTAGAAAGCATGAATGCCCAATCATTCTTATGAACAACCATAATATTTTTCAATATTGCCTCAATTTCCTTGTTAGTGATTTCTGCCTACCCATTTATTTGAGGATTATATGAGGAGGATTTTCCATGTCTAAATGTGTATTCATTTATCAATGTAGCAATCAAATTAGATGAAAATTAAACACCTTGACCAGTGAGTAACTCTCTTGGAACACCACAACTTGTAAAAAATTATTCTTAAAGGAATTCAAAAATATTATTGTCTCTAGCATGATTCATAGGTTTTTCCAAAACCCATTTAGTGACATAATTAGTGCAAAAAAGTATATAAGACTTCCCATATGAAGAAGGCTGAATAAGACCAACAAAGAAAATTCCCCATTTATGAAATGGAGTGATAAACCTGAGGCTACAATGACATCTCATCTAATTTGGTTGGCATTCCCATGCATTGACATCAATCACATTTCTTTGTATACCTTGCCACATCCTTATGTAAAGTTGGCTAGTAATAACCAGTGACCAGAATTTTCAATGCTGTTCTCTTAGTAGATAAATGACCACTACAAGGCTCATCATGGCATGCATGAAGGATGTCATATATTTTATCTTCTTTAACACATCTATGCACAACTTGATCAGGTCATGTGTAGAATATATATCCTGTCATCCACGAAAAGTTCAAACTTTTTTTAGCTAACAATCTTCTTTCTTTGAGAGAGAAATACACTAGTGTTCTTCCCATAGAAAGGTAGTTAGAAATATCAACATACCAAGGATTATGAGCTATAGTATACAAAATATGCTCATCAGGGAAACAATCATCAATGGCTACATGATCATCTTGAACTTGCAACCATGCTTTCTTTTCTTGGTTTGCTTACTACTTTAATATAAAATTCCTACATGAGAAGCAACCATCTAGCCATTCGTCTAGAGATAGTTGGATTATTCATTAAATATTTAATGGTTGTACAATCTATGTGAATAAATATTTCATACCCTATGATGTAATACATAAATTTTTTGAGGGAATAAATAACAACTAGAAACTCCTTTTCAATGACTCTATAATCAACTTCATCTCCCTGCAAATTTTCATTGATATAATAGACAAAATACTCCATTGTCCCTTCTTTTTGACCAAGGACTACACTAATAGTAAAGTTAGAGGCATCTGCATGGATATGGAATGGGAGAGTCCAATCATGCCCTTTCAATATAGATGCCTTTGTCAATACCTCCTTCAATTGTTGAAATGATTTATCACAAACACGACTCCATGTAAATTTTGCCTCCTTGAGAAGATTATATAATGGTGTTGAAATTTGACTAAATTCTTTAATAAATCATCTATAGTAACCCACATGTCATAGAAAACATCTAACATCCTTTTGTTTGTTTTTTGTAGGCAATGAAGAAATTACCTCTATCTTCGATGGATCTACTTGAAAACCCATGTTTGATATAAAGTGTCCTAACAATTTTTTTTTCTCCATAATCATATAACACTTTTCACTATTTAGGGAGAGGTTATGTTCTTGGAACCTTTTAATAACTTTACCTAAATTACTTTGGGTGTCATCAAAAGTTGTGCCATATGTAGTGAAATCATCCATGCATATTTCTATGCAGTTTGTAGAGATGTCTGAAAAGATGCTTAACAACCCTTTGAAAAGTGGATGATGCATTACAAAATCCAAATGGTAAAAATAAGTAATAAAATGTCCCCCATGGATATGTGATTTTTTTATTATTAGTTCTCAAGTGCTATCTTAATTATACCCACTACACCCATCCAAGAAAGATAAATACACTATTACATTTGTAGTCAATGTGGGACAATTATGTATTGAGATTGTGACAACCATGTGTGGTAAGTGCAAAAGTCAAATGCATCATAAAAAATTTGATGCAAGTTTCCACACTAATGGTTGGAGTCACAATTGCAAAAAATACCATTAAAAATTGCATCCCTTACTACTTGTACACATTGTCACATTATTTAGCTTTTCATCGGAATATTCATCTAAGTATCACAATAGATGTTGCATGTACACCATAGATATAAAAAATGATCTCTAAATAGATGTCATGTGTATAACATACACATTATAAATGACATCACAATAGGCATCACATGTATAGAGCACATGTTGAAAGAGCTGTCACAATACGCATCACATGTATAGAACACACATCGTAAATGAAACATAGATGTCAAAATATTCTATATGGTATCATAACAAGCATTGCAGTATTCAATATGGTGCCACAATTGCAAAAGATGTCAGTCCATAATTTCCATGGTATTGTCATCACCTATACAACATATATGTTAGGAAAAACATCACAATATTTAGCCTTGTGTCACAATTGTGATGACCATTTTATGGTATTTGATAGGGCCACTGCCTTCTAGAAGTTCTCCTTCAAGACACCAAACTTGAATCTAATTAAAATAGTTCTCTGGCATTAGTCTTTGATCCCCCCAAAAATGGAAAATAATTGATGATCATGAGAGTCATCCACTCTCTTCTATAAGATAAAAATGGTAGCAACAACTATGAACACATGGTCATACTTGTTGCTGCACTTTTTACCTTACGGAAGAGAGTGAATGAGTTGAAATTGTCAGATTTTGGCCATTGTAGGGTAGATCAAAGACTAAGGAAGACCTATATGTATCTCATTCAATCCAAGCATGTCAAACATGATCTTTAAAAAGATGATGACCTTATCAAAGACCATAATGCATAGTCAAAATTACATCCATTTCTACAAAAACCACAGCAAAATTTAAATTATTTAAGGTTTATTTATTAAAGAAGGAATTAAACAAGTTTTAAATCCTTATAATTCTTGGAATTTATTAGGTTTATTAACTTTCTAAGTCCATTATGAGATTTTTTTGAGTTTGGACATCGAGTCAAAGTAAAAAATTAGCTTGCTGAGTTTGGGCCAAGTCTAGATCTTTTAATACTAAAGGTACTACATCGACCCCATATTTTTTTGTCATGATACTTATATAAATCCTAATGGGGAGGTTATGAAGGTTCTCTCAGGTTATGAAGGCCTTCTCAAAACACATTGAGAGGATAACACACAAGTTTGAGGTAAGGGAGATCATTATTTTAAATTTGTAAAATTACAAACAATTTAGAGGAAGGCTTTCTTCTTTTGCACTAGCTATTCAAGGGAGAACTAGGTACATAATAATGGAAATTGGAACTTTATATCTTAAAAATTATGGATATTAATATTGATTACTTAAAATTTGTTTGAATATATTATGTGCAAGTTTGTGTTAGTAAGATTGCATTGGAATTCCTCCAATATCCTAAACTACTATTCAAAATACTATGCATGAGAATACTATTCAATGATAATGGCAAGGATAGATGTCACCAAGTGACTAAGAAGAATGGTATTGTATACGTATGTAGATTGTTGGAAATGTAAGAGGAGTAACTAAGAGGGGAGGGGCCAATCAATTACCACAAAATTAAATCCTAGATCCCTTAGATGTCAATACAAATCAAAACCAAACTCAAATTGAAACTGGAAATATTGTTGTAACTTAGTTAGCACTGAATCACTCGACATACACTAAGAATTATTGTTACTCAACAAGCACTAAAATAAATGCTTCTTAAGATGTTTAATGTGATTAACCTTAATTAACATAGGTGAAAAATCATAAAGAAAATAACATGAACACATGTGACACGATGATTTAATGTGGAAACCCAATTAGGGAAAAACCACCAATTGCAACTAGTTACTATTTTTTCACTCTTTTGAAGTGATCCCTGTTAGGTGTGACCTTGTTAAAGGATTTAATCACACTTGTTAAAGGTTAGAAAACACACTGTTAGGTGTGACCTTGTTAAAGGATTTAATCACCCTATTAGGAGTGGCCTTGTTAGAGGTCTTTAAACACTTCAATCTAGAAATGCCACCTTATTAGAGGATTTGGCAAATAGTTGTTAAGCTAACTCTATTAAGAGATTTGATACACTACTACAATTATTAGAGAGTAACAATGATATGACTTGATTACTGACACAACTGAATTACTAATTTTAGATCTCTATTCTAACTTGAATACTTGATCCTCCTTGATTAGATAAAACTTTGTAGCTCGATCAACTCAAGATACTTTGATATCCTTCCAATTCACTTCCTTGATTTATCTTTCCAATTCCATGCTTCTCTTCTTCAATCCCACAACTTGACCTTATACTTATATCTTTTGCCTTGTCAACTCAGCTTGAATACACTTACAAATATTTAATATTCATTTCTTAAGTTTGGTAGACTTAACAAATAAATTTATCAAACTAAAAATGTTGATTCAAGAAAGTCTTTCGTTAGCCAACCCAACTTGGTCAACACTAACTCAAAAAAGACTTTCTTAAGACTTCCTTTGTTAACCACGTGAACTTGGTTAACACTACATCTTGAAATGAATTCCTTTAGTAACTAAGTAAGCTTGGTTAACATTGGTTCCATACCAACTTCTCTTTGATGCCCGAGTGAACTTGGTAGACACTGTCTTCCTGCAAACTTCCTTTGATTCCCGAATGAACTCAATAGATAATATCTTTGAACTTTATTTTCTTTGGAATGCTCAATAGATAATAGTAACTATCTTCATCACCAGAGTAAGCTCGACAGACACTGACTGGTAAAGACTTGACATTTTGTGTAACATCAAAGATAATATACAATTGAACAATTGTTTTCAATAGTAGATGCCTAGATAAGATTCTTGCAAATGATATCACTCCCACACCTCATCCTATAGATAATCTACCCATGTACAATAATGCAAAATCATACATATAAGAAAAAAGGAACAAGAGTGAATGAAATGAATTCTTGTAATTGTTGTTTAAAAGCTACCTACTTACAAATCTCATTTGAAATAAAAACTTGACAAATGTATGTTGTCAATATATTAAAATTATTCATTTTGAAAATGGTCAATTGAATTTCCATGCAAGTCTTGGAGGAGATAACTTACTTTTGCAAAAGAAATGACTAGTAATTTTTCAATATACAAGATGACTACTACTATTCACTACTACATTTGGGGTTAAATTTTGATGGTAAGCCGTCATAGTTGTGATGGCCACCCATCACCCAATCAACACCAACATGAATTGGTTCCCATTGGACGGGTGTTAGAATTTTTCCATCACAAATTGTGACGTCAACGACTTCTGTTGTAATTGAAATGCATAAAGTTATCATGAATTGAAGGCAAATGGGTCAATAAACCATCACAATTGTGACGACTATACATCAGAGACGCCGTCACGTGTATATCATTTATGTGATAGCTATGCTGTAGGTCCGATAAAAAGTTGTTGAACCTATCCATCACAATAGAGATGTATTTGTGGCAAAAGTGTTGTGGAACTATGATGATAATATTAAAAAAAAAATGGAATGTGTAATGTTGGAGAGAGTGTTTTCCCAACAAATCTATTTCTTAAATTCAACTTTGGTTATGAACATTATCAGGAGATTGCAACACTCTTACCCCTATAACCAATTTTCTTGTTATTTTTATCTTTTCAGAGAGATCAGATGATTCTTGCGATTGTCAAACAAGAGTAATCCAATCTCTCCCAAAAGATAAAAATAATTGGAAAACTAGTTATAGAGGTAAGAGGGTTGAAGTCTCCTAACAATGTTCATAACCAAAGTTAAATTTTAGAAATAATTTTTTTAGGAAAGCACTCTCTCCAACGTCACACATTCCATTTTTTTTTCTATTATGATTGCAAAATATAATTTTTTTCTCCAAATGACAATTCTATAGGAATTTGTAATCAACCTGTTGTCACAAAAGCTTGCACCCTTGTCCAAATATTTTACCTAAGGACAACCTTGTGAAACATGGAAACAACCTCCATGTTGTGGGACTTGAACTATGAGGTTGAGTCTCCAGGGAAGGATAACTCCCTTTACTATTAGGATGCACCTAACTACTCTTGAAGGGAAAATAGGGAGAAGGCATGCATAAGACACTAACCTAATCTATCTTAAGGAGGTGATGCACTAAAATAAAGTGTTCAAACAAATCTCTACCCATATATGCACACTTGAACTATTATGACATCAAAGATATATAGATTCAAACTTGTTTAAATCCAATAATCACATGTAGATTTGACAACCAAAATGAATAACACAATGAAGAAAAGAGTTCACTTATATATTATTCATAGGTCAAAAGAGATACAATCATGCAAGTTGCAAATGGCCACAAAACATTGAAGAGAGGCAAATAAATCCTACACAGTGCATCAATGGTTGAAGAGATAAGGTAGAATATCATGAATAGTTTAGAGTCAAAGAGAATTTACAATGTGCATGCCAAAACATGCCAAGGAAAATAGAGAAGAGTTAACCCATCAAAAGATTACAAAATGTGCTTTTATAACTTAATCATAACTCAGATAGCTTCTTCCATAAGGCAAGACTCAACAACCATTCAAGATTACACAGGACAGTTACTGCAAATCTAGGAAAGATCTGATCATGGCACACATCCAAATGAAAGAAAATCACTTCCTCACCAAATAGAGCACTGAGAAGATAGAAATAGTGGCCATAGACGTTCTGACTGATTGGATAGACCAACAAGAAATAATGGAGTGTCTCTTCATTTATCAGACATGGGGAATGATGAAAATGGTTGTCAAAGATTGAAAAGGTTGGATCATTAGTATGTCATCCAAGAGTTGCTTCCTCTGTCATTAGTATGCCAAAACAGTCATGTCATCGGTCAACTAGAGTCAAACCTCAGGCCTTGCCATGTGGACCAATCATCTTTTACCATTTTTCCACTCTACAAAGTCTTTCTACTTTGACCATCTTATACAATCACAGCTTCACCACCTTTCCTTTTGACTAACATCAAATGCCTATGACTGAGTAGATAGACTATTATTGCCACTACACAGCTTGCCCTTGACAATTCTCATTAACCAATATGACCCTGCAAGGACTGAAACTTAACTGCCACATACCATTTGCATTGTCACAACATTGACCTCTATTTAACATAAAATGCCTATGATTGTGTGATCAAACTATTATCACTGCTATGTAGCTTGCCCTTAGCATCTCTTGCTAACTACTATGACCCTGCAAAGCTTGAGACCTTAACTGTCATCACACTATTTCCACCTTAACCCAAGCTTAGCCTTAACCCATCATGACCTTGTAAAACAAGGAAAATCACAACATCACCACTTAAACCTAGGTTAGCCATTCTGTCTTTGCGACCATGTACAAACATTGGGATTGCACCATTAGGGCTTGAACCTCAGTTAAATCTTAACCCGCTGCAAGTGAGTGAAAATAGTGAAATCTCCTCATCGCCACTCAAAGTCAAGTTAGCTCTTACTCGACCATGATTGTGCAAACCAAAGGGTGATTCACATGGTCACAACTCAAAATATTTCAAAGGCATAACATAAAGAGGCTGCGTAAACTTAGGATAAAAAGATGTAGCCATTGTTAAATTATTTCAAGAAACATTTTAATATTTGAAATTTGAAAACCCTAGGTGATTTTTAAGTGGTTTATCATTAGGATTTGACTTTCTAGTGGAAGGGCATTTTTGGCTAACATTTCTGCCGATTCAAAGGGGATGCAAGCCTACTTGGCATATGACAAGTGACCATTGAAAAATCCATTGGGATATGAAGTCTCTAAACTCTGAAAACCTATTCATTTCATCACTTTTGCTACATTCTAAGCTATAAAACATGCCCTTTTTCCTCTATAACTCTGCAAAACCTTTCAAAACTATCGCTCAGAGGAATAACCAATGTGCACCCTACACTTCTTGTAAAACATGAAAGAACTAAAAGTAAAATAATCTAACTATATACATGAAACAACAACTCTATTATAAACAAGCTTTAAGATATATTCCATTGACTGGAATAGGCAAGGCTTCACCATTAGGCATGCTTACAACTAATAATCACATAGAGACCACTCCATAATGCATCAAATTTTGAGTGCCTCCCTAATTTTTCTCTATCTACATCCCATTTCAACACAAGATCACCTTCTCTAAAAGTTTTGAACTTATCCTTCTTATCAAAGCTCTTCTTCATTTGCTATTGATCTGTCTCTAGGGTATGCATTTCTTGATTTCTTTTCTCTTCCAACTCCATCAACTCTGTTATTCTTACTGTTATCACATCATCTCCAATTAGCTCCAACTGATGTGCCAATTCAAGAGTAGGAAACTCCAAAGCTATAGGAAGCCTAGCTTCATTGCCATATGCCAACATGAATGGAGAATTTCCTATGGCCCTTTTAGGTGTCATCTTGTCAACCCATAGGACTGTTTCAATTTCTAATGCCAACACCTCTAATTATCCTTGATAGTTGTTTTCAATATCCTAATCAAATTCTTATTGGATGAGTCAACCAATCTATTACCCTGGGGATAGTAGTTAGAAGATGTGCTAAGGTAAATGCCATGATCTACAACCCATGATCTACAACATATTTCAGCTCCTACAAATGAATTTTCATTATCTAAAATGATGGTGGAAGGAGCACCAAACCATGTGATAATACCATCTAAGAACTTAACAACCAAATTTTTAGTAGCATCTTTTAATGCAACTGCTTCAGTCCACCTGGTAAAGTAATCTATAGTAGCTAGAATCCATTTATGACCAAATATAGAAGGAAGATTAATAGGACTGATAAAATCTAATCCCCATTGGGAAAAAGGCTGATCAACTTGAATAGGATGAAGTGGAAGGGTGACAAGTCTCTACTTACCTGAAAAGAGAGCACATTTTTCA
Source organism: Cupressus sempervirens (assembly GCA_028749045.1). Classification (NCBI taxonomy): domain Eukaryota; kingdom Viridiplantae; phylum Streptophyta; class Pinopsida; order Cupressales; family Cupressaceae; genus Cupressus; species Cupressus sempervirens. Next base: position 683,039,827 of record CM053787.1, on the reverse strand, counting down.
CATTTTCTTACATACCTAAGGCAATCATTAAACAAGGATTGCTAGTATCCCACCCTCATTATCCTCATGGTGGTTGTTCTTGTTGAAAAGTGGCCACCATTGGACCATTGTAAAATTCTTTAATCATCCTTTCAACCTGATCTACATCTATACATCTCATCAATGCCCCATTGAAGTCCCTTTTAAAGAGAATACCATCAAGTATGACATAGGAAATTGACTACAATCTAAATTTTCTTCTTTTAGCTTTATCTAATCCTTGAGGATATCCATTTCCTGATAAGAAGGTCATCATGTCATTTATCCAACTCTTCAAATTATCATGTCTCACCTCCTGCTTTTCTATCAATACCAAGGCAACTTCTTGATTTGATTCTTGAGATGAGACCATCTAATTGCATAGTCCCTTCCCTCTTACCAACTTGGTATTTTGGATTTCCACACCATACTCCATCACTTTAGTGATCTAACCTACCCTTTTCTCATTAATATCCTTTCTCAAAAGGAAGTGGCATGAGGCACTAGCAAATGGATCTTATTGTGGGATAGAAGACGTCTAAATTTCTTCAAAGATCTTATCAATTCAAGGGCTTGCTTCTCCACATAACTATACTTTTCTTAATACTCCTTAAGCCCTTCACTAAAGAAGGTTATGGGTTGCTCTTCATTCTTAACATTTGATTGAGTCAAAACAACAGAAATGCTTGACTCACCACCCAAGGTGTAAAGACTAAAGTCTTTCTCAACATTTAGATTGATGAGAGTAGGGGCTAAGGCTATGGATGCTTTGATTTCTTCAAAAAATTATTTCACTTCCTTGGTCCATGAAAAGGCCATATTCTTTTTAAGCATAGTTGTAAGAGGTTTCACCACGGTAGCTAAATTTGGAATAAATCTCCTCACAAAATTTATTCTACTAAGAAAACTTTGCAAACCTTTCTTGTGGTTAGGAAGAGAGAGAGAAAATATTGTTTTTGTTCTTTCTAGATCAATAGTTAGACCATCCTTGGATACAATGTGTCCTAACAATTTTCCTTGGTTAGTGGCAAAGACACACTTGCTTGGATTCAAGGATACTCCATACTCTCTACATCTTATGAATACTTGTCTGAGATGGCCAAAATGATCTGCTACATTCTTTGAATTCAATATGATATCATCAAGGTAGACCAACACAAACCTTTCAATCATGTTCTTGAAGTCCATCTCCATTGTCTTTTGAAATGTGGTACCTGCATTTGTTAGTCCAAAAGTCAATTTACTATAGGCATAGGCACCCCATTTGGTGGTGAAAGCAATCTTATATCTATCAGCCTCCTTGACTAACATTTGGTCTTAACCTAAGAATCCATCCAAGAAAGAGAATCTCTTTGAACCACTAACCTTAGACAATATCTATTCCATGGAAGGAAGAGGGTGATGATCCTTAGGGGAGGCTTGGTGAATATCCCTAAAGTCTATACATAGTTTGATTTCTCTACTCTTCTTCCTAATAAGGAAAAGCTTAGATATGCAAGATGAGTGCTTGATAGGGAAAATAATATTGGCCTCAATCATTTTGGATAATTTTCTCATTAATGGCTCAATCTTGGGATTTACTAGCCTTTGCTTTTGCCTAACAGGTTTAATATTATTAACTAAATCTATGGTATGTTGAAATAAACTTGGGTCAAAACCCTTTAAATCATCATATGTCCAAGCAACTACATCATTAAATTCTTAACATTGATGAACAATACTTTCTTGCTCATTTTTAGAATATACCTTCCTCATGTTTAGAGTCCTTCCATTGACAACCATGACTAGTATGTGATCATCCTTTCTTGTAGCAAGGTTCATGCCTCTATATTTTGCTTGATCATCCATATTAAGACACTCTCTAAGGTAATGAGACCCTTAGGCAACTTGTTAGAACTGAGATTGATGATTTGATCCCCATAGTGATCATGTAATCTTGACTAATTTCTCTATGAGAATTCTACTTCATTCTATGAGAAACTCACAATTTGTACATTAGATTCAAAGAATTTCCAATTGACATTATTATCAGTGACAACATGCCTAACCACCACTCTAATCTTCTACTTCCTTCTCCTCTTCAAGGCTCCTTGGAACATCATAAGATGCTCCAACTATTGCAAGTCTATCAACATGTCCATTTTCTTTCCTAGGGATGCTTTAAATATTAAATGCATTTAAACATCAAGAAAATCCCATACTCTATGCTTATAAGACTTGAGTAAACCATTTTTGGTGACATTATGATTTCTCACCTGGTGGAGAATCAACTCACTATCTCCATATACACGAAAGGCTTGAATTCCTCTTTTTTGAGCAAGTAGGAGACCCTAAATTAATGCTCCATACTCTACTATATTATTAGTACAACTGAACTAAAGCCTAAATGTGAAGTAGTACCTTTCTAGTATAGGAGAAACCAACATCACACCAACCCATGATCCATTTTAATTTCTTGATCCATCAAAGTACATGATCCATGTCCCACTTGTATCCTCTTTGTTATTCATAAGGTTAGGGACAAGAACATCCTTCTCTGATATAAATAAGTGCCGAGGCCTATCTCTAGGGTTTTTGCTATAGCATCAAATTGATATGTGTTATCCCATTCATCTAAGAGAAAATTAGGTATCTCTATTAGGGAAGTGGCAGGCTCATTTATTATGTCATTTTCATCTATCTCTATGATGGGGCAATTCATATTGATGAGATTAGGAGTGTAGGGATCAATATGATTGAGGGCTAAAGGTTCTGTTCTAATTCAAAAAAGCATGTATGACCTATATGAGGATATATAGCCACCTATTTGAGTAGTGAAATCTCTTGAGAGGTAGATGGAAAAGTGTGGCTTAACTTTAGTAACTAATATGTCTTGAACTACAATACACCTAGGGCATGCATGTAGGACCATTTCAATGTTCCTAAGGATTCCTACAGTCTTGATAGTACTATCATCTAACTGAAATACATCCCTAAAAATAGGCTCATATTTCATTTCTAACACATTAGCTACACACTTAGGCATCACTAAACTACTAGCCTATGAATCAATCATATAATTATGGACTAGCTTATTTCCTATGATCAGAGAAACATAAAATGGAGGAGGTCTAAATCTTTTACTTGAATCTGCCTCACTTGATGTTTTTACTAAACTTGTGGCACTTTCCATGCTAGGTGGTTGATCCTTTGGTTCAATGCTCTCCAATTCCTATTGCAACAACTTCTTTTGCATAGGTATAGTAGCAACAACATCCCACATAGAAATGTTCACATTTATTTTCTTCATCTATTTTACCACACTGAATGATGCATTAGGTGCTTTGGTGGAAACCTTGGGGGCTGCATGTGTAGAAGGTTGAGATGGAATAACTTGAGGACCATTCACATCTCTCCTGCCATTGTTTTGCCTTTGCTATTGAGGAGCATCTGATTGATCATTTACTGATTGTACATGAGGTATTACATTTGATGTTGAGGCCTGATTAGGAGGAGGGGAAGCATCTTCAATATCTCTTCTTTTTCTCCTATTATTGTAAACACATGAATCCTAGTTTACATTGCAATGCTCTTCCACTTGATGATTCATGAAAGAACAACCACCTTGCTGAGAAGCATTAATAGGCTGATTAGCATTGTGTTGCTGGTCAACTACTTGTTTTGGTACAATTAATGCCAAGTAATATTATGCCTTCTAACACATACAATATCCATAGGAGTAGTTACAAGAAGGGTAGGAATCTTGTTCTTGAGCAAGATTGTTCTAAGGGACTAAAGCCCTATTTAGGTTGGTGTTCATAGTCTGGGTGTTGTCGATAGGTCTATTCTAATTGTAGGGAACATGAATCTACCTTGGGGATCTATTATGTATTGACCTTGATCTTGTAGTTGGGAAGGCTTATTATTTTGAGCTTGTTGCCTCTTCATAGTCACCAACTCATTGCTCATTTTTTGCATCACTGCACTATTGTCCTCCATCTTCTTTACTTGGTCCTACAACTTCTTATCCATATTCTACATCAGTGTCTACATCATGGCCTCAATCCTATCAATTCCATTAGAGGATGTTGAGGCTATTGGGACCACAATAAGAGGTTGACTTGTAGAGGAAGTAGGAATGGGGGTTACAATAGACTGATGGTTGGGCATGTTAGGAAAGAAAGGCATTGGAGGGCTTGGAGCTAACTTCCCTCCTTATATCAAGATATTTTCTACTCTTATGAAAATCTCATAAGCATTTGGTAAAGTGTCCCATCCCATAGATTGTAGAGTGGTATCAATATCACTGTTGAAGGCTGTGAGGTAATACAAGAATGCATTACCAGGGGAAGGCTTTACTACAGTAGGTATTCTATCCCATGTCTTTTGAAACCTATAATTAAAATCAGTCATATATTCATGGGGTACTCTCTTGATAGTTTTTAGTTTCTCTAAACGTGACAGGTAGTCACTTTTGTCCTCAAAATGCTTATAAAGCCCTACTCCTAACCCATCCCAATTAGTAATAGAGTTATGAGGCAAACCTCTGTAACATTGCTATGCTTTTCCTTTCAAGGATGAAGTTAGAAGCCTAACAACAACATTATCCTCTGTAATACCATGTATATTACAAACATTTGAAATCTCCTGAATATGCTCTATAGGGGAGATGGAAGTTTCACCAATGAAGTCAGGTATAATTTTGAGAGTTAACACTAGAATATTATGTCTTTAAGCCAAAAGGAGAGGGCTCCCACCATTAAAGGTGGAAAATGCATGAGCTCTAGGTTGTGCCATATAAACAAGTGGCCTATTGATATGAGTAGACGATACCCTAGGTTGAGATCTATCAATAGGAGGGGTAGAAATGGATCTTGTAGGTATATGGACTTCTATACTCCTAACTGGCGATAGAGACAATCTAGTCTTCTTTCTTCTAGGATTTGAAAATGAGAGCTTTGAATATTGGAAAATTACATCTAGAAAATGCCTTTGTGTGTGATCTTTGGGCATGAATCACAACAACTTGGTCTAAAAAATAGATATATTTTAGGAAAAATTCACCAAGTACTTGAAAATTAACCTCTTGAAGGCCTAAAATAATGAGAGCAACACTTTCTTCTTAGTATGTATTAAAACTTTTCTCCTTTGACACTAGTGAACTTATAAAGCTTCAAGAATCTGTCCTACCAGGTATGCCAAAAAATGTTGTCACAAAAGCTTGCACCCTTCTCCAAAGCTTTTACCTAAGGAAAACCTTCTAAAACATGGAAACAACCTCCAAGCTATGGGATTTGAACCATGAGGTTGAGTCTCTAGAGAAGGCTAACTTTCTTTACTATCAAGATGCATCTAACTATTCTTGGAGGGAACAGAGGGAGAATTCATGCATAATACACTAACCTAATCTATCCTAAGGAGGTGATGCACCAAAATAGAGTGTTCAAACCAATCTCTACCCATATATGCACACTTGAACTATTATGACATCAAAGATATATAGATTCAAACTTGTTTAAATCTAACAATCACATGTAGATCAGCCAACCAAAATGAATGACACAAGAAAAGAGTTCACTTATATATTATTCATAGGTCAAAAGAGATACAATCATGCAAGTTGCAAATTGCTACAAAACATTGAAAAGAGGAAAATAAATCTTCCATAGTGCATCAATGGCTGAAGAGATAAGGTAGAATATCATGAATAGTTCAGAGGCAAAGGGAATTTACAATGTGCATGCCAAAACATGACAAGGAAAATAGAGAAGAGTTGACCCTTCAAAGGATTACAAAATGTGCTTTTATAGCTTAAGCATAACTTAAATAGCTTCTGCCCTAAGGCAAGACTCAACAACTATATTCAAGATTACAGAGGATAGTTACTAAAAATCTAGGAAAGATCTAAACATGTCATACATCCGATGTGGGAAAATCACTTCCTCACCAAACAAAGCCATGAGAAGATAGAAATGATGACCATAGATGTTCTAACTAATTAGATGGACCAATAGGTAGCAATAAAGTGTCTCTCTTCATTTATCAGACATGAGGAACAATGAAAATGTTTGCACGAGATTAAAAAAATTAGATCTACCATCAAAGAGTTGCTTCCTCTATAATTAGTACACCAAATCAGCTACCATCGATCAATTGGAGTCAAACCTTAGGCCCTTCCATGTCGACCAATCATCTTTTACCATTCTGCCACTTCATGAAGTCTTCCTACTTTGACCATCTCATACAATCATGACCTTGCTACCTTTTCTTTTGACTAACATCAAATGCCTGCAACTAAGCAAACAAACTATTATTGTCACTATGTAGCTTGCCCTTGACATTTCTCATTAAGCATTGCAACCCTACGAAGACTAAAACTTAACTACCACTTACCATTCATGCCATCACAACATAGACCTCGATCTAACATAAAATGTCCATGATCATGCGATCAAACCATTATCACTGCTACATAGCTTTCCCTCAATATCTCTTGCTAACTATCATGACCTTGCAAAGCTTGAGACCTTAACTATCATTGCACCATTTTTACCTTAACCTAAGGTTAGCCTTAACTTGCCATGACCCTACAAAATAAGGAAAATTGCAATGTTGTCACTTAAACCTAGGTGAATCATTCTGTCCTTGTGACCAAGCACAAATGTTGGGATCACATTGTTGGGGCTTGAACCTTAGTTAAATCTTAACCCACTATGACTGAGCAAAAATAGTGCAATTTCCTTGTCGCCTCTCAAACTTAAGTTAGCTCTTACTCCACCTCCATTGTGCAAACCAAAGGGTGATTTGTGTGGTTGCAACTCAAAATATTTCAAAGGCATAACATAAAGAGGCTACATAGACTTAGGATAAAACGATGTAGCCAATGTTAAATTATTTGATGAAACATTTTAATGTTTGAAATTTGAAAACCCTAGGTGATTGTTGAGCAGCCTATCATTTGGATTATATTTTTTAGGAGGAGTTTATTTTTGTCTAACACAACCTAGCTAATCATCAACTAGACCAATGAATCATAGTGAGAAAGGCATAAAATCTATGATTGAAGTCCTTAAGAAAAGAGATTCAAACAATGAATCATTTGAGAGGGTACTAGAAAAATGGGAGCAAAGGAGAAGATATGATCATGACCATGATAGTGAAAATAAAAACTATGGACATATTGGAATGAATTCAAAGAAATATAATAGAAAGTCTATGAAAGGTTCTAATAAGAGGAATGAGATTTATGGAGGTACTAAACATGATGATATTATATATGATGTAGAGGGAAAATAAAAGAACAAAGATATGGAAAATAATTTTTCTGATCGTAGAACTGGTAAGCATCATACCTTTGTAAAAATTCAAGATGATACACAGCCTAGAATGGTTGAGACAATGGGAGGAAGAAGTAATTGGGGTAGAGACGATGAGGGTGATAGGTAAAAAGCATGAGGAAGATAGTAATAAGAAATTTCTACTAATTGGGAACAACTGATTGTTTATTTTATCATACCTAATCTAATGATAGTTCTACATGAATTTGTAATCAACTAAGCTAATCAATAACTAGACAAATGAATTGCAATGATGAAGACATAAAATATGTGACTGAAGTCCTTAAGAAAAGAGATTCAAAAAATGAATCATTTGAGAGGGTACCAAAAAAAGGGAGAGAAAAGGAGAAGATATGATCATGACCACGATAGTCAAAATAAAAACTATGGACAAAATGGAATGAATTTAGAGAAATATAATAGAAAGTCTATGAAAGGTTCTAATTAGAGGAATGAGATTTATGGAGGTACCAAACACAATGATATTATATATGATGCAAAGGGAAAATACAAGAACAAAGATATGGAAAAGAAATTTTTTGATCATATAATTCATAAGCATCATACCTTTGTAAAAAATCAAGATGATACAGAGCCTAGAGGGGTTGAGACAATGGGAGAAATAAGTAATTGGGGTAGAGATGTTGAGGGTGATAGGTAAAAATAATGAGGAAGACAGTAATAAGCAAGTTCTTCTAGCTGTGAACAACTAATTGTTCATTTTATCATACCTAATTTGATGATAGTTCTACAATAATTTGTAATCAACCCATCTAATTAGCAACTAGACCAATGAATTGCAGTGACAAAGGCATAAAATCTATGAGTGAAGTACCTAAGAAAAGAGATTCAAACAATGAATCATTTGAGAGGGTACCGAAAAAAAGGGAGAAAAGGAGAAGATATGATCATGACCACGATAGTGAAGAAAAAAACTATGGAAATATTGGAATGAATTCAAAGAAATATAATAGAAAGTTTATGAAAGGTTCTGATCAGAGGAATGAGATTTATGGAGGTACTGAACATGATGATATTATATATGATGCAGAGGGAAAATACAAGAACAGAGATGTGGAAAATATTTTTTTTGATCGTAGAATTGGTAAGCATCATACCTTGTAAAAAGTCAAGATGATATAGATCCTAGAAGGGTCGAGCCAATGGGAGAAAGAAGTAATTGGGGTAGAGATGTCGAGGGTGATAGGTAAAAAGCACGAGGAAGATAGTAATAATTTTGATCGTTAAGTCAACAATTATAACATAATAGTCAGAGAATGTTGGCACAAGCTTGCAACCTCCTTGAGATATTATTTTGTACAATTTAGTATGTACATGGTATGAGATTTATTTTCTCTTTTTGCAGACATGTTACTAAGAAGTAAAAGGTTTTATATTTTAGTTTTCCATTGACTCATAATCTAGTATTGTGGGTTATATATTAGAATTTGGTAATTGTAAGATTTGTTTTTTGCTATATTTCAAAATAGTTTTCTATTTGTAAATTGGCCAAACAATATTTCTAGGCTCGCCATTTTAAAATTAGAAGGTTTTTTGATTAATATCAATAATGTACTTCACTTGAAACTTCATTTTTACCTTAAATGCATCATATAGAAAGAAATTTTCTTTGAAAGGTGTATGTGCCACTCATTTTTTGGTGGTACTATTTCTTAAGTTATTCAAAGTTAACTTCTTGTTGATTCATGGTGGATTAGAATGTATCTAAAAGGAAATGGTGAATTTGTCAAGGTTTCATGTCAAACTACTTGTTACTTGTTACATATAATGTCTTAAAATAGCTAAGTGCTACCTAACTATGTCCAAGACATCTACACACTAGAGGCATACTCCACCTACCAGGCTACCTACATACCATATCCATAGGATCAAGACCCTTGAACTACTCACTCTAACAAATTTGTAGTTTTTCCTAGTTTCTAATTGTTTTGATGTAGCTGTATTCCTATTACCATTGGTGAGCTTTACTCACCTAACACAACTCTTCACCATCATACACCCACTTGGGTGAATTAGGTAGTTTCCTATAATTGCAATACTATAATACCCTAGTGTAACCTTTTTTTTGTAGTTTATAGTTAATGTAAGGTTAACCTATGTACATCCTAACTCACTCCTTATATAGTTATGTTTAAAAGCTTGTGACAATAATCCATGTGACAAAAGCTTGTTTAAAAACATATATTCCTTTCATTAAATGTAAGGTTGATTACCATAACATCCATATGTGTATAAGCATGGTAAGTTACCTAGAATGTCATGAGATCAATCTTTAAAGTACCTAGAATGTCTTCATCACCTCCTTCCACTCTCAGGGGAAATCCATATTCATTTCTCATGAGAAATTCATCACACAGGTACATCTAGGAGTGTCCTCATCATCTCATGCATAAAATTAATCCAATTTTACAAAATGCCCCCTAAGAAATAATAGTTCAAGTGAAATAAACACATGAAAAATAAGAGAGAAAAAGACGAATCTACTTACCAATATGTGTTGCCATTGCATCTATTGCCATACTACCTATTGAGTGAGTTTTATTGTTTTTGTTGTTGTATCGAGATCTCTCTATTTACACACACACACACACACACACACACACACACACACACACACATTGAATAGGGTAAAAATGGATCTCTAACAATGCTTATAACATTCAACACTATTCATTAATAATTTTTGAGGTAATATCGAATAGTAATAGAAATGCTTGAAATTTGACAAGATAAGATACATACCTCAAAATAGGAATAATATGGAAATACCTATCTTTTTGATGTCTATGCACAATGTCTAGAAAATTTGCAACTTGTTTTGGATTGGAAATGTTGAGATGGAAAAATCCCAAAAATATTTTATCCTTTTGAAGTTAGGTTGACCTTGACCTAGATAGAAAGGAAAAATCTTACCACAGGGCACAATCGGGCCCCAAAAAGTCAACCTTGACCTGCATTGCTTCAATGAAAATTTTATTTGTGGATCTCGAAAGTTTTCCAAAAAGGATATCCAAATTTGCACTTTGATCTTCGAAACAACACCTACATATATATGAAAATGGGGTTTTGGGGTGGCTATATAGGGTTTTTCCTTAGTCAAACCCCCATTTCAGTGATTTCCACCTCCACGAATAGCCCAATATAATAGAATATGTGTGTGTATTGGATGTGTAATGCCAAGATCTAATATTCTAGATTGAAACCCTAGCATGAATATGTATGAGAAAGAAATGCATAGACTTGAATAAAATGAGAAAATATACCAAACCCCCAAGGATAAAGTTCTCCTACTAAACTCATAATCCATAATTGCTACCCCATAATTGTATCTTTGAATGCTTGAATATTGATAATGACAGACCAAGGAAGATTGGATCTCTCTTGATCCAAATAAATGGTCACAATAGTGTGTAAATATGCTTGATATCTACACTAGCTTGATCTTCTATATCATTCTCTTTCAATCTTTTATCTTCATAGCATCGACTTGTTATCTCTTGATTCTCATTGTCTAGTTCTAGTTGGAAATAGATGCAAACGAGAGTCTTTATATAGAGGCTTCAAGATGGAATTCCTAGAGTAATGTGATGACCTATAATTAAAATTTCACCTCAAATTATGGTCCAATCACAATAACCAACTAAGGAGGGAAAATAAATAAATGAATCTCAAATTAAAAACCTTTTGCATTTGAATTCGAAAGCTCGACATTGATTTTGGGGCCTTCCGAGACCATAATTTGAAAAGGGGGATCAAATCCTGAAGAAGTTCAAGGACCTAGGTCAAGGATGACCTCAACCTTTCCCTATGTCAAGGTAAACTTGGTCAACCTTTCCTTAGGTCAGGGTCAACCTAGGGGTCAAAACCCAGCCCTAGCAAAAAATAGAAGGTCTTGAGGATGCCCTGAAACTTAGAAATGATACCAAAATAGGAATAAATACTAGGAATAGGAAAAAAATCCTATAATGAATATAATGAAGGCTATGAGGACCTATTCCTAAGTCCTACCTAGAAAATAAAGCCATAGAGAAGGGAATTTAAGGAGAATCTTCAAGATCCTAACCTTAATTTCACCTACAACAAAGGAATCAAGTGTAGAATACGCCCTAAATGCAAACATATCATGATAAATGTACTTATAGAGGGTGCTAAACCTATTAATATGGAAGTGATTCCATTTTAAGATGATACATTTAGCCCCCATTTTAGCTCAGTTATGATACTATGTCAATATACTGGCTAAAGTAAGAAAACATCATAGTAAATAAAAAGGATATAACCAAGTCCTCGATGTAGAGATCCTATAAAAAAATTGTTAGTACCTAAAACACATAAGGTTAATGAAAATCCATAAATCACCTAAAGCTTACTAAATGACACCTAAGAAGTGCATAAATCCCCTTATCTCCCCTATTTTGACTTTCTATTTCTAAAGGGTGAAACAGGGTGATAAGGATAACTCTAGACATTGGATATGCAGTTTGTTGAAAATATCTTTCTTAAAATAATTATAAGGATTTGTAACCTTCCTAAATTTATTCAAGGAGTTAGGTATCTGAATCACAATTCCAACATCACTTATGAAACTAAAAATGAAGTTACTGAACTCAAGTTATGATGAAAAGAGTGAATGCTATCTAAATGTATGAGAAAAGGGGAATCCCATTTTACCATGGGTAAAACCTAAAAGAAACACTAAATTTTACCTATAAATAATGAAAAATAAGTCATACTTACTCATTCTTACCTTTTATAGATTTGAAAAGAGAAAGCAAGATGCTGAGGAGAGAAGAACTTTGAGTGACATGTATTGAGATGCTGAGACAGTGCCTAGGTACTGGGCAGTCACTTCTCGAGGTGATTTTGATGTTGTTTGTTTCTATACTTTGCAAAACTTTTTGATTTCTGTAGGAAAGGTTGACCCTAACCCTTAAAGATCAACCTTAGCCTAGTAATGTCAACCTTTACCCAAGAAGGTTGACATAAACTAGTAGGATTTTACTCATTCTAGGACAAGGTCATCCTTGACCCAAGAAGGTCAACCCTGACCCAGAAAGGTCAACCTTGACCTAGGAAGGTTGACCTTGACCTAGGAAGGTTGACCTTGACCTAGGAAGGTCAACCTTAACCTAAGTAAGGTTGACCTTGACCTGGTCAATTTTAATTTTCAAATTTGATGATACAAAATGCTGATATTCCATTTATTTTTGCTTACAAGAAATGGTTCATCTCTAAGAGCATCCCTTTGGAGAGTTGCTTGTTACCATTAGAGAGATTTTCCAAGCTTGATGATGATGATATACAACTACCGAGAGATGTAGGACTATACTAGGTAGCAATCCTACCACAGATCAGGCTACACTAAGCCATGTTATTAGCTCTAATAGAGAGGTGGGATGAGGATACATGCTCCTTTCATCTTCCCTTAGGAAAGATCATAGTGATATAAGAGGATGTTTATAAGATCTTGCAGCTTCTAGTCTAAGGTGAGACCATAAGATCTAGAACATAGCGAGTCTATAGGGATATCCTTACAAACAAGGAGTATTGCTTGGGATAGGTTCTACAGATGCAGATCTAATCAGATCACGTATTTCTATCATCCATATTATTGGGCTCTACACCTTTGGTATGAAGAGTTACACTTGATATAGTATCCTTGGTTGTGTTACCCAACTCAAAGGGTACCATATTTTTGACACCTCTTACCCATGTTATATGGAGGATGGAGAGCAAGAGGACTATATTCTCATGAGGTTGCAACTTGTTAGCTCAACTATACCATGAGCTATGTTAGTTGGTGAGATATCAGAGAGAGAGAGAGTCTGTTAATATACACACTCTTACATATTTGGCTATTTCAAAACTTTACATGTACACATCCATAAGTTATCCTAGTGATGGTAGATGCGAGCATAGTGAGAGTCTTTTCTTACCTGCTGGAGAATTCCTTGTAGTTTCGAGATATCTTGTATCAGAGAGTATCTCTAGACTACATTCTGAGTGTGAATGTGATATGGAGACCCTACTGCCAGATGAAAGAGTGGCCTAATACTCAATTGTAGATGAGATATTCATAGTGGTGGAAGCTTCTAGAGGGTCATAAAAATCATATAGCTATGCCATATTACTATGACAGGTGATGGGATAATTTAGCCTATTACAGGGAGTCCCTAGAGTAGTACCTTGCTATGTACATTTGGTGAGGTATTATTAGAGACCTAGTGCCATATACCAACCATCAATAATAGATATAGAGGATAGTGATGCTAACAATACAAAGGATATAGAGGTACCATCAAATGTGACCTATTTAGGCATGAGTCAAGATGACATCAGGTACTAGAGTCTATAGGGGTCCCACCCCATCTTCTCTGAGGATTATCCTACAAGAGATCCAAGTTTTTTAGAGAGGACATGCTAGGATGATGGTATAATAGAGGAGGATGAGGATATCTAAGATGAGGAGGAGTACATCTCCAAGGGAGATCCCATGGATGAAGAGAGAGCATAGGAGAGAGTAGAGGAGATTCCCTCAGCTGGTGATATTGGTGCAAAGGTACACATCTATCACATACCACCACTGAGATCTTGACAACTCCCATGTACTCACACAGAGACACCACCAGTGAGGCCTAGACACATCAAGTGTAGAGAGAGTAGTCACTCCATGCCACCACCATTCAAACCATTTAGTGACATCCAGGAGGGAGAACCAAGTATGAAATATGAGATATGATTAAATAGGTAATTTGATTTGAAAAAGTATGAAATTGATAAATGTAATTTTTGTTTTGTAGCTAGCATAGCAGCGTGGAGGAGTTTTACATCCAAGATTTTGAAGGATACATGCATATCCTATTGACTACCAGTGAGAAAGCAAGAGTGCTCTCTTGGCTACAGAGATCCTGGTAGGCATGCCAATATCTTTGCATTTGTCCAACGAGAGTTAAGGATATGTAGAGAATGGGAGGAGAAACTGATAGCTAAGCTACAAAGTGCTTGAGAGTGTTCACATGGTATGAGCATATCCAAGAGCCATACATAGACACATAGATCTACATCTTCCTATTATAGGCTAGAGAGATTTGACAACCATTGGCCATTAGAGCACAATGATAGGTGTGATGATAGATAGAGCTATTGGCCACATATGTATTAGAACTTTAATCACTTTTTGATGGATGAAAAACTTTCTTTACTAATTAGTTCTATGTTTGATATAAAACTTAATAGAAAGAAAGAAGGTGCATAAATATATTCAATATGTAGTTTTGCTAAAACTAAATAACCCATAAAACAAAGTCTATAAGGAATATATAAATGTAGAAAGAAAAGAAAGAATAAAATTAAGGATAATAAGATTTAAGATGCATAATATTAATAGGTTCCTTAAAAGAAACACCATCCATATCAACAAGTCTATAAGCACCTGAACCAAAGTCTTCAATGATAACAAAAGGTCCAAGCCAATTAGGGCTAAAATTTCCTTTTTCACTAGGTAAAGCATTCACATTTTGTTGATTCTCATATAAATCTAAATCACAAACTGAAAATGTTCATTCAATTGCCTTATGATTACATTGCTTCTATAAAGATTTATGATAAGCTTTTAAATGTTCTAATGCATGTATTCGTTGTTCATCCAACATTTCTAACTCTTGTAAGAGTAACTCCTGAAAAGTATCTTTGTCAATTATCCCATGAAATGAAACACACAAAGAAGGTATTTCTAATTCCAAAGGCATAATAGCATGAGTACCATAAACAAAATTGTAAAGAGAAGTACCCATGGTAGTATGAACACTTGTCCTATAAGCCCATAAAGCATATGTCAATTGAGTATGCCAATTTTCACATGCTTGTTAACCATCTTTCTCATAATTTGCTTGATAATTTTATTTGATGCTTTAGCTTGACCATTAGATTGAGGATAATAAGAATTTGAAAATTTATGTTGAATTCAATATTTTTCCAAGAATTTCATGACTTCTTTGTTTTTAAAAGAAGTACCATTATCCAAAACTATGGTTGAAGGTATACCAAATCTTGTTATGATATTATTAAGGATGAAATAAAAAATAACATCCATCAACTTCAACCCACTTCATGAAATATTTTTTAGTAGTCAGAATGTAAGTATGCCCCTAAGAAGAAGCTGGTGATATTTTTCCAATAAGATCAAAACCCCAAATACTAAAAGACCATGGAGAAAATTGATTACGAAGCTTACAAGAAGGAACATGAATCAAATTACTATGTTGTTGACATTGAGGATATTTCTTAGCAAATATAAAAGAATCTTGCTCGATCGTTTGCCAATAATATCCCATTCTAAGTAATTTATTAACCAGAGATTTTCTACCAAAATTCCCTCCATAAGAACCAAAATGAGCTTCTCCTAGAGCTACTAAAATTTCAGATCTATTGAGGCATCTTAATAATAATGCTTCTTAAGAGAATTTGTAAAGTGTATCTCCTAAAATGATGTAACACACTACAAGCCTTGTAATATGATTATGCGTGTTTCATGTTGTTGATTCAGGAAAAGTACCATCTTTCAAAAATTGAAAAATGTGGGAATACCATTCATCCAAATGAAAATTAAAACAATTAGAGGTGATATTTTTAGAAATTTTAGGGTTTTTAAGAGTTTTTATAGTAAATTGAAAGTTTTCAGCATTATTTTCAAGACACACCAAAGAAACTGTGCTTTCCATGACATCTGCATGTCGATTATCTTTTCTAGGTAATATTTGAATTTTATAAGAAGAGAATTATGAAAGCACATCAAGAGCCAAATCTCTATATTGCGTCATTTTATCATTCTTAGTTTGATAACCTCCTTTAATTTGTTCAACAATTAATTGGGAATCTCCATATATTTGCAAGTGTTTTATGTTAAGGGATGAAGCTTCTCGTAAACTAGCTATAAGAGATTCATACTCCACAATGTTATTAGTACAAGGAAAAGTTAATTTGTAAGATAAAGGGATTGGATTTTTTGTAGGAGGAATTAAAATAATACCAATACTAGAACCTATCCTATATTTAGATCCATCAAAATACAATTCCCAAATATCATCTTGTTGAATAGCTAGAATATTATCATCAGGAAATTTCATAGAAGTAAAACATGTATCCGAATGAGGACAAGGAGCTTTAGCTAAATAATATGTTAAAGCTTGTCCCTTAATAGACTTTTGAGAAATGAAATTAAGATCAAATTCTATAAGTAAAATCACCCACTTTGCCAAACAACTAGAGAGATCAGTTTGTGAGAAAAGATGTTTCAAAAGATTGAACTTGATAGTGACATTGACTTCAATAGGTATAAGATAATGCCTAAGTTTTTGACATGCATAAACTACAACTATAAATTGTCTTTCTAAATATGTGTATCTTGTTTCATAATCAAGTAAAGTTTGAATAATGTAATACACATGTCTTTCCTTACCAATATCATCATTTTGAGCTAACAAGGCACTCACAACCTTTGAAGTCACTAGAGTATACAAATGAAATGGCTTATCAAATTTAGCTAATTGTAAGATAGGATGATTTGCAAGATACTCCTTAAATTTCTCAAAAGTTTTCTTACATTCATCATTCCAAGAGAAAGTGGTATCCTTTCTAAGAAAGGAAGTAAAAGGAATTGTTTGATTAGCTAATTTAGAAAGAAAGTGACAAACAACTTGTGTATTTCCTTGTAGGCTGCATAGCTGAGAAATATTCTTAGGAGGAGGCATATTGATTATAGCATCAATATTTTTAGTATCAACTTCTATGCCTCACTTAGAGATTATAAATCCTAATAATTTACCAGAGTCTACTCCAAAAAAAACACTTCTTAGGATTCAATCTCATGTTTTAACTTCTAATCCTTTCAAATATTTGTTGTAAAATAGTAACATGATCTTCTCTTTATATAGAATTTGCTAAGATATCATCCATGTAATCCTCAAGGATCTTATGGATGTAATCATGAAAAATTAAAGTCATAGTGTGTTGATGAGTTTCTCTTGCATTTTTTAATTTGAAAGGCATCATGACCCAACAAAAAATTCCCTAAGGTGTTATAAATCTAGTTTTAAATTAATCATTAGGAGGAATAAAGATTTGATTATATCTAGAAAAACCATCTACAAAAGATAACAAAGCATGACCCGCCATTGAATCCACAATCATATCAATATTGGGTAATGAGAAATCATCCTTTAAGGATGCCTAGTTTAAATATCTAAAATCAATACACATCCTTATCTTATTTTCTCCTTTTGAAACATGCATAATGTTTGAAATCCAAGCTAAGTAATCAATTGAATAGATAAATCCAGAATCCAATAATTTTTCAATTTCACTTTTGACTAATAAAGTAATCTGTGGATTTATCTTTCACATTTTCTACTTCATAGGTTTCATATTTGGTTTTAAAATAATATTATGAGTAACAATCTTAGAGTCAATACCTGACATATTTGAATATGTCCAAACAAAAATATCCTTGAATTCAAGTAAAAGGGAACTCAATTGATCACATTCATCCCGATTCAAACATTTCCCAATTTTTATTATCTTCTCAGGATTATTCTCATCCATTTGAATATCAATAGTCTCAGTTATTAACAAATCACTTCATATCAGAGGATCCATTAGTAAAGGAACAATATTATGATTATCATGTTCTCCAAAATAAGCATATGTATTTAAACAATAAGGCTTCCTTTGTTTGTGATGGAACTTAGGTAAATCTTCATAAACCCCTAAAAATTTCATTAAAGTTTCATTCTCAGGAAAAATATCCCAAGTAGGTGCTTGATTCATATCAATGAGAAGTGGGTTAACCAATTTCAAGTCACCACCACATATATGGTTAACATTAAGAGGAAAAGCCAATGGTTGTTTATACGGATTAAATCCTAAACCATATGTATGATCATAAATTTCATTATCCAAAGTGTAATGTCCCCACTTCTTAGGACAAATTTACCTATAGAAATTATGAGAAATGTAGACTATTAAATTCAATTCTAGTGATTGACAACTAGGGATTACAATATTTCTACACATCTTTGAGGTTCCCTTAATCTGGCTTCCTAACCCTCTGGAAGGATACCTTGTGTTCATGAGGAACGAGCTTTGATTATTTGGCCTTCTTCCATGAAACTACCTTTCAAGTCAGGCTTCATAATCCTCTGGGAAGACCCTCTAGGTTCCTTAAAATGATCCTCGATTAGTTAGCCATCATCCTCTAGAGACCTATGAGACTATCTTAACACATGTATTAAATTTCTCTTCAATAGATTCCTGTTTAATGTAAATCAATACTCTTCCTACATTTAAAATGATTTACATTTATTATTATTTCTATTCATCTTTGTTGTGAATCCTAATAATAATTCTAATGATATTAAGAATTCTCACATTTAAATTTATATAGAATAGATCAAATAATAATACCATTACTATATATATTAGTAAAAGTAATATTAGACAAAACTAAATACAACTCACATTATTAGCCAATAGGCTTTCCTTCTAGAGTCACCTCCAGTCAGAAATTGTCTCATGCTAAAAAGTAGTCACTGGGTGATGGTTTTCTGATCATAATTTTTGATTGTGTAGCTTGAGTGACGTGCAAGTTTTCCATGAGATGACTTCTCATATTCCACGAGACAATCTCTAAAAGTTTCTCTGATAAAAAAATCCATGTGCCTTTCTATTTACTTAATGATGAGAAGATTGTTTCATATAACTGAGTGTTAGAGAGGTCAAGGTGTCCGATAGAACAAAGCTTTGAAACAATGGAAACTTTGTTGTGGTTTAGAGTGTATGTGGCCTATTGACAGAGGACTGCTCAGGCACCTAACTCTTGATACTACTTTGGGATGTCATCACTTTGGAAATATTCAAGCCTACATACTTTGGAAAATCAAATGTGGCCTTCACCTACATTTTCCCTTCTCAATATTTGTGACGGGGTTGGGCAATGACTTGCTTAATGAAAGAGAGTGTACTTAAACATTTAGTCTTCAAATTGGTCTGGCTATAGCTATTCCAAAGCTTGTAGAGTGTTTACATCACAAGGAGGAGTGTTGTTTGCAGTAGATGAGTATGGACACCTAATAAAATGAAGGCTTCACAAAGATTTTGAAGGTCAAACCATGAAATTTGTTGTGAAAGGTGAGATCTGATTGACGTATTTTTCTAAAAATAACAAATCTATTCGTGTTGAGATTATAAATCACCGATTTTGCCAATTGGTTCAACTTCCATTTGTGCAGTCAACACCCAACCCAATAAAGCCTTTTTACCAGTTAGGTATTCTTCTTCATGGGTAAATTTTTTTAAGGTTAGCTTTTAGAGCAAACATTTATTACTTGTTGTTTGCATCTATGAGAAAT
This sequence comes from Cupressus sempervirens, assembly GCA_028749045.1. Taxonomy (NCBI): domain Eukaryota; kingdom Viridiplantae; phylum Streptophyta; class Pinopsida; order Cupressales; family Cupressaceae; genus Cupressus; species Cupressus sempervirens. The sequence continues at coordinate 683,020,068 of CM053787.1, read as the reverse complement.
TCAAACAATACATTGTAGTGTAAATTCTTGTACTTCTCAGAGTATAAATTTTTCCTAGATATTGTTAATTAGCCAATAGGTTTTTCCATTAAGGTTGCAAGCAACCAAAAATTGACTCATGCCTCTAAACCACTTTCTAGATATGGTTTTAGTTTTCCGCTAAATGGTTTAGTGAGTGGTTTTGGATGTAGGGTAGCTGAGGTTCTATCATGTATTAATGACTACTACCGTGCAAGTTGGAAAATATTGGAAGTTGAAACACACATTTTGGAAAATGGATATGGGAAGTTATTATAAGGTCTAGGTCTTTCATTGTTAAAAGTGTAATTTGAAAGGCTTTAGAGGTGGTGATACACATAAGCCATTGATTGATAGGTTTTCACTCACAATAATGTGTCTAGTTTTCTTATGGGGCCATTAAATTGTGAACCATTTTTTTCGCATCTCCATCATCCACGCACAACCATAGCTTATTGTAGAATTGACTTTTTGTCAGATTAGTGAAGTTTTAGGTTTTCATTTTTCTCTTTGGCTTTCATGTTTTCAGTCGGTTAATTTCTATAAGCACTTGTTTTATATTGAAAAATTTATTTTATATTTGCATGTTTAGTGTTCTTTTTGTCAGTAGCAATGGGCCTGGCTTCCACACGCACTAAGCTTAAAGAGTGTGATTCTCCATCTTTAAGTTTTTCTTCATCTTCTTCAATGCAATTGTTGGTAGGGAGCAATTGTTTGAACCTTGTAGTGGCCATGATGCTTCAGATGGTGGATGTGGTTGAGAAATTGAAGATCAGATACTATGATATGCTTACGACTCTAGTTAAAGGAAATAGGAGCGAGTGTAGTGCCTGCCCCTAGTTCGCATTTTGTTATCATTGCTGAACTCTTTTAGAGCTAGTTTTATGGTGTTGGTTAGCAGTATTGCTTTGAGATTATCAGATATTGTGCTATGGATTCAGTTGATATGTGACAAGATTACTTAGACTCTACATTTCATGTATATATAATGATTATTTTTAGTGTTCACAATTATTGGTGATGATCATTACATTGCTTTCAGTTATTAATGATGATTAATAATATGATTTATTATCATATGTGTTTTCTTATGGATACTTACCCCATACTTGCATGTGTATGGTGTGCGTGTTTGCTTTTGTATATCGTGTCTGATGTGGTTAAGGAAGGGAGTTGTAGTCACCTGCTAGTCGGGATCTACATGATGCACCACTTCCTGCCATTGCCTATTTAGTTTAGTATATATTGTGCTTGTACATGCATGGTTTTTAATGCAGGTTACAGGTACCAGGTATCGACTTCCCTTAATTTCCAGGATGAGCGTACCCTATCACATTATCTCAATGATAAGAGAGGGGAGATAAATTCTCAAGTCCAAATCCCAACCCTTTAAGCCATTTGTTCTAATTGAAAAATTAGGACAAGTATCTAAGTTGAGTACCCTCCGAGTGCATCAGATGATGTAATTCATGATATAAACCCCTTGGTTTGATTTGTATGTATATTGGCTATGATGAGTTTTTCGTATTTTTACCTTTGTGAGTCTTTGGAGTATTTTTTACTAATTAAGCCTAATTAAAAAATTTAATTAATGGTTTAATTAAATAAAAAATTAATATGGTATTTTATTATTTATTTTATTTAATTAATTGAGAAATTAATTAAATAAAATAATTAAATTGGAAGATAAAAGTTAAAGGTTTAAATTTGGAATGTAACAATATTTATTTTAATAATAATATATTTGGAGCTCATTTTTTTAAATAGATGACTAAATAATATTACTATTAAAGCTAATAAATATTTTAGCAATAAAGTTTTGAAAAATAAAATTTAAAAGTGGAAAATATTTTTTAAATTATTAAAAGATTCTAAATCTCATATGATTAAAATATAAATATATTAAGATTGAAAAGAGGAGATATTAAAGTTAGTGCATGAGACTTAATAAATAAATTAATTTGGAAAGAGTAAAGTAAATTGGAGTTATAAGCTTGCGTGAAAATTAACATGTGTCAACAACATGAGGATTAGTGCATCAATTAAGTACAAGGTATCTACAATTCTATGACTCATCAAAAATAAATTGAAAAAGACTCATGCTTAGTTGGTGACACCTTTCAGCGGTTTCAAGAAGCATTCCAAAAGTTTCTTGAGAGCTCTTGATATTCAAGCATTCATAAAAGCTTAAAAGAAAAGTTGAATGGAATCTACAAGCTTAATGGAAGCCATGAGTTACAAGCAAAAAGAGAAGCTTCAAAGCTTATATGCATGGGAAAAGATTTATATGCTCATATATTTTCTACTTGCTTCTATGCTCCTTCTAGCACTTTTAATCACTTGGAGGATTCGATCAGCTTGGATTCTTGGAAGAATTGCAAATGATGGAGAAGGAAAGAGATTTTTTTATGGACTTCTGAGGCATGACAAATTAGCATCAGTGTCCAGGTGCACTCGTGATATTCTCATATTCCTTTTGCACTCTTTCTCTTCCTGTCTTCATCATATCTATTTTATGTGTCTACTCTCTGTGATTGAATCTACTATTTGAAATTGGAATCTAGATATTTTATTTGGTTGAGAAGAAAACAATAAAAAAATCTTAGATCCAATTAAGGAGAAATAATTAGATCTTAATCGGGTTTGGGTTTGAATTTATATTGTGAAATTAGATAGACAAGATTTGGAATTTAAATAGAAATTTTATGGTGAAAATTCGAATGATTAGATGTAATCTTTCTATCAATTATATTTTTAGATGCATATGAATAAACCCTTTTATGGTTAAATTTAGAGAACAATTATTTTAACAGGAAATTCTTAATTCATCACAAATTGTTCTGTCGCTGCCTCTTGGATAGACCCGAATTCAGTCATTCATAACTTTTTATCAGAATCGAATTTATTCGATCGCTTCAGTCAGAATTGGTGCAACTTGGTCCTCTCCAACATATTTAAATTTCAGCCTGATCCAACAGTTCATTAGGGAGATATGGCCGTTGTACTGAGACTGTTTTATTCAAGAACAGATGTCTCTTCATCTTCCATAACCAAGAGTTCTTTATGCTTAAACTTCACAAAAATAATATATCAAAGTAATATAATCAGAATTTAATAATTATTTAATTAGTCTAAAGACTAATAAGAATGTTCTAAATGAATTAATGAAGATTTTTAATGGAAAGTTGTGGATGGAGCTGATGGATAGAGATATTGAATTAATAGAGAATATATGACTTTCAATATTAAATACTATTTAATATATATAATTAAGAGGTGGTAATTTATAAAAGTGTTTAATGATGATTATTAAGAGACTCAAATTTTAATGATATTGGATTTAGATTTAAATAAGAATTATTATATTGACAAGGAGTCATAGTTACATTATAACATAGCTACGATTTGAATTATTGATATGCCTTAAAGGTTAGTTAAATAATAGCTAATGAGACTTATGAAAATATAGTTTGATGAGTTTATTATTTATTAATATTTGTTGGGTCTAACCAACTATTAATAAATAATGGTTTAAATAGTTATCAACAAATCTGATTAGAGATAATCTAGTGGAGATTATTTAATGAATTAAAGATATTATTGCAATCTTCCCTTATTAGAATCTTATTAATGTGCATTAGTTTTATATGGTCTATTATCTAATCTAATTAAATTAAATTTAATTAAGATTAGTTAATAAGAAGTGTAATTAATTATTAGTCAATCTAAGTAAATGGATTAAAAGAAAAGAGATTTTAATATAGTTTATATAGTGGACTTTATATAATGTATGTTGAATACTATTAAAATATTTTAAAGTTGTTTAATGAAGATGATAATGTTAAGAATTTGAAAATTATTCATATTAAAATCTATAATGAGTCTTATTGGTTTGATAGGGATCTTTTTCAAAACAACTTTTATATAGACAAAACATTATTAGAACAATTAGAAAATGGAGTCTAATGGTTGATTTTAATATTGATTAAATAATTGTAAGATGATAATTTATATTATGTTGATTTAAATTTAGAAACTCTAAATGATATTGGATTAAGATTGAATTATTAAGTTATTGGTTAATATGTTTGAATACCTTAATGGTATTAAGAGTTAGCTAATGAAGTTCTATGTAAAAATTCTCTAGATTGATTATTTATAGTTGTGATAAGTTTATTATTTATTAATGTTTGTTGGGTCTAACAAACTATTAATAAATAATAGTATAAATAGTTTAAATAGTTATCAACTAGTACAAACAGAGTTACTCTAAAGGAGATTAGTTAATGATTGAAGTACTGTAAAAGATATTAATCAAATTGAATTGGTTAATAATTTGGAAGATTATCAGTTAACTGAATCAACATACATAGGGAAAACTTATTTGAGATAATAATACTTGGTATTGAAGATTTATTATAATTTGTTATTATTAAAATATAAATGAGAACATTGTTGCAGAGTGATGTAAGTGATCATTAAAGATTTAATAATAAGATTCCCAATATAGCTTGTCATTAAATATTAACAAGTTATTATTATTGAATTATTAATATGATCATTTGAGTATTGAATTATAGTTGACTTTCAACTTATAGAATTCTAGTTGGATATTAGTCAACTGGGAACGTTGCTATGGTTATACAAATTATTAATTAAATCAATTAATGAGAGTTAATTAGATTTAATTAATAATTAAGTTATGTAATAGAGATTTATTTGATATAATTCTTTTAACGAGATTGTAGATTATCTATATTGAAGTTGATAGGTCTTATTCTTATGACTTGAATTATGACTTTAGATATTGTATGGTTGTCAATGATGGTGACGGTTAAATTTAAAAATTCAAACTTTAGTAATACTTAATTAAGTTTCTAATTGAAAACTAATAAGATGTTGATAGGTCATGGATGGTGTACCTATGTTAATGAATTGAGATAAATAAAGTTATAATCTCTTATTCAAAGAATGATAATTGGTCCTCTTATAATATAACGAATAATGATCTTAGAAAAATTGAAAAGTTAATTAATTAGAATATGGATCATAGTTAAATAAAGAGAACAATTTAATTAAAGGCCAATAAGTAAATACTTATCCTTAAGTTATTCTTAGAATGTAATTCTTAATAATGGAAGGATAATGGTATCGGGGAACAAATGGGTTGACTTGTAGGTCAAATGATGAAACTTAAGACACTTGAAAATATACTTGCAAATAGAAAACTAGAAACCCCTACACATTATTCAACTATGTGAATTTAGTAAACCAAAACATGTGTCTGCATCGTGTATTCTATATGCTTCTTGTTTTGGGTTTTGGGTTGACTAGTGTTGACTAGTCCTAGGTTGTGACCAGAGGCTCGGGGGTTATGAGATGTGATGACATGTTGATCTTATTTGGTCTTGATCTTTATAAGCCCAACCATGGTTATGTGATCGTATGCTCTATGAAATGTTTGTATTTGTTCATCAGTCTTCATGTGTAAAGCTGAGATGTATGTGTATGAGACACTTGAGCTAATCATTTTTGAGTCATTGACCAGTTATCCTTGGGTTACTTTGTAGTCACCATGATGGGACTAAAGTATTGATTTATTTCTTGATGATGTCATGTTGTGACATATTTGACTCAACCATTTTGGAGTCTTCGATCAGTTTGATTTTGAGATATTCTTGGTTGCTTATTGAGAACCAATGGATATTGTGATTTATTTTGAGATATATTTTGGTTATTGAGAACCAATGGATACTTATGATTATCAGTGATACCTTCAGTTGCCAATAGAGAACTGTTGTAGTCATGATTTTCTATGGATGCTTTTTCAGATGCTCATGGAGGTTTGATGATTCTTATCTTGGAGATTTGATGATTCTTATTATGAATATTTGATGCTTTTATCATGGATATTTGATGATTCTTTTTATGGATTATCTTTTGGATTATCTTTACAATCGCTTGTACAGGACTGTGGTGATTTTATGATTCCATGAGCTTAGGGTAGGTAATCTACTTGTAGTGTCAGGAAGTGGCTTGCAATGGGGCCCGGGGCCCTAAGTGGCTGCCAGGGTAACTCATTGTAAGTTTGGTTAATAAGTGATAACATTTACACACTAAATGGGGATTAAATGAACCTAAAAAGATAATTGTTTTGGTTCTCACCCATGCCTTGAGTGCTTGTACAGGCTAGGATGGGAGTAGTGAGAACGCATGGTTGCGACCTTGCATTCCATAGTATGCCTCATCAGTATGAGAGGATACTAGTGGCCGCATGAGATCTGTATGGACCCGTGGAGTTTAGCTAACTGCCAGGGTAACTTGTATGAGATAAATGCGATGACACTTTCCTGCTTGCAGAGTAGGTTTCCTACATGTCTTTGTGTGCCTCTGGGAATTAGATGTTGATTTTGTGTGTGTTGGAACATTTGAGTTAGTATACTTTTAGGATTCCTGGACTATAGAGATTTATGCTTTGTGATTTTGTTAGCCTGTTTGGGACTTGAGACTATCTCCTCAGCACGGTGGGAGTGGACCACTTAGGTTCCACGCGGTCGGGTGGTAGTAATTTTTTCACTCTTATCATTTGAGATCCGTTGGAGGCACCGTGGCTAGAGCATTCTTGGTTGGTATTTATCTTCATTATGTTCTTGGAGCATTATGATAGATGATATACCTTATGATGGATGTATTTACTGGTATGTTCTTATATTGATGATTTGCATATGTTAGACAATGGTATCCTATGCTCTTCTTTGCATGTTAGTAGGATGTTTTAGGAGTGACATTCCTACTATGTTATAGCCAATGATCTCTTCGGTGCTTTGGGATGTTACGCATGGAGGGATGGCTAGGATCCACGATGGTCTAATGATGCTATTAACGGTTGGGACGAACTGTGCACTTAGTTTATTTTGTTGGATCTTTATGATAGATGTATATGTCTTTTATGATGATGTATCATGTGATTATCTCTACTTTGATGTATCATGGATTGGAATAGGATGATGTACTTTATTTCACATATGTATATTTATTTAAGCCTTCATACCCTGTGACATGTACAGTGGATGATTGAGCATTTGGAAATGTAATGTATGAACATTGGACTTATCATTATTATTCATGTGGATGTTGTACTAGATGGATTTATGTATGTTAGTTAGTTTAGGTGTAATACAACGTTAAGGGATCTTTAAAGAATGTAATTGTTATGTATGTTATGTTTACTTGTAGTTGGATGTTACTATCGCTTCCGCAAATGTTTGTGAATGGTTTTATTTTTCATGTTTAAAAAATAAAAAAATAAAAATAAAATTGTTTGGTAATTTAGTGAAATTCTTTGGATCCCTTGGCGGGGCATTACAGCAAGCTTTAGGAGTTGCACAAGTATTATAGGTAGAATGATCCATTGGTTTTGGTTCTAGTTCGACGGGGTCACAACGTCATACCAAAGCTCCAATTATGTATTACTACGAATGAAGGGGCGAAGAAATAACATACATGTAGAGCCCTCAATGACCCCTCTTCTGGGGCTCAAAATGACTGATCTAAAGATAGTGAAGGGGGTTCTTTGACTTCTTCATCTATTACTCTTTTTTTTCCCAAAACTATAATTGTCCATTTCTTAGGACTATTTCAATGTTTTCTTTGTTTTCATTTCTCTCACGAAAGTGATTTAGTTTGCAAGGGTTAAACTCTCGACCTACATTTTACTTAAAACAAACATAGGACTTGAGCACACGAAATGTGTTTAATTCCGCTATGTCACATTTGGCTTTCATGAGTTCTTCACACATGGTGACTGCTTTGTTGTCTAAATGACAAATTGGTGCTTGTCAAATTACAAAAATTAGGGTTTAATAAAAATGGAGAAATAACATTTATAGAATCGTGAGCTACCAATCACTAATTATAGCATCACTATACAATGAAATTCATATGCACTAAAATAACCTAAAAGATATGCAACAAATAATGTCTTTTTTTGTGAATATTGGGCGAGTACTGCTAATTGGTGGCATCCTATTGCTATTTAGTCTAGAATTATTGGTGATTTGTGCTCTCCCCCATGATATATAATTTCATTTATATAATTGTAAAAGCTAAATCAAGAGTCTAATAGACTTGTCTAATTCGAATCTAGGGCATAAGTAATTTGATCTTAATAGAAGATAGAGATCAACATCAAGATAAAAATGAGCAGGCTTAACCAACACATTGGAAACATATAAAAAATTGATTTGTAGAAGGGCTTTTGTTATTTTTTATTTTGCTAGTACATATGTAGCATGTATCCTAATCTCAATTATGGTGAGAGATTATTTCAATGGAATTTGTGCTGGCCAGCTCTACTTCTGACATGGGGCGAGCTATAAAAGCCATTCATTTAACTTTTATTACCATTGATTCTGATTTAATATAAAATGGTTGCATTTTTGTTGTTGATAATGTATGAAGGTATGTGGATGGAAGTGTGATAGTGGGAGGAGAGAATGATTGCAAGTGTGGGGCCAACTACACTTGTGACAACTACACCTATAAATGATCTCATGAATACATTCTCTGATACTTTATAGATAATATAGGTTGCATGATGTTGTACAAGACGATGTCGTGAAATATATATATGCTATATTAATAATAAATTTCTATTGAAAGGAATTGAAAGTTCCTTAGGATGTTCGCATAAGTATGGGTTTTGCTATGGTCATGTAGCTTTCTACTTTGAATGCAAAAAATGGTTATTGTATACATCTCTAGTTGTGGGTCATCGATAAGATTACTTTCCTACCCATATATTTCAGTTTATCAATAGTTTCATTCTTTTTATTTGTTATGGGTTTTCATAAGATGATCTAAAATTTGGATTCATAATAATCATGAGGATTGTTTAGGTTCACACTTACAGAAGTATTTTATATAGGGACACATTTATAGAAGTATATTAATTTGGACAAATTTATATGTTTGAGCTAGAGTTAGACAGAAAATGATAGACATTGTGTAAGACTATTTAGAGGTTTTATAAGTATAGTTTAAAAAAATAAAAATAAAATAAGACTATTAGATTATAGAAAAATAAGATCAAAATAATAACATTATTATATTTGTAATCAGAAATATTTGTGAGGATCATTATAAGTTTAAAGAGGAGAAATTATAGCATGATATTGTATTGAAATGATTAGATTCAATTATTTTCAAAAATATTAATGTAGCATCTCTTCATAAGATAGATTGAATTAAAACATAACATCAACAAAATGAAAAAAATATTATTAGTTGTGCGAGCAAGGATTAATAACAATTTATGTCCTAGCCTTGGCATTAGTTCTCTTCTATGGTAGGAACTAATTACTCATTTAAAATCGTTTAGTGACCATACTATAATCAAATTAATAGTTTGTATTAATCGATATGGTTGCTCCAACCACTATATATTTATAACTATACTATAATCAAATTACTGGTTTGTTAAATGATATGGCTACACTATATATTTATAACTGTGTCTAAGTGAATTTAGCTACAACTATAATTAGTATTATAGTTATAATGATCAATATTAGAGGTATGAGATTGTTCTACCTTTTACTTATGATCACTTTAGAGGTATGATTGAACTTATTTAATTATGAACTATTTACTAGTATTAAACTAAAAATATATATAAATAGCTTTATTTATAAATCAATAGTTTTCACATGAAGTTTCTTGAGAATCAATTTGAGTTTCAGTAATACTCAATATTTTGAACGAAAGCAAACAAGTACATTTACACTTGTTTTCTTTGCAATGTTTATGTGTCAATTCAAACCAACTCTTGAATTGTCATGTGGTACATTAAGTAAAATATTAAAGTTGTAGAATTTTTAAATTTTAAAATATGTTAGTCTTGTGTAGATGACTTAATTTTATATAACAACTAAATTGTATACTTTGAATTTCAAATCCTTCTTTTAATTTTACATTTCTTTTATTTTGATTTAAAAAAAATACCTATTAGCATACCCCTTGCACCTCTTTCTAGTGCAAGTGCTAGTTATTAATGAATATTACTACATAAATAAATATTCGTACTACCCATTTTATATAATTACCTTAGCCTTTGGTGATGTGGGCCTCCTCGAATCCTCTTAACTCTATGGGTTCATGGTTTGAGCGGTATATATGTTGGGTTTATTCACCAAGTCCAAACCTAATTAAACTTGGGTAACAGTTGAAGAAATTCCCTTGAGAGTCTCAAATGAATTTTCCTTTTTATCACAGACTTGCAACAATTTGGACAACCACTTTTTCATTGTGGCCAGAGGTGGTGCTTACAGATTGATGCAATTTTTGATATTAATACATGATTATAAAGCTTAGGAATAGGTACTTCATCCCAGAGAACACAAAGGTGCGCATGAAGTAGTATAAGGTGGATGCGACTCGACTCAGCAAGATTTCCTTCCTTGCACAATACAAGTAGGTAGCAATATCACTCATGTTGGAGGAAAAGGATTAATTTGGAGGAAAATCTTTCAAGGGTGAGCCCGTGAAATGCATGAGAATAGTGGGCGGCAGATTATTGGTTTTCTGGTGAAAAATTTGGCTCGGTAATTGGTTTTTTGGAGTTTTTTTGAACAAATAAGGGCAGAAAAGACAGGGCACTAAGCAGGTAAGGGCACAGTGGGACCAAGACATCACACCAGAGCATCACAGTGGGACCAAGCAGTAGACACAATATCGGACAGGTTCAGATTTTAGACAGGCTCATTTCCAAAGGAAAAACAACGGCTGGGCCTAGCCCACAGCAAGATAGGGGTAGGCTTTTAAGCCAGGGGTTTCTAGGTGCACTTTCTGACTTTTTTTTTTTGTTTTATATATTTTCTCTTGTTAGTTTTGTTTCGTCCTTCTTTCCTTTGATCAATAGAAATACAAATTGTGGATACACAAACAATGGGAAAACAAACGGTGGATATGCAAGCATTGGGAAAACAAACCATTTCATTGGTAAAAAATGGTCAAGAAATTCTCGTGCACTTTGAAACTAACCATCTAGGTCAAGTCAAAATGGCATCACTTAGCAAGACAGGGAAATATATTTGGGTCAATGTTAAAGAGTTCAAGGGAATTTTAAAACGTAGACTTGCTTGCTTGAAAGGGTCACATGAAAAGTAGAAACACAGGCAGAGATTGCATAAACCAGAGAAGAAACAAAAAGATGTTGTCAAAATGTACCCCCCTCCACACTTAGATGGTGATAGTCATTTGTGTGGTAGCAGCAACTTTGTTGATTCTGTCACTTACAGCCCTACCTCCACACCTCTCGCATGGTGCCCAGATCTTTATGTGCAAGAACTATTAAGGGCCAAGAGGAGGTTGAAACTCCTAGAGGCTAAGGAACAAGAAAGTTATCGTAATATGCAGGTGTTAATTGCAGCAAATAAAACTCTTGCAGATAATAACAACATTTTAAAAGCTCAAATCTCAACACTGCAAGAAACACTTTTAGCAGGGAAGCTTGAATGGCAGAACATGAAGGATGAATGGAAAAATTTGAATGCTACATTGGAAATAGACAAGGTCACAAAAAATATCGAGTCATCTCAGTATAAGGAGAGACAGATTTTTCACACTAATTCGTTGGGAAAGGCAGGGGTTGAAGAGGAGAGGAGAAGTTTTTCAGAAGTCACCAAAACTTGGGACAAAAATAGCAAACACCTTGATATGGCAAGAGAAGAGGCAAAGATTCGTGTGAACACACAAGATAGAGAGGTCAAGGAAAGGCAGTGTAGGGCATCCAATATAATTATCAAAGGGATAAAAGATTATGGGGAAGGCGAACACACCCTCAACTTAATGAGGGATTTCCTACAAGATGTGTTGTTGTGGCAAGGACAAATCTGTCAAGCTTGGAGGGTTGACAAACCACAAGTTGAGAGAAATAGGCCAATCAAGGTAGTCATGCCCAGCATTAGCGACAAACAAAATTTACTTAACAAAAAATAGCTCTTGAGGGGTTCTCGCTTTGTTATAGAGGAGGATTTAACCATGAGACAGCAAGTAGAAAGAAGAATGGAAATGGAAAAAATTAGAACAGCTAGAAATGAAGGCAAAAGAGCTTGGATGTTCAAGGGAAAAGCAATTATTGCTCAGTTTGGCTACCGCTCCAATGAAGGGCAGCAAGAAGGCAACAAAGGTGTGACAACAAACACATTAGCATGCAACGACACAACAAGATCAACATTCACACTTAGAGATAATAACTCAACTTCGAGTCTTTCACATCAAAACAAATAGCAATCAAACTTAACCCAGGCATCCTTAAGTTTAGTTTGTTGGAATTGCAGAGGTTATCCATGGAGAAGTGGGCCTGGGTTAGGACCTATTGCGGAAGGCAAAGACATTATTTGTCTCATAGAGACACATGAGCATGAGGGATGTAAGACCCCATTGTTTGAAGGCTATTGGAAGATGGCAGTGTGGAATGAGGTAGTGGGAAATGGTAAAGGTTATGGAGGTATAATGGTTCTAGTAAAAGAAAGGGAAGGTCATGTCATTCAGTTGGAAAAGACTGATTCTAATAAACAATTCATATGGCTCAAAATTGTGGAAAATAACACTCTTATCAGGATTGCAGCCTGTTACTTTGCTCCATAAGTATCTAAAACTTATAAAAAGTGTGGCTTAGATCACAATGACCCCTATGTTGCATTAAAGAAAGATGTTGCTATTTTTTCGCAGCATGGGGATGTTCTTCTTGTTGGAGATTTCAATGCTAGGACAGCAAATTGGCAAGCAAGTATTTTCAGCTCCAAAGTAAATGATAACCCTATTTGGCTCACAGAAGAAAGAAATCATCAATGGGAAAGAATATTCGAAGATGCTAAAGGCTACAATCATTTTGGGGAAGAATTGATCACTCTATGTGACACATTTGATCTCATAATTTGTAATGGTTTGGCTAGATGGGCTAAGTCAGGCACTTTCACTTGCAACACATACAACGGGGTAAGTGTGGTAGATTATGTAATTTGTTCACAAAATTTGTATGAAAATATTGAAGAAGTTGCAATTGGAGAACACATTTGGGATCTCAAATCAGATCATAGACCACTGTACGTAAATTTGTATTGGGCAAAGGATAGGCAGATTGGAGCAAAAACCCAAGGCCCTCAATACCCACCTTCTCAGGGCAGAATTTTGTTAACTTCATAAAATAGTAACACTTTCAGAACTACTCTTGAGGAACTTTGTATGGGACACCCTATGTATAAACATGGGGTTAACAGTTATGATTTATCAAATTTGATTCATGAGGCTCTTTCTAGCCAATGCTTCATTTGATAAGGAATGCAAGAGGGCTAGAAGAAACCTAAGGGAGTCAAATAAAACTAACCTTGACATTAAGGCCTACAAACAAATCCTAAAGAAGAAAAAAATTGATTTTATGTTCACAAGGGGAGAGGAGTTAATTTTCTTGGGCAGAAATAACCCCAAACATTTTTGGAAAGAACTCCAACCAAGGAGAAAACAAACTGAAAATAATAATATTACTACCACCCAATGGTTTGAATATGCTAAGAAACTTTATGAACAAGAGGGTGGAGTGGGACAACCACCTTTGGTCAACGATGATACAAATCTTTTCACTGTGCAAGAGATAGAGGCAGGGATTAAAAAGTTAGGTGGAGGTAAAGCAAAAGACCTTGTTGCGCTCCAAGCAGAATATCTAAAGTGGGGTATGAAAACTCTTGCACCATACATCACTAAAATTTTCAACAAAATTTGTCAAGAAGGGTTTCCGAAAGATTGGACAATCAACCTTGCAATACCACTTTTTAAGAGTGGTGATGTTAACAATCCCTCCAACTACAAAACTATAATGATCAATCCCCTCTTTGCAAAACTTTTTGGTAGCATGATAGAAACTAGGATCAGAAAATGGGCAGAAGAAAACCATAAACGTGCTAAAGGGCAAGCTGGTTTTAGGCCAAAGCACTCGACAGTGGATCACTGTGTCACTTTGAGACACATTATTGAACAAGAATGGGAGAAAAAGGAAGAGGTATTTTGTTCCTTTGTCGACTTTAAAAAGGATTTTGACACCATCCCGAGAGACAAGCTTTGGTTTAGGATGGAAGCATTGGGGATTCCTATGCATCTTAGAGCTCCTGTTCATAGGATGTACGAAGAGGTGAAAGTTAAAATCAAAACTTCAGATGGCATTTCAGAATGTTTTAGGAGCGATATCGGGGTCAAATAGGGCTGCCCTTTATCTCCTACTTTTTTTGGTTTATATATTGACAAATTGGAAGAGTGGTTAAACATGCAAAAGGGTGAAGGCATTCAACTAGGTGAATTTGTTATAAAGCTGCTCCTACATGCGGACGATCTCATTTTAATTGCCAAATCTACCTATGGTTTGCAATATCATCTATCTTCTCTTGAGCGCTTTTGAGGAATGGTGGGGATGCAGGTCAATATCAGGAAGACTGAGGTTATGATTTTCTCTAATAATAAAAAACAACACCAACATGAATTTTATTACAATGGAAGTGTTCTTGAAGAAGTTGCGGAGTATAAATACCTTGGCATCGATTTCAACAAAAAACTAAGCTGGTCTAGCTGCAGGTATAAAAGGATATTAGGTGGGTGGAAGGCTTTTTATGCTCTTCAGAATAGGTGCCGTGAAGCAGAGTTGTGGGATTGGAAAACTATTCAAACCTTGTTCGGTCTTCTTGTGCTGCCAGTTGTTCTTTACGGGTGTGAATTATGGGCCAGCAACACTACTATAGCACAATGGAAACAAATCGAAGGAATCCAAAAGTGCTTGATCACAAGCAAGTTTAAAATCAAAAGCATTGTTCCATATGATATCATGCTAAGTGAAATGGGGGCTGCTCCTATTGAGGCACTTGCTATGGTTCGCCTTCTAAGTTATCTAAAAAGAATCAAAAAAATGGAAGAGGATAGATGGCCTAACGTGGTCTTTAGTGACACATTATGTCAGCGAAAAGGGACATGGATGCAACAAAACATCAAATGGATGAGTAAATGTAATAGTCAATTCAATATGTGCCCCACAAATAATAAAGAAATAAAGGTCTTTGTCATGGAGAAATTCTACAAGAGAAATTGGAGAAGCGAGATCGGAAGGAAGAAATTATATTATATAAATCAGTTCAACCCCGCTTGTGATCAACTCCAAAAAGCATACATAGGAGCCAACATTTTTTGGAGGGCTAAAATTCTTATTGCTCAACTGAGAACCAACTCTCACCAACTTCGTTGTGAGACTGGACGTTGGAAGAGGCCAAAGGAGGCTTGGGAAGAAAGAATTTGCAGATTCTGCAATTTTGGGAAAGTGGAAACTAAACAACAATTTATTTTAGAATGTGAATCCTACAAGAGTAGTAGAGATAAATTTGCGGTCACTATATGTGACAGTTCTTGGCATAACCTATTCAACAAAGAGTACATTGAGCAATTGGGTGGACTCATCATCATCCTACACAAGCAACGAACATTGTTACTTAAGTCTGCTTGAGTTGTCTTGCTGTCCCATAGGCTATTTTTAGCCTCGTGGATGTTAAAATTTTATCTATCTATCTACAACCTCAAACTCCTCAAACCCTTGTTGATCTATCATCTCTGATTTATTGTTGACGAGTGGTGAATAACCTCTTTGGTGAGTAGAGAGTATAAATTTATCTTCAGTACTATCCAATCACTCCTCTTCCTCAAATAATATGATAACCTTTATGACTTCGTTGTTGTTCTTGGTCGTATTTCTTTATGTTTGGCTATGTGTCAATGTGGCAAGTTCATATACATGGCTCCTTGATCTTGACGTGTTGTTCATCTGTCCAACCATAACTCTCCTTCCTCCCTTACATTAATAGCTGCCCTATTAAAAGGCTCGTGCCTCTTTATTGAGTCACAACATATAGTGTAGGGGTCCTATATTGGGAATTATTTAATTATTTATTTTCTACATTTTCATATATTAATGTTCAATATTAATCGAGATAGTATATATATTTCTTAAAATAATTTATTTGTAGATTGATTATATTTAAACTTCTAATGTTAACATTACTATTTAGTATTGATGCTATTATAATTTCACATTAACCATAAGTAATATTACATTATTTTATGGCATATTTATCATTAGATAAATAATCTATATAATATCCATGTTTTGATTACAATCGATTTGGGCTCATGATAGTCCACCCTTCCTTGTCAAGCGATTTTTATATTTAGGTTTAGCATTTTTAAGGTGGTATTATTCTTACTTTAATTATATTGTATCCCTTTTTGAATCTTAATTTTATTGAATATTAAATTCTTGTTCATCGATCTTTGTCCTCTTACTAGGAATTTCATCATCATGACTTTCTTTTATTTGATTCATTTTCCCTCTCTTACATTGATGACCATGACTCCAAGGCCCCTTACATTTGAAACATAGTTTTTTCTTTAATAGTTCCTCTCTCTGCTAGCATTGATGTACCCTACTCCATAGTTCATGAGATATGTAACATGGCCTTCCTTGATTACTTTTATTTGATGTTGCACCTTGTTAGGATATTGTTGTTAGGAGACTATTGGGTCTTTCCTTTATCATATTTGACTCAAATTTTTTCCCTTTTCTAATGGCTTCTTCTAGATTTTGTGGCTCAAAGGGTTTCACTTGTGCTTTAATGGATTCTTTAAGTCCTATGAATAAATGAGTGAGTTGACCTAGAGATATATTTGGAACCATTACAAAAAGATCTTGAAATCGATTTTCATATTCTTCCACTAACCCTAATTTTTTTAGGTGAGTTAGTTGTTGGAAGTACCATTCAGGATCCCTTAGATAAAATCTACTCATCAATCTTTGAATTAATTCACTATAGGAGGTAATTTCTTTGAACCCCAAGGAAATTTGGCCATAGTGCCACCATTTATGGGTTGATCCTCCTAAATGAACTATGGCAAACTTGATAGCACCTTCTTTGGTCATAGGACTATATGATAGATATGTATCTAACTTTTGGACCCATGATTGAGCAGTTTCTTCTCTTGAACCATTAAAACATGGTATTATTATCTTATTTACCTTTTTCTAAAGGTCTTCATCTACATGATGTTTCTTTCTATTTTCCATGAGTTTAGATTCATAGTACTCTTTAAAGGGAATAAGTTGTTGAAGATTGGGATCCAAGCTAGCATATATTTGTGTACTTTCTTCCACACTATTAATGGTCATTCCATTATTTACAACATATTTTTCTCTCATAATGAATGAGAGGAATGTTTCTCATGGGACAAATTTTTTTGACAAGGGTTCATTTTCCTCATGAGTGGAATGATGGTCCCTCTATGAGTTAAGTCTTCCATTTTTTTTATTATTACTGCTTAATGTTTGTATAGCTTCTAGTAGTACTTTATTGGAGTTTTTAGTCCTTTCAAATATCTCATTAGTTTTTTCTATAAAATTCCTTACTTCTTGGGCTAGTTCCCTTGCCATCATTCTTTAAGGTATGACAATGTGTGGACTAACTAGTTCCATAGGATGATAGGATTATGCTCTGATACCAAAGTAATGTCCCCACTTCTAAGGAAAAATTTACCTATAGAAATTATGAGAAATGTAAACTCTTAAATTCAATTCTAGTGATTGACAACTAGGTGTTAGATTGTGGTGACTGATTAGGAAAGTACTGTACATACTTCATAAATTCTTTGGGGTTTAGGGCATCACCCCAATTTTTTTTTTTGGGCCCTATTTTATTAGGATTTTGGGCCGACATGTAATTATTAATTATAACCCTAAAGCAGTAAAATTATTGTATAAAAGAGCTTAGGGTTAGGGATTGTTTCATAGTAGTGATGCGAAGTTGGTTCTTGCAATAGTATTGAGTTGTAAGGGATTACAGATTGTAATCATGTTGTAATCATTGGATAATAAAAATATTGGACTTGCTATTTGGTGGACATAGCCCAGGGATTGGGTGAACCATGTTAAATCTTGGTGCTATTATTGGTTATATTTGCATGTAATTGTTATTTCCGTTCGTGGTTTAATCCTAACAAGTGGTATCAGAGCCTAGTTATTTTTTAGTTATCATCTGCAGGAAAGTCTCATGATTGAGTGGGAGTCTCACAGCTGAGTGGGAGTGATGGTAGATGAGGGTAAGCTGAGGGTTGATAGGTTTAATGGGTAGAACTTCTAGTTATGGAAGATGCAAATGGAAGACTATCTTTATCAGAAGGATTTATGGAAGCTGTTGGAAGGAAAATCCAAGAATTAGGGATCTATGTCAAATGATGAATGGGATCTTTTGGATAGAAAGGCACTTGGAAGCATTCGATTATGCTTGGCACCATCTGTGGTATTTAATATTACAAAAGCAAAGACAATAGAAGAGTTAATGAAAACCCTAGCGACACTATATGAAAAGCCCTCTACTTCAAATAAGGTGTTTCTCATGAACTATTTATTTAATATAAAAATGACAGAAGGTAGATCTATTGTAGATCATTTAAATGAGTTTAATACTATTACTAGTCATTTATCTTTAGTGGGTATCAATTTTGAGGAGGAAATTAGGGCTCTCTTGATTTTGTGTTCTTTCCCTAAAAGCTAGAATGGCTTGGTAATGGTTGTGAAAAATTCTATTCCTGGATCTAGTAACCTAAACTATGATGATGTGATCAGTGTTATTTTGAGTGAGGAAACTCGTAGGAAATCCTCAGGTGGATCTACATCAGGAAGTGTTTTGAATGCACAAAGCAGGGGCAGAACAATTGAGAGAGGAAGTAATTCTGCAAATCATGGGAAATCAAGAGGAAAGTCAAAGGGGAGGAGGTCTCAATTGAGAGGAGAAAACAACTACTAGTACTATGGGAAAATAGGTCATAGAAAGAAGATGATTATGTAGTGTTGGATGATAATCCAAAAGTTGATGTTCTAGCCATTCCTCATGATGTGCAACAACCACAACAACAAATACCACACACACTAGTGAATATTAGACAATCAAGAAGGCAAATTAGACCTTCAAAAAGATTCTCTCCCTCTTTGTATTTAATTTTACTTATTGATGTTGGTGAACCTAAATGTTATGATGAAGCTGTGTAGGTGGATACTAAGATTCAGTAGGAGTCTACAATGAAAGATGAAATGGACTCTTTGCTGAAGAATAAGACATGGGATTTGTGTAAGTTGCTTGCAGGTAAAAAGTCTTTATTGAATAAGTGGGTTTAGAGGTTGAAAGAAGAGGAAGGAAGTAAGAAAATATTTAAAGCTAGGTTAGTTGTGAAATGATTTTCATAGAAAAAGGGCATTGATTTTGATGAGATATTTTCTTCTATTGTTAAGATGACTTCTATCCGTACTGTTTTAAGTCTTGTGGCTACTAAAGATTTGCATTTAGAGTAGCTTGATGTTAAAAAAACCTTCATGGTGATTTGGATGAAGAGATATATATGGCTTAGCCACAGGGATTTATAATCAAAGGTAAGGAAAACTTAGTGT
Source organism: Cupressus sempervirens (assembly GCA_028749045.1). NCBI lineage: Eukaryota > Viridiplantae > Streptophyta > Pinopsida > Cupressales > Cupressaceae > Cupressus > Cupressus sempervirens. Next base: position 683,000,528 of record CM053787.1, on the reverse strand, counting down.
GCAAATTGAGAAAAATATTATATGGCTTAAAGAAAGCACCTCGGCAATGGTATCTGAAATTTGATAGTTTTATGCATGAGCATGGATACAGTAGGTGTCATTTAGATCATTATGTTTATTTTAAGAGGTTGGATGATGACAACTACATTATTTTATGTTTATATGTTGATGATATGCTTGTAGCTAAGTCTAACATGGATCACATTAAGGGGTTAAAATGCCAATTAGCACATGCATTTGGTATGAAGGATTTGGGGGCAGTTAAAAAAATCCTTGGTATGAAGATTTGTAGAGATAGGAAGAAAAAAAATTGATGCTATCTCGGGCTGATTATGTGGAGAAGGTGTTGCAATGTTTCTCTATGGAGAATGCTAAAGGTGCCAATACACCTTTACTTGGTAATTTGAAGTTGACTAAGGAGATGTGTCTTAAGACGTAGGAAGAGGAGGATAAGATGTACAAGGTACCCTATGCTTCAGCTATAGGAATCTTGATGTATGCTATGGTATTTACTAGGCCAAATATTGCACATGTAGTGGGAGTCATTAGCAGGTATATGAGTCATCTAGGAATTGAGCATTGGAATGCTGTCAAATGGATTCTCAGATATTTGAGAGGAATATCTAATAAGTGTTTACACTTTGGGGGCTCTACTACTAATTTATAGGGCTATGTTGACTTAGATTTGGTAGGGGATATTGATACCAGGTGGAGTACTACAAGTTATGTTTTCACTGTTGGTGGGGCAACCGTGAGTTGGGTTTCTAGGTTATAGAAGGTTAATGCTTTATCCACTACAAAGGTAGAGTATGTAGCTGCTACAAAGGCAGCCAAGCAGATGAGATGGCTTCAATTCTTCTTGGAAGAATTGGGACACCCTTAGAAGGATAATTATTTATTTACAGATAGTCAAAGTGCCATTCATCTTGCAAAGAATTCAACTCTGCATTCAAAGACCAAACATGTACAATTGTGGTACCATTTCATTCAGTCAGTTTTGGAGGATGGATAGTTAAAGTTGGAGAAGATACATCAAAATGACAATCCAATAGATATGTTGAAAAAGGTAGTAACAACAAAGAAGCTGAACTCCTCTTTAGCTTCAGTTGGTCTTCTAGACTGAACATGAATAAAAGAATAGAAAAGTCCAGGGTGGTTTGATCCAGTGGGAGCCTCATGGAGTAGCGACATAGCTACATGATTAGTCTCTAAGTGGGAGATTGTTGTTTAGTGTGGAGCCTGATTAGTCTCCAAGTGGAAGATTATTAGATTGTGGTGACTGATCAGGAAAGTACTGTACATACTTCATAAATTCTTTTGGTCCCTATTTTATCAGAATTTTGGGCTGACATGTAATTATTAATTATAACCCTAAAGTGGTAAAATACTTGTATAAAAGAACTTAGGGTTACAGATTGTTTCATAGCAGTGATGCAAAGATGGTTCTTGTAGCAGTATTGAGCTGTAAGGGATTATAGATTGTAATTAGGTTGTAATCACTGGATCATAAAAATATTAGACTTTTTGTTTATTGGACGTAGCCCAAGGATTTGGTGAACCACGTTAAATCTTGGTGCTTTGTGTTCTTTTTTGTGTGATCTATTATTTTTTGTTATTGGTTATATTTGCATGTAATTGTTATTTCTGTCCATGGTTTAATCCTAACACTAGGGGTTCCAATATTTCTACACATCTTTGAGGATCCCTTAATCTGGCTTCCTAAACCTCTAGGAGGATCCCATGTGTTCATGAGGAATGACCTTCGATTATTTGGCCTTCTTCCTTGAAACTACCTTTCAAGTCAGGCTTCATAATCCTTTGGGAAGATCCTTTGGGTTCCTCAGAACCATCCTCAATTAGTTAGCCATCATCCTTTAAAGACCTACGAGACTATCTTAAGACATGTATTGCATTTCTCTTCAATAGATTCCCATTTAATGTAAGTCAATACTTTTCCTACATTTAAATGGTTTACATTTATTATTATTTCTATTCATCTCTATTGTGAATCCTAATCATAATTCTAATGATATTAAGAATTCTCACATTTAAATTTATATAAAATAGATGAAATAATAATACTATTACTATATATATTAGTAAAATTACTATTATAAAAAACTAAATACTACTCACATTGTTACTAATGAATATTACTACGTAACTAAATATTCCTACTACCTATTTTATATACTTATCTTAGCCTTGGGTGATGTGGGCATCCTTGAATCCTCTGAACTCTATGGGTTCATGGTTTGAGTGGTATATAAATTGGGTGTATTCACCAATTCCATACACCCCCAACCTCCTCAAACCCCTTTCGATCTATCAGCTTTGATTTGTCACTGAATAGTGTTGAATAAACTCTTTGATAATTAGAGAGTATAATTTTATCTTTAGTACTATCTGATCCCTCCTCTTCCTTGAACAATGTGTTAAAATTTATGACTTCATTGTTGTTCTTGGTCATATCTCTTTGTGTTGGGCTATGTGTCGATGTGGCAAGTTTGTGCATGTGGCTCTCAATCTTGATGTATTGTTCGTTTATCCAGCGGTACCTCTCCTTCCTCCCTTACATTTATATATGTCCTATTGAAAGGCTCATTCCTTTTTATTGAGTCATGAAATATAGTGTAGGGGTCCCATGTTGGGAGTTATTTAATTATTTATTTTCTACATTTTCATATATTAATGTTCAATATTAATTGAGATAATATATGTATTTCTTAAAACAATTTATTTTTAGATTGATTAGATTTAAACTACTAATGCTAACATTACTATTTAGTATTGATGCCATTATTATTTCACATTAACCATAAGATTACATTGTTTTATGGTGTATATATGATTAGATAAATAATCTATACAATATCCATGTTTTGATTACAATTGATTTGGGTTCATGACACAAAGGTACTTGTATACCTTCCTCATATTTACCACATCCTTTTCTATTAAATCCTATTTTCTTAAGCAAATGATAACTAGAACCATACTAATGAGCCATTTTAGATGGAGTCCAAGGAGTGGAATATGTCACAATTTTAGAATAATAAGGTTTTATTATTTCATTTGTTTCATTAATCAAAGTAGCAACAATATTACTTTTTAATTCCTCAAAAAGTGGTGGAGGAATAAAAACTTGTTTCTCAAATTCACTTTGTTGCTTCATGAATTCCAAATTAGAGACTTTATATTCTCCAATGAAAGTAGAATTAAAATCCAACATCCCCAAATCATCCTCAATCAAGGAAGAAGATGAAGCTTCTGATTGATGAATCTTAGGTTGTTTTTCAATCTCTTTACTTGGTTGAAGAGGCTTAAAGATCTTAACATATTCTACATTTAAGAAAGGATTGAACGCATCATCCACATGTAATGTATACATTAAGTTGTTATAAATAAACTGAACCTTGTGATGAAGAGTAGAAGGAACTACATGCATAGTATGTAACCAAGGTCTTCCTAAAAGAAGGTTATAATTGAGAGGTCTAGGCATAACATGAATAGGCATATTTAGGATGACTGGAGTTATTGTAATAGGTAAAGTAATAATTACCAAAGTTCATTTCACAATATTATCAAGTCCACATATAGGGACATTATTAGGTTGAATAGTTGTAAGATCAGCCTTAATCACTTTAAGCATCTCCATGCTACAAACATTAAGCCCATATCCATTATCAATTAATGTTCTTCAAATGATACTTTGGTTAATAGAAACATAAACCATAAGAGCATCATATTGATTCTTCACCTTAATAGAAGGTAAATCATTATCAAAAAATACAATAGGAGGTATAGAAAGAATAGCATGCATGCAATCTAAAAGGGTGATCCCACAATAGTGGGTACCACTTTTTGACCAATTTTGACATTGAAATCAACATTTTCGAAACAAACCTCACATTTGAGCGACTATATCTCTTAAACTATGAATAATTTGAAGATGATGCAAAATAGTGATTTCTAGTACTTTGTTCCTACTCTGTAACCATATTTTTTAATTAAAAAAATATTTAAGTCAATTTTTTCTTCTTCCCCGAAAAGCGGTACATATGAAAAATCAATTTTTTAAAAGAGTGACATTCATTTTGACAAGCATAATTTTTTTTCTATAAATGATAATGAGGTAATTCTTCAATTTTGGATTTGTAACATCAATATCTAGAGGATCCATTTGGTTTGATTCAATTTGGTTGAATATTGTATAGATTATGAAGTTTTGAAGTGACATCAATTGTAATTTAGACATATTTTCATTTTCACAAGGATAACTTGAACTCAATATATGGGAAATCAAATTTTGTTTTTTCCATAGAAAGTTATCTCAATAACCTATTTCCTAGATATTTTAAAATTTTTTGGACCTAATTTAGAATTTTTCTTGGAGTGTCGAAGTCAGTTGATGTTCAATCATTAAGAAACCTATAATGAGTTAAACTCAATTTTAAAATTCTTAATGAATATAATACATATTAAAATTATAGTCATTGGAAAGCTTTCTCTAAGAAGCATAATTTGGCATTTATTGATTTACATTAGGAGATCATTTGATCTCAGTTTTGAGGGTCAAAATACCATTTTTTCTTTTTTCTAAGAAATTATAAAAGTTTTTTTATAAAATATATGTTCGCACAAACATATTTAATATGTTTTCATATGTTCACACGAACATATGTTCTTGCAAACATATATATTTTTTTAAAATGGACAATTTCAAGTGAAAACAGTAACTTTTGTATGTTCGCACAAACCTTTATTGTACTTATGTTTCCACGAACATGCCTAGTTATATTTCATTATGTTCATGCAAAAGTAAATGTAGGTAATGTTCATGTGAACATTTCCTTAATGTTCGTGCGAACAATTGATGATAGAAAATTGGAAATTTCCATCCATTTCTGACTTTGTTTGTGCCACAAAAGTGTACCCACTATTGTGGGATCACCCAAAATATAATGAATGTTCTCTTGATTAAGAGGCAAAGTAGGAAGAGTAGATAAAGATTTTTGCAATGCCTCATAATATGTCAAAGAAGTTTGAAGTAACTCCCATAAAGATATCTTAGCAGGAGTAGCACTTAATTGATCAACTAATTTATACTCCTTAAAGGTAGGAGAAAACTTGGGAGCTTGGGGAAGAATAGGTTGAGAAGGTGGTAAAGAATTCAAAACAATAGGTTTAAGGTTATTTTGTGTATGATAAGCATGTGAAAAAAAATCAATACTATCAAAGAAATCCAAAGGATCTCTAGGTTTACCCTTAATTGTTATTCAAGGACATCCTTTTATAGTCATCAAAGGTGTAGGATATATTTTTTAGTTTTATCAATGCTACATATACTGGAACATGAAGGTAACCATGCACACACCTTGTGGTAAAGGTCCATTGGAGAGGTTGTGGAGGAGAGTGAAATAGGAATATGACCAATGGAGATCTTATCTGGACCATTTTCATCCTCACTTCCATGTACCTCATTAGGGAATCTATCCTCTTTTGCAATAAAAACCTCATCAAATTATTCCAAACAAGAATCATACATATTGAAATTATAAAAGCATGAAAATGTAAATGTTTTTGTATTTTTAAAGAAATTTTGCAATTTTTTATGAAGATTTTAATTAGATCTCTTTTATAGGAATTCTAGCATGCCTCTTGTTACACAAGGAGCACGGGGATGAGGTATCCCTAATGCTGATACCGATGCAGGCAGAGATAGAGGAGGACGTAGAGGTTGCGATCGTGGCCAAGGTAGAGGTCAGGCTCGTCAAGAAATGCTTGGTGATGAAATTCCTCATGTTGAAGAGCAAGGGGGATTTCAAGCTGAAATTCTTCAGCAAATTCTTGAACGATTGGATGGGATTGAGGCTAGGAATAATATTCCTAGTGAGGGAGAAAATGCTCAAAATTTACAGATTCCCAATGCCAATCAGGCTATAGTAGAAAATCTTGTTCTCAGGACTCAGCTAAAAGACCTATCTAAGCTTAAAGGTCCATATTTTAATGGAACAGAAGCTGGTAATGAAGCAGAAGCTTGGCTTCTAAACATTGAAAGATGTTTTATTCTGCATGATTATCAAATTAATGTGAAAGTTCACTGGACTACAATGCAGTTAAGGTATTTGCATTTATATGGCAGAAAATGGAATTAGAACACCTTGGAATTCATATTTCTCAAGCCACTTGGGAATTGTTCTTAGAGAGATTTCAGGAAAGGTTCATGTCTGAGTATTGGTAGCAATCTAGGTCTGAGGAATTCTTTAACATTTCACAAGGTAATTCTTCAATGGAAATGTATGAAAGAAAGTTCTTTTAGTTAAAGAAGTATTTCATTTGGAATGAAGGTGATAGACCTTTGGCGCAACATTTTATCAAAGGATTAAATCCTAGGATTGGTGAGGAAGTAAGAACTTTCAAACCAAAAACTGTTAAGGAAGCTGTTGATCAGGCTAAACTTACTGAAATGAAATCTAGTTTTTCTATCAAAAGCACTGCTAATCCACTAGTTCCAAGCAACAATGAGAGTCAAAAACCTTTCAAGGATGATTCTAAAGTAGTACCTAGTAGCTTTGTAAGTAAATCTCAGAAGAGAAAATTTAATAAATTTGCCAAATCAAACAAGAGTTTTAAGGTCCCTGAACTACCAAAATCCTTTAAGCCTGTTGAAAGTGTGAAGCAGAGTTATGCATCGCCACAAGAAAATTCCTCACAGGATAAGAGCACCAAAAGAGGAGCAGAATGTTGGCATTGTGGGCAGTTGAGTCATCTACAATGGAATTGTCCTCTTCGAGGCAATAATCAGGTTAGGTTAAAAGCATCGGGTTCTGAGGCTATTGTTGGTGATTTAGGAATGAACCATCATATATTTGCTACTGTGGACCATAATCAAGCAGAACATCAGAACACGGTGATTGAGACCAAAGGTAATTTTTAAGGTACAAAAATTTCCATTTTATTTGACTCAGGTGCCACTGATTCTTTCATTTTTTCCAATTTGGTTAATCATTGTGATATTCCTGTGAGAAAGGCTGAGTTGGTATGGCAAGTTGAGTTAGCTTTTGGGTCTAAGGTAGAAGTTGAGCTGATTGCTGTAGATTGTGAATTACAACTTAAGGCATTTACCACTATAGTAAACCTCAGGGTTATTCCCTTAGGAACCTATGACATTGTTTTAGGAATGGACTGGTTGGATCAACATCAGGCTCATATTGACTGCTATAAAAAGGTTATTAGATGCATTGATGATAATGGAGCAAACAAATTCATAACAGGGGTTAAGAGGCCTATCTCTATTAGATCTATATCTGCCAAACAACTCCATAGGTGTTTGCAGAAAGGCTGCAAACTGGTTGCTATTTCTGTTAATAATTTTTCTAAACCCATGGCAAATCAAACCAATTTAGACCATCCTTTGCTGAAGGAATTCTTTGATGTTTTTGTAACAAAGATTCCAGGTATTGCACCCAAGGGAGAAATAGACTTTACGATTGATCTTATTCTAGGAACTAAACCAATTTCTAAAACTCCTTACCACATGACAACACAAGAATTGGTGGAACTTAAGGTTCAACTTGAAGAACTTCTTGAGAAGGGACTGATTAGACCTAGTGTCTCTCCTTGGGGTGCACCTGTTATCTTTGTTAAGAAGAAAGATGGATCATTTAGACTGTGTATTGATTACAGATAGTTATATAAAGTTACTATCAAGAATAGGTATCCATTGCCTAGAATTGATGATTTATTTGATCAAGTGAAGGGTGCTAAAGTATTTTCTAAAATTGATCTTAAATTTGGGTATCATCAGTTAAGAATTCAAGAAGATGATATCCATAAAACAACATTTTGTACTAGGTATGGGCATTACAAATTCACTATTGTACCTTTTGGTTTAACAAATGCACCATCAATTTTTATGAGTCCGATGCAGGGAGTTTTTAGAACTTTCCTAGATAGATTTGTAGTTGTCTTTTTGGATGACATTCTGGTTTTTTCTAACTCCTTCGAGGAGCATGAGCAACATCTGAGACAAGTTTTTGAATGTCTCCAAAAGAATAAGTTGTATGCTAATCTTGAAAAGTGTGAATTTTTCAAAATAGATATAAATTATCTTGGACACATTATAACAGGTGATGGAATAGCTGTTGATCCAGCTAAAACTAGAGAAATTGTAGAGTGGCCTGTACCTACAAATGTGTCTAAAGTAAGAAGTTTTATGGGTTTAGCTAGTTACTATAGAATATTTGTAGCTAATTTCTCAAAAATAGCTCATCCTATCACTTCTCTACAAAAAAAAGGTAAGAGGTTTATTTGGTCGGATAAATGTGAAGAAGCTTTTCAACATCTTAAAGAATGTTTGACTAGTGCACCTATGTTAGCTGTACCTAATTTTGCTAAAGAATTTGTGGTTTGCACAAATGCTTCTTTAGATGGACTGGGAGCAGTTTTAATGCAGGAAGGTAGGGTTATTGCATATGAGTCCAGGAAACTCAAGGATCATGAAATAAATTATCCTACTCACAATTTAGAACTGGTAGCAGTAATGCATGCGTTGACTAAATGGAAACATTTTCTCCTTGGATAGCATTTTGATTTACATACTGATCACAGAAGTCTTCAATATATATTTACACAACCCATTCTGAATGCACAACAACACAGATGGATGGAATTCTTGTGTGAATATAATTTTGAAGTAAAATATGTGCAGGGTAAAGAGAATAAGGTGGTTGGTGCACTTAGTAGAAGACATCATGAACTCTCTTCATTAATTCTCACAGTTGATTTGAAGGAGAAAATATTGCAAAATTTGATTGCTGATCCTTGGTTTTTAGATGTAAAATCTATAGTAGAAAGTGGTAGCACTTTGGAAGGTAGGTACGAAGGATACTCTATCAGCTCTGATGGATTACTGATCTTCAGAGATAGAACCTACATTCCTGAAGTTGGAGAGTTACAAAATTTGGTTATGTCTGAAGCTCATAAAGTGCCCTATTCAACACATCCTAGTGTTAAGAAAATGAATTCTAATCTTAAACATCATTATTATTGGCCAGGTATGAAGAGAGATATTGCAGATTTTGTGGCTAGATGTTTAGAATGTCAAAGGGTGAAAGCTGAACATCAACATTCTACTGGTAAACTTCAGTTGCACAGTGTACCTAGATGGAAATGGGATACCATCTCCATTGATTTCATAGTGGGATTACCATTATCAGCTAGGCAGCATGATTCAATCATGGTTGTAGTTGACAGGTTAACCAAAGTTGCACATTTTATACCTGTAAGATCTTCTTATAATGTTGCTTCTGTAGCACGAATTTTTATGGAGCAGGTTGTAAGACTGCATGGGACTCCAAAGAATATCATATCAGATAGGGACCCAATTTTCACATCTTCACTTTGGAGGTCTATGCAATGTGAACTTGGTACTCAGCTGAATTTTAGCTCTGCATATCATCTTGAGACTGACGGACAAACTGAGCGTGTAAATCGAATTCTTGAAGACATGCTCAGGATGTACGTCATGGATAGATAGAACAAATGGGAAGAATTCTTGCACTTAGTTGAGTTTTCTTATAATAACAGTTATCATAGCTCTATAGGTATGTCTCCTTTTCAAGCTTTATATGGAAGACCTTGTAGAACACCCTTGAGTTGGGATAATCTAGAAGACAGAATTCTCCTACGACTTGACATGGTCCAAGATCTAGAACAACAAGTGAAATGGATCAGAGAACACCTTACTATAGCACATGATAGAAAGAAAAAGTATGCAGATTTGCATAGGATTGAGGGTTATTTTGTGGTTGGGGACAAAGTATTTCTGAGGGTCAGACCCCAAAAAAGTCCTATTAGGTATGGTAAAGGTTCCAAATTATCTCCACATTTTGTGGGACCATTTGAAATCCTGGAACAAGTTGGTCCAGTTGCCTACAGACTTGCTTTGCCTCCCAATCTATCTCGAATCCATGATGTCTTTCATGTGTTTGTATTAAGGAAATACATACCTAATATCACTCATGTTCTTAATTGGAATGCATTATAGGTAGTGGGTGGCCAATTGATGCTAGAACCAGTGCAAATCATCTAGCAAAGAGAGCTAAATCTCAGAGGTCACAAGGTGGAGTAGGTAAAGGTATTATGGGATCATAATGATGATACCTCTGCAACTCAGGAAGATGCTAGGGCAATGAAATCTTCTCACCCTCAATTTTTTTCAGGCTTCTAGGAGTAAGCCTAAGCTAGTGGGGAAGGGTGTCATGGCCCTGATAGTTCTACATCTGTTCCCTCAGATTCTGAGATTAGTTAAAATTTACTGGATGGTTTGGTACTTGTTTTGGAACAGTTATTTGTTGAACTATTTAGTTTTATGGCATCATTATGTTGATTTTTAAACATCATGAGGATTCAGATGTTACTAAGATCTGATTCTCAGAATAATGTTCCAAATACTTTTAGTAAGGTGTTTTATCTGAATCAATTCAGATTTAGGAATCCTATTTAAAAAAAAATCTTATTTGGAAAGGTTTTTGTTTTATAATATGGTCTTTTTCGTACTTGCAGACTTATGATTAAGGTGGCGTTAAATATTAACAGTAATTAGAATATTTTATTTGCCAGTTTTAAAGTATATATATATATATATATATATATAAGTGCATTAGTATAAAATAATTATATACATATACATACATACATATATATATATTAGTTTATATATATGTGTGTGTGTGTGTGTACTTGTTTGTATATATGTGTGCTTGTATTTATATTAATACAAGTTATAATTATATGTATATATACATTTTGATAAGTAGTAATCTTAATATTAATTAGGATTAATATAAATATAAATATAAATATTAACATTAATATAAATATTAATATTAACATTAATACTTAATACTATGTTTTACCTAAACTAACCTAGCGCATGCAGCTAAGACTAAAACTAAGGTTAAATCTAAAATTAACCTAAGTAATGCATGGCGTATCCACTAAGCCTAATCTTGACTTGCATTACCTTGTGGTTTGGCAAATGGCAGCAATGTTAATGGGAATTAATGGTGGGCAGGTTCATCAAACTGCGAATTGGTACTGCGTTCGCCAAGTGTCAAAAATGCTGAGAGAGTAAGATTTTAGTGATTTGCTCGCAGTAATGAGCATTGATTTGCATGTTTAGTCTATTGTTTTGGCTAGGAGTTAGTTGAAACTTGAGTTCAGTCCGCCATTGATGAACTCCAGTTGGGGTATAATGGAAAATCTGTTGAATGGGTTTCTCTACGCTTTTATGGGGATACTGATGACCATGAAGGAGGTTTTTGATTCTCACCAGCCTTATAAATGTTCACAATTTCATATTCTTCTTCTTTCCTGTCAATTTGTGGTTGCATTTTCTCAGTTTATACTATTGAGAGTTATCATTTGAATCTTTGTGACATAGCATAAAGAAGGTTTGGAGACTCCATCTGCAAGTTAGTGTAGAAGGCTCTCTAGGAAGTTTTGTTGTGAATTATTTCGAATTCTCTCAGGTAGGGGCAATTTCTTATCCTTCATTTCTCTCTGGTTTATTTTTAGAATTGTTTTCTTGTTCATGAAAGAGAAAAAGAAAAGAAAGAAAGTTAATGTTAAGATTGGGGTACGACATCTTCATTTGGTTGAGCAACGAAACCCAAGTTTGGGTGTATGCAAGGTTCGACAACATGGTTGCTGAACGAGGCACATACCAAAAACTGGAATGTGGGTGCTTTGTGAATACAAAGTTTTATATAAGTGTATTGTTTTGCTAAGATGGAAATGTGCAATAACAGTTTATATCGGTTCCAGTAGAAACCAAATTCTATAAAAATGGTTGTTTGTGTTTTATATTGCAAACTGCGAATTAGGGATGGCTGCGATGCATAAAATTGAGCAATAACAAATTCTAAATAACAACAAAACAAGGGTTTTAGTCTATGACATATTGTCAAACAGTTGTCATGAATGGTTATTGAATTCAGGTTGCAATTAGCTATCATTAAATATTTTAGATGTCATAGTTTCACCTTAAGCCATTGTCTAGCATATCATTTAATTTATATTACGAGTTTTGTTATGGTCATTAGGTTTTGAATGATAGAATAGTTGGTATCATTGTCAAGGTTGTAAGTTGTCATGTTGTAATATGTTAGTAAGGTCATTAGATGTTTATATCGAATCCTTATCCTTTTTCACTATTTCATTGTTAATCGGTGAGGAACATTAAACTATTTTAGGCTCTGTTAGAGATGCATTAGTAGATTTTCTTCCAATATCTTAGGATTTGATGCCCTGTTCAAAGCCATTTTGTTAGTAGGGATTGTCAAAAAAAAAAAGAATTATGTTTACAGTATAATATTAAGATGTATACTATTGGTAATAGCTCCTTATCAAAAGTGAAGGTATCTGAATTGTTGGTCAATTCTATAGGTGTATCATCAAATACTATTGATTATTACTTCACTCTTATAGGAAATTCAGTTCGGTAGTCTGTGAATATTAATTAGTTAACCAATGGGAAAGACTGTTTATCTATTTAATTTTGACTTTAAATTTAGAAGGATTTATTTATATATTTGTACATATGTATAGGTATATATATATGGAAATGCCGAGTGTGTGTGTGTGTGTGTGTGTGTGTGTGTGTGTGTGTGTGTGTGTGTGTGTGTGTGTGTGTGTGTGTGTGTGTGTGTGTGTGTGTGTGTGTGTATGAAAATATATGTTTGAACGTATATGTACTTTCTTATGAATAAATTGTTAGAATTAAAGTAGATAGGTTATCATGTGGTTGCTTGTTTTTTGATATGGGAAATTGTTTAATTCTTTTATTCAGAATTTAGTAAATAATGGGGATGTGTGGATGTTATATAATTTGGATAGTTGTAGTATTGGCATTTTTTGTAATGTATATAAGTTATTCTTTGGTATTAGTTTAAATGTTAAGTTATGGTTAATGTGTAGCTTCAAAAGTATGGTTACTTATGGAAATTAAAAGAGGCATGACTGCATTTGGTATTTTGAAATATGAGTTGCTCTTGAAAAAAATTGCAAGTATGGTTTCATTTGGTAATTAAACAAGAGGATACATTGGAAAGTTGGAAGTTTGGTTTCCTATGATAATTTTTGTTGGCTGAATCAATTGTTATATTGAGGAAAAAGAAATAGTTTATTAGTTGGAATTGAATAATTAAACTTTAATTTTCTTCCGATTAGTAAAACTAGAATTATGTGTGTTTTAGATTATGCAAGTGTGATCCTTTAGATTGGGTGGATATCATGAAGTGAGTAACTTGTGGTGATAGAATTATTTTGCTGGATGCCCTCTGACACTAGTCTAGATCCTTATGGGAAAGTTTATGATAGTTATTTAATCAAGTGGTAACATTTAAAATTCATGGGTTGGGTTACATATAACAAGATAAGATATTATGGTTTCACCTAACATATTGAATCCTACGAATAATGAACATAGCTTCTTATGTTGACACCCATCAACTACTGGATCATTACCTTGTCATATTCTGTGCAAGTTTATTTCTGCATATCTGCTTGTAAGAAATTATGTACTTGCTTTAAATCTGGTTGTGAAAAGAAAAGAAAATTGTACTTTTAGATAATCTGTTATTTGGATACATTTAAAGCATGCTGTTATCAAATCTAACATGCAGGTTTACTAAAGAACTCATCAGCTTATTCAGTGTGACTAAGCCCTGTTTGTTTGCTCTTCGGTTGTGTTTGTTTTGATTTCAAGATTGATATAAGTTTGGTTATGGACTTGGAAGAATACACTATTGTGTATGCATTGAGGACTGATTTTAGTTCGATTCTTGGTTACTGAGTAATTTTGGATCTGATTAGGATCAATTGTCAATTTGCATGTACTTGCATATTATTGTTTTGAAATTAGAGTATTTTTATATACTCAGATGTATTGATCAGAAATGTTTAATGCGGTTAAGAGTACATCACAGTACCTGATTGTAAAATTTATTGTGTAATGGAGATATGTTTAAAAAAAATGGTTTGGTTTTTATACTTGCATCTATGTATGGATTTATTGTTTATTGTTTGTTTTTACTTTTTGGTTATAGTTGGGTGTTACAGACACTATAAACCTTCTTTGCTAACCTTTTGAGCTTGGTAGACTCTGTCTCTTGCCTTGTTGACCATATGAGCTTGGTAGAACCTAACTAATAACTGATATGACATTTTTTGTAACATCAAAGACAACACACAATTGAACGATTGTATCCAACAATCTCCCTCTTTGGCATTGATGGCAACACAACATGTCATAGCAGAATGAAATTTGAAAATATGTCTTTACCTTTTTACATTTCATACAGTAATCTCCCTCTTTCATAGTAATCTCTCCCTCTTACATAAATTCTCTTTTTCTTGCAAATTTTAGAAAGATATGATAGTAAACTCTCTCTCTTTTTGACAAAAAATGCCAAAGAAAACACAAATCAAATGAATAGCATTGTACCTTATGTACTGATTCATATGCAATGTCTTCATTACTTTGCTTCATCAACTGATAGATCTTCAATTCTGTTCCTGTTGATGCATCACTAAAACTATATTTTAGTGAGCTTCAAATAGGGGAATGACCCCTAGCTTATCTCTTAGATATAAGAATGCATCCTTAGGTAAAGGTTTTGTGAATATGTCAGCTATTTGTCCCTTTGTATGGACATATTCCAATTTGATTTCCTTATCCTACACCAATTCTCTAACAAAGTGATACTTTATAGCAATATGCTTCATTTTTGAATGCATCACTGTATTCTTGGATATGTTAATTGCACTAGTATTGTCATAAAACATAACAATAGGCTCTTTGATTTCTTTCTTCATACCTTCCAATAATTGTTTGAACCAAACAATGTTTGAACAATTTACTGCTACTGCAACATATTCAACATCTACTGTGGACTGGGATATATAGTTCTACTTTTTACTTGTCCAAGAAACCAACCTCTTCCCAAGAAAGAAAGCTCCTTCACTTGTACTCTTTGTGTCATCAATGTTCCCTGCCCAATCTTCATTAGTGAATACTTTAAAATCCATATTTCCTCCAAGTTTATACCACAATCTATAATCTTTAGTTCCTTTCAATTATCTCATGATTCTTTTGATTTCCATCATGTGATTTTCTTTTGGTTTTGCTGAGAATCTTGCTACAATTCCTACTGCAAGGGCAATGTCTGTCTTGTATGTACTACATACTGCAACTTTCTAATCATAGATCTGTACAATGTCTGATCCAATTCCTTTGATTCATCATCCTTGGTAAGTTTCAATCCAGTACACATAGGAGTCCCAACTGGTTTGCAGTCTTCCATGTCAAACTTTTATAGTATCTCCTTGATGTATTTAGATTTAGTGATGTAGATGCCATTCTTACTCTGATGAATTTGAAGGCCAAAAAAGAATCTA
Source organism: Cupressus sempervirens (assembly GCA_028749045.1). Taxonomy (NCBI): domain Eukaryota; kingdom Viridiplantae; phylum Streptophyta; class Pinopsida; order Cupressales; family Cupressaceae; genus Cupressus; species Cupressus sempervirens. The sequence continues at coordinate 682,985,063 of CM053787.1, read as the reverse complement.
ATTTCTCCAAACATTGACATTTCAAATTCCTTGTTCATTTGTTCTAAAAATTCTTTGCAAAGATCATCATTTTCTGTGAACAAAGTATAATCTACAAATATCTCTACCAAAACAATCTTATTATCTAGTCCTTCCTTTATGTACAAACTACTATTATCATTAGTTCTTTGAAAGCCAATTTGAATAAGATAGTTATGCAATCTTTCATACCATGCTCTAGGGGCTTGTTTGAGACCATACAATGCTTTATGCAATTTGCAAACCATGTCTTTCTTGTCTGGATCAACAAAACCTTCAAGCTATTCAATGTAAACCTCTTCATCCAATATGCAATTGAGAAATGCTGCCTTGACATCCATCTGATAAAATTTGAATCCTTTGTATGCAGAATATGCAAGTGAGGTTCTGACACCTTCCAATCTTGCAATAGGAGCAAAAGTCTCTCCATAGTCCACACCTTTTTCTTGAGAGTATCCTTTGCATACAAAAGTAGCTTTTTTCCTTGACACCTTACCGTCTTCATCTAATTTGTTTCTGAATATTCACTTAGTTTCAATCACATTTTTGTCTTTAGGTCTAGGTACAAGAGTCCATGTTTTTTTTTTCTCCATCTATTCTATCTCTTCATTCATAGCTTCAATCCAACTTTCATTTTCTAATGCATCTTTAACATTTCTAGGTTCAAAATCAGCAAGTAAACAAGTGCCTTTCAACTTACTTCTTGTCATTGTTCCTTCTAATTTATCTCCAATGTTTTGATCTAGTGCATGATGCTTTCTAACATACTTGGCTAACATAGGCTCCTTGCCTTTTGAATGACTTGCATTGTTATCCTTCTATGCTTCAACTTCTTGTTCTAGTTGTGTTTTCTCGAGCTCGGTAGCTGTTGATATGGTAGCTTCTATTTGTAACTTAGGTTCTTGCAACTCAATAGGTATTAGCTCAGTTTGAACTTCCTATGACTCAGTTACTAAAGAATTAGGAGTTGAAGATTCCTAATTGACAGGTGTATTGCTGTATCAGGTTCAATGTAAAAAAATCTCTTATAGTCTTCAAGTTCCCTTTTGCTTTCTTCCTTAGTTCTTTCTGCAAACTCATCAACTTTTACATGTGCACTTTCTATGATTTTGTGAGTAGACAAATTCAAACATCTATATGCTTTACTCTTGCAAGAATATCCCAAAAATATTCCTTCATCACCCTTCATGTCAAATTTACCTTTTCTAGATTCTTTCAAAATGTAACATTTGCTCCCAAACACTTTTAGGTAACTTACATTAGGTTTGTATCCATACCATAACTCATAGGGAGTTTTGAATGAGTCCTTTTTCAGCTGTACTCGGTTCAAGGTATGAATTGTAGTGCTGATAGCTTCCTTCTAGTATTTGATAGCAATGTTCTTTTCAATCATTAAGGTTCTTGCATAGTCCATGATAGATTTGTTCCTTCTTTCAACTATTTTATTTTGTTCAGGAGTTCTAGGTGCTGAAATTTGTCTTTTGATTCCCCTTTCAATGCAAAAGTTATTGAACTCATGTGAAATGAATTCACCTCCTTTGTCTGACCTTAAACATTTCAATCTTTTGCCTATTTCTTTTTCTACTCTAGCCAAATACCATTTGAACTTTTCAAATGCTTTTGATTTCTCTCTTAGATACATGACAGTCATCATTCTTGAGTAATCAACAAAAAAAATAATGAATAATTTTTCACCAGTATAACTTTCAATGCCAATAGGTCCACATAAATTAGTATGCACAATTTCTAAAATTTCTTCGGACTGATAGTTCTTGCTTTTAAAGATAGTCTTTCCCATCTTGCCAATTTGACAATTCTTGCATAGACCAACCTCAGGTTTCTTTATGTTAGGAATGCCTCTTAGTTTTCTAAATTTACTTATGTTTACCAAGTTATCAAAGTTCACATGACATAACCTCCTATGCGATAACCAACTTTCTTCAACTTGAGCAATAAAACATGAACATTCACCAAGTTCAAGATAAAACAAGTTATCTTTTGTTTGAGTGCTTGATCCAATCAGTTTTCCTTTGCCATCCAACAGTCTTTCTTTTCCATGCATGAATTCCACTTTGAATCCATTATTGAGTAGTTGTGCCACACTCAATAGATTGTGTTTTAGTCCTTCTACCCAATATGCATTGCCACATACAAGTTCTTTGGTTAGAGAGATTCTTCCTTTTCCTTTTATGCAATAGAGTTCATTATTACCAAATCTTACACTACCACCATCATAGTCTTCAAAATGTTCAAACTTAGTTTTATCACCAATCATGTGATGAGAACAACCATTATCTATAATCCATGTATCATTTTTGCTCACATGAGAAATGAGTGCCATTTCTTCATCATTATCAGACTCATCTTTTACAGCAATGTAAACAATTTCATCTTCTTCTTCATCATTAGAATCATTAGAATTTTTAGCCATGAAAAATGTTTTCTTACCTTTATCCTTGAATGTTTTGAAGTCTTTCTTGCCATTGCACTTGTGACCTTTCTTCTCATCCTTGTGCTACTTATTTAGGCACCTAGCACTACTTATTTAGGCACCTGGCAACAATATGTCCAATTTCTTTACAAGAAAAATATATTAGAGGAACCTTACCTTTGTATTTTCCTTTGCCTCTTGAATATTTCCTTGCTAGCTTAGCTTCAACTACCTCAAAATCAATGTTTGAACTTTGTTCTAATTCTTCATCACTATCTGATTAAGGATCCTTTATCTTCTTGCCTTTTTCTTTGAGTGAAAATTTGGCTTCAAATGTTGATTCAATGTTCTTGGCAGTTGGAACATAATTATCATAGTTGTCTAGCTCGAATGTAGTCAATCTTCTAACTATGGCCTCTAGATTTATCTTATGATTTGCTTCACACATTCTTTCTTGAATTGCAGAAACTCTAATTGCATATATAGGAAGTAGAGTTCTAAGAACTTTACTTATAACTATCTCCTCCTTGATATCTCCTCTAGATGCTTTGATTGCACTAACACTTGCTTTAATTCTTTCAACATATTTTGCTATGTTTTCATCCTCTCTCATCCTCATCTAATCAAATTGTCCTCTCAAACTTTCTTCCTTGGCTCTTCTTACATTATCATCACCTCCATAGATCCCTTTCAGCTTGTTCCACATATTAAAAGTAGTTTTGCAATCCTTGATGTCATCAAATTCTTCATAACTGAGAGTAGATGCAATATCTATCATCATGTTGTTGTGAGTCTTCTTTTCAGTAATATCATTGATAGATAATGTACCAGTAGGTTCTGCATATTTTTCATCAAGGTACTTCAGCTCTAAATCATCAATAGAAGCTAGATGAAGTCTCATCAATCCCTACCATACTGAGAAGTTGTCCCTGTTAAGTCTTGGAATTTCCCTTTTGTAAGACATCCTGATCTTTAGCTTAGATCCTTGAAATATTTTCCTGCAAGCACCAAAAGCTTTGATACCAATTGTTGGAATTATAGATGGAGTAACTAAGAGGAGGGGGGAGGTGTGAATCAGGTACCACAAAAACAAATCCACAGATCCCTTAGATGTCTTAAATAACTAGTTACTGCTGATACTCGGTAAACACTATAGTAATGCTATAACTCGATAGATTAACTTGTTACTGATCTTTAAGCATTCATAATTATTAACATGCATGAAAAAGTAAATAAAATGAACACAAGAGACACTAGATTTAACGTGGAAACCCAAAATGGGAAAAACCACCAAGTAACTAGCTACCAATTTTCACTCTTCTGAAGTGAGCCCTGTTAGGAGCCAACCCTGTTAAAGGTTATAATACACATTGTTAGGTGTGACCCTGTTAGAGGATTTAATCACCCTATTAGGAGTGGCCTTGCTAGAGTTCTTTAGAAAAATTGAACTAAACTGTCACCTTGTTAGAGGATTTACAAAAATGGCTATTAAACCAACACTGTTAAGAGATTTGAAATCACTGCTACAATGGTTAGAAAGTAACAATGAATTGACCTGAATAAGATGCAAGTAAATTTGCTGATTACAAATCTCTATTTTGCACTATTAGATCCTTCTTGATCAAATATAGCTTTGCTGCTCCTCAATGATCTCTGATCATCCCTCAAAATTTGCTCTCACAATAATCAGTCCTCCTTCTTATTCACATTACATCAAATCCATCAAACATTTAGAATTTGCAACTTGACCTCTTATATATACCATTTAGATTATCAAGTCAGCTCATTCACATGTTACATATACTAATAAACCATACATCAGTCAGCTACAAATATTACTTTAAACAAATAAAATTTATTTCATAAAACAATGAAATCCTTCATTGACAAACCCTGCTTGGTAAATACTACTTCCATAAATAATTTCCTAAGTTAACCACCTTAACTCGGTTAAAACTACAAAATCTGCAAAATCCTTTGGCTGCCGAGTTAACTTGGTAAGAACTAAATTTCCTTCACTATCCTTGAAAGCTCAGTTAGAACTATTTCCTACACTATTTTCTCTTGATGACCAAGTGAGCTCGGTAACAACTAAATTTCCTTTGCTAACCTTGAAAGCTCAGTAACAACTATCTGTGCAAGGTAAACCTTGAGAACGCTCAATAGACACTATAAACCTTCTTTGCTAACCTTTTGAGCTTGGTAAACTCTGTCTCTTGCCTTGTTGACCATCTGAGCTCAGTAGACTCTGACTGAAAATTGATATGACATTTGTGTAACATCAAAGAAAACACACAATTGAAAAATTGTATCCAACAATTGAATGTGTAATGCCAAGATCTAATCTAATAAATTAAAACCCTAACATCAATATGTATGAGAAATTAATACATAGACTTGTATAAGATAAGAAAAAATACCAAGCCCCCAAGCCTAAAGTACTCCTACCAAACTCATAATCCGTAATTGCTACCCCATGATTATATCTTTGAATGCTTGAATATTGATAATGGCAGATCAAGGATGATTGGATCTCTCTTGCTCCAAATAGATGTTCACTATAGTGTGTAAAAATGGTTGATATCCATAATATCTTGATCTTCTATATCATTCTCTTACAATCTTGCATCTTCATAGCATCATCTTGTTATTTCTTGATTCTTGTTGTCTAGTTCTAGATGTAAATAGATGAAAATGAGTCTTTATATAAAGGCTTCCAGGTGAGACTCCTACAGTAATGCAAGGACTCATAATTTAAATTTCACCTCAAATTATGGTCTAATCAAAATAATCAACTAACTAGGGAAAAAAATGAATCTTGAATTAAAACCCTCCTGCATTCGAATCTCAAAGCCCGACATTGATTTCAGGGCCTTCTAGAACCAAAATTTGGAAAGGGGGATCAAATCCCAAATACGGTCAAGGATGATGTTGACCATGACCTAGGTCAGTGATGAACTCAACCCTATCCTAGGTTGGGGTTGACTTGGTTGACCTTTTCCTAAGCCAGGGTCAACCTAGGGGTCAAAACCCAACTAGAGCAGAAAATAGAAGATCCCAAGTATGCTCAGAAACCTAGAAATGATATTAGAATAGGACTAAATTCCAAGAATAGGCATAGAATCCTATAATGAATATAATTAAGGTGAGGAGAACCTATTCCCAAGTCCTACTTAGAAAATAAGCCACAGAGAAGGGAAATTAAGAAGAACCTTCAAGATCCTAACCCTAATTTCACCTAGAATGAAGGAATCAAGTGTAGAATATGTCTTAAATGAAAATATATCATGATAAATGTAATAAAATAGGGTGCTAAACCTATTAAGATGTAAGTGATTCCATTTTAAGATGATACACATACATATGTATACATACATACATACATACATACATGCATATAGAGAGATCACAAGGGCATCACAAGAGCATGACAATGAAATTCTAGATCTCCATTGATCTCCACCAATGTTCAAAGATCTTCGCCCTCATTCAGAGCTCTCACCCTCTTTCACATGCAACTCTCCGCAATCAATCAAAACAAATGGGGAATAATTAATGTCATGTTTTCTTTTCTTTTTTGTTTATAATCCATAATCCATAATCCATAATCCACAAGTTCTCTTTGTATATATACATACATACATACATAGACACACATATATATGTGTGTATGTATGTATGTACATACACACACACACACACATATATATAGATGTATATGTTTATACATATACATACATACATACATAAATACATACACACACACACACATACATACATACATACATACATACATACATATATATACACATACATACATACATACATATATACATACATATATACATATATACATACATACATATATACATACATGAAAAAAACAATGCATGTTCTAAGATTATACAAATGTTCAACAAAATTAATGTTTTACAAGAAAATGTTGAAACAACAGATAAATTGCTTGACATGAGAGGTCCGCAAGTGAGGGTGTTGACCAATCTTGAAAATTTGAATGCTGAAATTGATTTTGATAAGGTAGAGGTAGATATTTTAATCAAAATTTAAGGCACAAGAGCGAAGGAGAAGGAATGAATCTAGAAAGAGAAGGAGAAGGAGAAACTTTAGAAAGAGATTGCACAACAAAAACAACAACTAGACAAAATACAGGATATTATGGGAGCCACTGGATAGAATCTAAGAAATTGTTGCGGTAGGTACTATGACATTGGAAACATTGGTTAAATTGGTGTAGTTTCTAATTAACTAGGTTGATTACTTAATTATTATATGATCCAATGGTAATGTTATTATTTTTACATACATGAGAACATTATTATTATTCATTATTATACATACATACATACATACATACATGAAAAAAATAATGCACTTTGTAAGAGTTTAAAATTGTTCCACAAAATTAATGTTTTACAAGAAAATGTGCCTAAAGAACTATTACCTCAAAAGCAAGAAAATGTTGTTGAAATAGTACAAAAAGAGGTTTGCAAGTGAGGGCATTGACCAATCTTGAAAACTTGAATGTTAAAATGAAAGCTATTGATGATCAAACACCTATGTCAGAGTTGTAATACATTGTGAAGTTGATTTTAGATAAGGTAGAGGTAGATATTTAGAAGTTTGATAATTAAAATTTAAGGCATGAGAGTGAAGGAGAAGGAGTGGCTTTAGAAAGAGACTACATGACAGAAAAAACATCTACACAACATTGAGGATACTATGGGAACCTCATGATTATGACAGTTGCATAGAAGTAGAACTTTCTCCTTCAACTCCTTACACTTAATTCTTCATTGAAATTATTCTTCTAGCAGTGAGAATAGCTGCTACAAATTCTTGGGAGCATTCAAAGATGAACCATCTCAAACCATTTTGAACTTGATTTTGGTGCCCCAACCAACATGTACCTCTCAATGATTTGAATTTTCTACATGGTAAAGGATAATGTGCACCGTTCATCTTATTTAGTGATCTTACACAAATGAAGTTGAAGCTTATTGTTTGGCAAGTTTGAAGTTTTGAGGAATATAAGTGATAATCTAATCCAATCTTCATTATTTGGCCTATAGTATATCACCTCTAAATGACTCAGAGCTACCACATAGGAAGGCATATGGTGTCTCTCTATTCCATACCTGCACATGTATGCCCATTTGGTGCTGGAGATTTAGAGCCTTAAGAATTATTCCATGATCTATGCCCCATTTCTAACTCACACCACCTAACCTTGTTCCACATGCCTTATTTTCCATATGAGATAAATCATTGATACACCAATACTTGATAAGTTTCAATTTGATAAAGAGGGATGACAAGTGTTTGATCAAATGTATTCAGTGGAGATTCATTACAATTTACTTCAATGTACTCTAAGTCAGAATTGGTTTTAATACATGCTACTTGGTTTCACCTTCTTCCATGTTGTTTTGAAGATGATAAGTTTTTGATATCCACTATTGTGGTGTTCAAGAGAACAAAAAAATCATATTCTCAGCCCAAGAGGACACTACATGATTTTTAGAGATTGGTGTTTCATGCTTGCTACAAACTTGGTGTTTCAAATTTGTAAAGGTTTCTTTGGACAAGAATGTAACAAGAATCAAAATGCATATGAATTGTTTGACAAAATAATTCAATTTCCAGCCTGCGGTCAAAGAACGTTCCTATATAATTATTGGATAGATTTCAAAACTTTTGTGACTTGTCCTCTTCAATGAAAATCCATATAGAATATTGCCAAAATATTTAGTGGAGGATATTTGGAGTCTCTAAATCACCACCTCATTAATTGTGTTTCTAAACTAAAGGCTCGCATGACCATTAACAAAATACAAATTAACTTCAAAACAATCCATATACAAGGGTGATTGTAGAAACTAGATAAGAAGCTAGTATCCACAAATGATATGTGAGGAATGAAAAAGAAAGTGAAGCTTCTTATCTAACAACACTTCTTAGTGACAACTCATCAATCAGGTAGTATAAACAAGTAATGTGAACTGTTTGATAGAATGCTACCATGATATTTGTTAAAAAGATTGTCTAAAATTTCATTCAAAAGTCAAACATTGGTAGGCATCACATTGGAACTAGAGGACATCATGCTCACATGGAATGGAGAAAGCTTGCAGAGGCACCATAGTGAAGGGAGGCATGAATCATTTGTTGCAATGTGTTAATAGAGAGGTTATCCCATGAGATGGATAAAAAGTGGAGTGATAATTACATAGAATACAATGATCATAGAATATTCAAAATATGGAAGCATAGCCAAGCACATGAACAATTGGGAAAGAGGCCTCAAGAGATTGAAATTTTTGGAATTGATTGGTTTTATGAGTAATATTCATACACAATGTGGCTTGCATAAATACCATGGAAAACTGTATTTGATCCTGCTAGATGGGAACATCTGATTGTTAATTTTATTATACCTAATTTGATGAAAATTCTACAAGAATTTGTAATCAACCTAGCTAATCAACCACTATACCCAATTTACTGGGTTATGGCTAGTTTCTTTCTAAAATATCTGCTATGATGTGTTTTTGTAAAATTTCTTGTGAACTCTAACCTTTTTTCTTGGTCTACATTATTTTTTTTGAGTATCTTGAGGTAAGTCACTTAGCATGGGTTGAGTGAGTTTTATTTTATTATTATTTAGATTCAGGAATATGTATGCAACTAGATCAATTTTTCTATTGTGCTAAGATGTAATAAGAACCTTAAAAAAGATCTCTAAATATACATGTTTAGAAGGAAATATAAAGAGATACCTGCTTATAAGGAAAAGAAACAAAAATTTACATAGCCCTTGAAGAAAATGGCAGAGCTAGGGCATGAAAATGAAATCGTAGAGCAAGGGCATGACATAACAATAAAATTGAAGAGTAAGGGCACGAAGATCACAAGGGCACAAAATGGAAAAAAAATCATAGAGCAAGGGCATGACAACCAAATCACAGAGCAAGGGAATGAAAACAAAATGCAAAGATCACAAGAGCACAACCGCCAAATCACAGAGAAAGGTCACGACAATAAAATGCATAGATCACTAGGGCATGATAACCAAATAGTAGAGCAAGGGAATGACAACAAACTATAGAGATCACAACAACAATATCATAGACCAAGGACATGACAAAAAAATGTAGAGATCATAGCAACCAAGGGCACGACAACATTCACAACTCTCCACCCTTGTTCAGAGCTCTCAACCCTCTTTCCCATGCAACTCTCTACAATCAAAACAAATGGGGAATGATTTATGTCATGTTTTTTTTTGTTTACAGTCATGGGGTGTTGCAATTACAATGCAAACATTAGTATTGTGATGACATCAAGGACAATTACAAAAAAACCATGAAAATAAACACAAATTACACTATCATCACAATTTGACTCCAAATGTTGTAGTGATTAGTACCTATGTAAAGAAGTAAGATCTAAGCTTTATAAAGAGAATCTACTTTACATATGAAATTTGTTGAAGAATTATCAAGTTTTGGTCAATAATTTATCACAAAATATAAATTTATATCATGACTAATAGAACATAGGATGTTAGAAAAACTCACCGAACCCTTTCCATCTAATGAAATCAATGACATGCCCACTTAATGTGTTGGCTCTAATCCTCACACCAATATTAGATAAAGAACAAAATAAAGAGTACTATAATTGAGTATGGGAACAGGATATATATACACATAAGTTCATATTCATCTACATGATTATCTATACTAAATAGGGAAAAGAATTAATAGTATACTAGAAATAAAAATAAAGATACCAAACCTAAGAAACTATGAGGCTAACATTACTCAATATTTAATCTTGAGTAGGTGATGAGTATCGATTCTAAACCAAGGAAAAATTCATTAGTATCTAAAAAAGCTAATACTGAATACAAGCAAACATGAAAATTGCATACATACTTACAAGAATGACAACACACACATTGAAAACCTTTAAATGTAATAAATGAAATGTATGAAAATATAAAAGTATGAGAATTAGAGAGACACAAAAACACACATGTATTTATCCATATGTTTATAAATTCTTAAAGGAACACCCATCAATATCTAGGAGTATGCCAAAATAGTGATAATGGTCAAAATCATAGGACAGATGCATGAGAACAACAAAGTACTCATTTAGTCATGAAGTTTTTAAAAATAAGTAATTGTGATAATGCAATAGGTAGTCTCATGAGATAATGGTATGCAAATAATTAAATTAAAAGTATATCATAAGTAATATATAAATGAAAAATGATGTAGTAATGCTGAGAAAGTGTCAGGATTGTGGAAATATAATGCTTTACCTTCAAATAGCACTAACTAGAATTACAAGTACTATATACATCGTGTAGAGTATATACAACATCATCTTTCTTTCCACACATAACCCCCTATCTATTATCCCAAAACTTACACCATTTGTTCCCCCATTCCAAAAATCCATCCTCGATGAGTAGTGGAACACATCTTGGACTTTCTCAAAGTAAAAGATCAACCTAGGGAATTGCTAGTTTGGAAGCAATTTTAGAAATTAATGACATCTTTTATCAAGAATATTCTACGATGTATGGATTCAAATATTAATGATTCTATGATTTATTGATCTAAATATCATTAGTTTTTGATTTATATTAATCTTGAAGGCTTAAGGAGGTGAAATCTTGAAGGATAAACAAACAATGAAAATGAAGGGAATGAATGGCAAGCATAATGGAGAGCTGAATCAAAGATCTAAAATTTGCAAGTGAGTTATTTTGTTATCAGATCAAGTCCTCCTACTACTTTCTAACCATTGTATAAGTATGGATAAATCTTTTGGATTAAGGTTGACCTAACAGTCATGAGTAAATCCTTTAACCAGGTGACATTCTAATGTAATGTTGTAAATTCTTCTAACAAGGCTCACTCCTAATAGGGTGATTGAAATCCTTTAATCAAGGTCACATTTTGATGGGGACACAACCCAAGCATAGAATGGATACAACAGGAAAGGGAAAATTTTATTAACTGTAAAAATATGCTAGTACACTTAGTGCAGAGAAAAAGACTCCAAAACATGTCCTATGGGCTTACAATAGCATAAATCTGGAGATAAATTCTTCTCCCAGTACCTTCTCTCAAACTCCACTCTTAACTGCCTTTTACAATGCCAAAAATGTTCTTAAATAGACCCTGGAGGGTTAAGGATTAGGATTAAATTATAGAAAGTTCTAGTAGGCATCCACTGACCAAATAGAAGGCTTTAAAAATCGCATTAGAAGTCGGCACAAAATTAGAAGAATCCAAAAACGGTAACCGAACTTTCAGGAGGCATAACTTTTGAACCATAGCTTCGATTGACGAACCGTTTACATTTTCAAAAAGATCTCAAAGTTCTCTATAGCTCTATAGAAAAGATTTGATTGTACCCCATTTTTGGCCCTATTCAAGGCCATTTAATGCCCCTAACCTGACTTTGAAGCATTCTTAGGATGTCTCCAAAAATTGAAAAACTGCGATAACTTTTAAACCGTGGGGCCTTTTGACCTGATTCTTTTTCTGGAATGCTCTAAATTACAATGAAAATCTTCCAACCAATTTACACCTTATAGTTCACCAAAATGATGGCTCAATTACATACTCCTATTTTTTTGCATTTACACGTATCTCGAGGTGATTAAAAACTCTAACCCAGAACACTAATAGTGGAATTATGAGAGTTGGAACCTTTATTTGACCCAAATGGGTATCCAAAAATTAAAACACATGAAACAGAAACTAAGTCTAAGTACATTTTTTTGATGACACAAGATTGCCCTTATACCTTTGGATGCTCCTGCATCAGACACCCAGGGTAGATTGAAAAGTGACCTTGTCACTTTATGAATGGTAGAAGAAATCCCAAATGGGAAACCTCAGCTGCTGATATCCAAGTTGAGTCCTCGATCAACCATCCTTTCCACTTGACCAAATACTCTTCATATTGCTTATGTCTGGTACTCCTACCCAAATGATGATCTAGAATGTCTACTATCTCCTTCTTCTTAGAAGTAGGAATTGGACATGGCTCTAACATCGGCTCCTCATCTGCACCATCATCATGATACTCTGTTAAGTCTGCAATGTTGAAAATATGAGAAATGTGAATACCATCTGGCAACTCCACCTCATATGCATTTTTTGAGTCATGTTTCTTTAGAATTTTGTAGGGGCCAAATTTTTTCATTTTCAGCTTGTTGTAAGTACCGGCTAGAAATATTTATTTTCTTAAGTGTACCATGACTAAATCCCCTACTTGGAATTCCTTATGTCTTCTCCTTTGATCAGCCCTAGCTTTATACTCTTGATTCATCTTGGTAATGTGTGCCTGAACCTCCTCATGTAGACGCTTGATATGTTTAGCAAATTCTTCAGCTTCAACACTTTTCCTCTCCCCTTGCTCTATCTTCCTCAATTATGGTGTAGTCCTTGGGCTACTTCCATATACAATTTGGAATGGTGATCTACCAGTACTCCTATTTATCAAGTTATTGTAAGCAAACTCTGCTTGTGGTAGAATCAAATCCCATCCCTTGGGCTTATCCCCAACTAAACATCTTGACAAATTGCCCAGACTTCTGTTTACCACTTTTGTTTGGTTGTCAGTTTGCTGGTGATGTGTGGAATTGAATTTCAAGTATGTTCTCAACTTTTTCCACAATGTTCTCCAAAAATACCCCACAAATTTAGTGTCTCTGTCAGAAACTATACTCCTTGGGAGACAATGTAGTCTTACCACCTCTTTGAAAAATAAGTCTGCAATATGGACAACATCATGAGTTTTGTGGCATGGAATGAAATGTGCCATTTTGGAGAACCTATCAACCACCACAAATACTGAGTCATTACCCCTTTGTGTCCTTGACAATCCAAGAACAAAATCCATACTTATGTCCTCCCATGGCTTTGATGGAATAGGCAATGGCTGATAAAGTCTAGTATTGTGACTAAATCCCTTGGCAACTTGACAAATCTGACAACTCTGTACAAACTTCTTCACATCCTGTGAAATCTGAGGCAAAAAATAATGTTCTCTAAGAATGGAAATGGTCTTATCTCGACCAAAATGTCCTACCATCCCTCCACTGTGTTTCTTCTTAATTAGATTTTACCTCATGGAACTCCTTGGAATGCATAATTGACTGCCCTTCAATAACATACCATCCTGAATCAAATAGTCTAACTACTTAGTTCTGTCTATAGCAACAGGCTCTTTACAAGCTTTCCACGCTTTAGCAAAATTAGGATCCTCAGGGTACAGATTCTTGAGTTCATCAAACCCAACTACTTCAACCTGCATTACTGTAAGCAACAACTATCTCCTACTTAGTGCATCTGCAACCCTATTAGATTTTTCACTTCTATGCTTCAACACAAATGTATAGCTCTGCAAGAACTCTACCCACTTCATATGCCTCTGATTCAATTTACCTTCGCTATTTAGGTACTATAATGCTTGATGATCAATATACAAAACAAATTCCTTTGGCAATAAATAATGCCTCCATTTCTTTAAGGCTTGAACTATTGCATAGAACTCTTGATCATAAACAGAATACTTCTTTTTTGCATCATTCAATTTTTCACTAAAATACGCAATAGGCTTACCTTCTTGGCTCAATACAGCTCCAATAGCACTGCCACTAGCATCACAATCCACTTGGAACACCTTTCTAAATTTTGGAAGTGCCAACACAGGTTGTTCTGTCACCTTCTTCTTTAGCAATTGAAAACTTCTCGCAGCTACCGTAGTCTATTTGAACTCTTTTCTATCCCCTCTTATTGTGTTAGTCAGGGGTGCACATATGCCACTGAAATTCTTAATGAACTTTATGTAAAAACTAACCAAACCATGGAACGATCTTACCTCAGTAGCAGACCTTGGAGTAGGCCATTCCAAGATGGCTTTTACCTTCTCTGGATCCATTTTGAGACCTTTAGGTGATATAACAAACCCCAAGTAGACTAACTCCCTTTTTGCAAAGATACACTTCTTCAGATTAAATAACAATTTCTCTTCCCTTAACCTTTCAAGGACACTACGAATATGCAATAAATGTTCTTCCAAAGTCTTGCTAAAAATTAAAATATCATCCAAATAGACAATAAAATTTTTTCCCAAGAACTTCTTAAGTACCTCATTCATAAGCTGCATGAAGGTGCTTGGGCGTTTGTCAATCCAAAGGGCATGACTAACCACTTGTAAAGACCCTCCTTGGTCTTGAAGGCTATTTTCCACTCATCTCCTTCTCATATCCATATCTGATGAGAGCCACTCTTGAGATCTATCTTTGTGAAATACTGGGCTCCACTCAAGAAATCCATAAGATCATCCATTCTTGGCAAAGGAAATCGATACTTGATGGTTATCCTATTTATAGCTCAAGAGTCTAAACACATCCTCCACTCTCCATCCTTCTTTGGTGCCAGTATTTCAATACTGCACATGGACTTAGGCTCTCCCAAATCAAGCCCTTCCTCAATAGCTCTTGAACCTATCTATTTAGCTCCTCAGTTTCAGTAGGAGTCATCCTATGAGCAGCCTTGTTAGGCAAACTAGCTCCTGGGATTAAATCTATCTGATGACTGATTTGCCTTACTAGTGGCAATCCTTCTAGAACATTATCAGAGATGACATCTCCAAACTCACCTAGTAAATCCAAAACTTCAAGTGGTATTTCACTACTATCTTCTTTATCTTTCTTAGGAATCAAAGCATAACACATACGCTGATGTTTCATGCCATCTAAAAACTTCCTTCCATCAACAAGACAAATCCTAGCACTGCTACATATCTTTTTGCCTTCCTTTTTCATGGGCTTCAGTTTGTGGCGAACTCCATCCTTTATTAGAGAGTATGTGTTTGCATGACCATCATGTACTATATGCCTATCAAACTACCACAGTCTACCCAAAAATAGATGGCAAACATCCATTGGAATAACATCATAAAGAACTTCATCATGGTAACTCCCAATTTTGAACTTCACTAAACATTTTTCACTTACCAGGACCTTATGATCATCTTTCACCCAAGCAATCCGATAGGGTGGGGGGTGTTTCTCCCTCTTGAGCTTCAACTTTGAGACCATCTCCTCTGATACCAAGTTATCAATGCTACTACCATCAATGATCACATCACAACATTTATCCTCACACTTGCACCTGGTACGGAATAAACTCCTCCTTTGTCCTAGTTCAATCTCGCCACTTAGTAGAACCATTTCATTTACTAAAGTCTCTCATCTTTCTGCATCCTCTAAATGTGATGATTGTGCATCCTCATCCACATGAGCAACCCTAGCTTGACCCTCAGCTCTCCTATCTTTCCATCCTTGTCATTGAGGGCATTCAAAGGCACGATGACCTTCTTCATTTCAATGGAAACAGGTACCACAAAATCCTCCTCTTCCTTTTCCATGTCCTCTACCTCTTCCCATTTGATATCCAAAGTCTCGATCATAGGAGCAGTTGAAACCCTCATTCCTCTGGTTCCTGCTAGTACCCACATCTTCATTTTTCTTCTGGGTTTCATTTCGGCCTCCAGATGACCTACCACTACCCCTTCCTCCTTGACCATGCCCTCTTTGTCTCCCTTCAAACCTCTTATTTAGCTTCTCTTTAACTCGTAGGGAAAATTGGTATGCCTCTTCAACGCTGGTCATTCTTACCAGACTTAATTCCTCCTGGATGCTAGGTCGCAACCCACTGATATAATGAGCAACCTTCTCCTTATTTGCTTCTACATGCCCTACTCTAATTAGAAGTCGGTAAAACTCCTCTGTATATTCTTGGACTGATTTTCTTGCTTGCTTTAACCCATGCATCTTCTTAAAAAAATCAAGCTAGTAATCAATATGAATGAACTGCTTCTTTAGTTTGTCCACCATGCAATCCCACCTTGTGATCTTATCCTTTCCTCTTCTGTTTCTTTCCAATTGAACCTCTTGCCACCAGATTTTGGCATGGCCTTTCAGTTTGGCCTTTGCAAACTTAACCCTATCTGGATCCCCCATATCCTCATACTCAAAGTACTCTTCCAGTTCATTGATCCAGTTGATCAACTCATCTGGTTTCAGATTTCTTGAAAATACACCCACATCAATTATAGGTCTTTTCCCAAACTTAGTAATGTCCCTAAAAAGCCTTTCCTCTACCTAATTCAGACCTTCCCTATCAAATTCCCCTTCTGGTCCAATTTCTTCTTCTTCATCGTCATCCTCACTTTCGTCACCTACGACAACATTTGTTCCTCTATGGAGCTCCTCTTGCAATGCTTGAACTTGCCTTTGGAGGGCTCTAACCTCCTCAAGATTAATAGCTTCGACCCTTCCACCATGCTCTCTTAGTGGAGTCATCTTCTTAACTCAAACCCACAACCACACAGTCCTAGTGCAAACTGCCTCACAGTCAGTGCTCTGTCTACACACTCAGGAAAACTCGCTCTGATACCACTTGATGGGGACACAACCCAAGCACAGAATGGACACAACAGAAAAGGGAAAATTTTATTAACTGTAAAAATATGCTAGTACACTTAGTGCAAAGAAATAGACTCCAAAACATGCCCTATGGGCTTACAATAGCATAAATCTGGAGATAAATTCTTCTCCCAATACCTTCTCTCAAACTCCACTCCTAATTGCCTTTTACAATGCCAAAAATGTTCTTAAATAGACCTCGGAGGGTTAAGGATTAGGAATACATTCTAGAAAGTGCTAGTAGGCATCCACCAACCAAATAGAAGGCTCTAGAAGTCTCATTAGAAGTTGGTGCAAAATTAGAAGAATCCAGAAATGGTAACCGAACTTTTAGGAGGCATAACTTTTGAACCGTAGCTTCGATTGACGAACCGTTTACATTTTTGAAAAGCTCTTGAAGTTCTCTATAGCCCCATGGACAAGATTTTCTTTTCCCCCATTTTTTGGCCCTATTCAAGGTCATTTAATTCCCCTAACTTGACTTTGAAGCATTCTTAGGATGTCTCCAAAAATTGAAAAACTACGATAACTTTCAAACTGTGGGGCCTTTTGACCTGATTCTTTTTCTGGAATGCTCTAAATTACAATGAAAATCTTCCAACCAATTTACACCTTCTAGTTCACCAAAATGGTGGCTCAATTACATAATCCTATTTTTTCAGTATTTACATGTATCCCAAGGTGATTAAAAACTCTAACTAAAACACTAATAGTGGAATTGTGAGAGTTGGAACCTTTATTTGACCCGAATGGGTATCCAAAAATGAAAATACATGAAAAAAAAAATAAGTCTAAGTACATTTTTTGGATGACATAGGATTGCCCTTATACCTCTAGATGCTCCTGCATCACATTTAATAGTGTGCATCATAACCTTTAGCAGGGTTGGCTCCTCATAGAGCTCACTTTAGAAGAGTGAAAATTGGTAGCATGTTATTGGTGGTTTTTTCCAAATTGGGTTTCCATGTTAAATCCTTGTGTCAAATTTTGTGAATGAGTTTGTGATATTGCATGTTTACATTTCTGCAAAGTTATTTTGACCTAGGACAATAACCTACAAAATTTTGAAGATATTGGATGATCTAATCAATACATGCACATATATGTTAGTTGAGTACTAAAAAGTTTTATTTCTACATTTGGATGTTGGGTAACTAATTCAGCCCCCCTCTCAATTATTCTAAATTATTCCAACAATACCCTTCATCTATCCACCTCTTACATGCACTATAACCAAAGGTGATACCCACTAACTATCAAAGATGGGGTAGATGAATCTAGCATTGAGAAAAAATTGCAATTTAGTTTTCACAATATCTCTTAGAACTAGGTTGATCCACCTTTGGGGCTGCCTAATACGTTTGTATTCTTGGCTTATATATATTCTATGGGTACAAATTTTAGGATCCAATCCCTTCAAATTTGTATAATCTCATGAAAATGCTTGTTGGTTTTCTTACAATAATTTAAGAAAATTTTCCAATTGAGCTAGTGAGATCTTTGTTAACATTCAACTCCCTCTGTGACATTAGTTTATAAGGTAAATGTATCTATAATAATATTTATAAAACATATTTATAAACATATTTATAAAACACATTTATAAACATATTTATAAAACACATTTATAAACATATTTATAAAACACATTTATAAACATATTTATAAACATGTTTATAAAACATTCTTATATCTATAAGGTAGACATATTTATGAACTAAACCATATTTATAAACCACATTTATATCTATCTATCATCACTATATTTGAAAGATGGACAACTGTATCTCGTGAGGTAATAATGTAGGCAAGTAGTCAAATGTTGTAGGAAAGTTAGATGTGTTTCTAGGAGGAAGTATTATTTGTAAAGAGTAATTTCTATCATTAAAAACAAGAGAATCCACACCATATATATAGGAAAAGATGGTAATTAGGATATCATATTCTACTTGAGGCACCATGAATGGATTGTGATCAATCACCATAAGTTGGCTTACTAAGTTGGTTTCTATCTCATTGCCACCCAATCTGGCCGTAGAGCTTGATCATCTTCTAATTGAGTCTGAAAAAGAGAATATAATTCTAGATTTTTTGTAGTGAACCCATATAATATTGTCATTTTCCCTAAGTGACCTATATAAGCATCAACTCTAGCTAACCATGGTCTACCTAGGATGATAGGATACCCTCCCAAGGTGGCTTATGAAAAAATCATTTGGATACTCCCATGCATCTAAGATTACTATCACATCCTCTACCATTCCACTAGGTTTAATAGTCAAACTATCAACAAGTTGTAGGATAATAGGGGTTTCTCCTAGACTATCAATATTTATTTGCAATATTATTTATTTTTTCATGATAGTAATAGATGCTCCTAAGTATAGAAAAGAAGTTTTAACTTAAACCTCATTAATGTAAATTGGAATGACAAGGATTCTTGGGTTAGATTATAAATGGTACCTCATTCATGGAATCTAGTAGAGGTATTTTCATGAAATTCATTTGATTTGATTGATTCAAGAGTTTAGTGGCACTTGCTTTCTCAATTGGGGTGCTATGCTAAGCAAGGCCTTAAGGAAATGGTGGAATCTTAGCTAAAGGGTTAGGAATAGGCACAAAGGTATCCTCTAATTTACCCTCCTCAGGTAGAATTTAATCGATAGTTACTTCTACTATTACTGTCTCAACAGGTGCAGGATGAGTAGTTCTTAACTGTAAGTGTATACCATGGACATTTAGGGAGTAAGTCAACTACTGATTCATATTAGAAGAATACATTTCTCTTGGGGTTTATTTTTGTTTGGATTTGGTTTAGGTTAAGTAATTAGTTGAGTTTTTTTAGGAGGATTTTCAATTATTGTAGGAGGTGGAAGCATTATGTATTGCTTCTATGGTTACTATAGGGCTTTGTAGTGTTAGTTAGGCCTCCATTGGGGTGACTATTTCCTATTACCTTTTGGAGGCTGTCACTGATTAGGATACTATTGCCAGTTATGCCAAGGCTACTATCATTGGTTAGAAGGCTTTAGTTTCTGATTTTGAATAGGTTTCTACCATTGATTAGGGGTTTGTTTCCAATTTTGTTGGTTAAAGACCATTGGGGCTAATTATTATTCCAAGCTTGGTTTTGGTAACTAGCATTGTTATGAGATTTCCATTGATTACCAGAATAATAAGGACCAAAAAATGTTAGAGGATCCTGATGTATACCCCTTCTAGGCACACATGGTCTCCTATGAGAAATAAAGTAAATATTGTCATCATTGCCTTTAACTAAAGCATAATCCATTGGCATTTGGTCAGCCTTCAAACTAGAAACTTGTTTTCATTTATAATCCTTCTTCTTTTGTCTACAAAATGAACAAAATATTTCCAACATAGCCTCAACTTCTTAATTCCTTTTCTATTATCTTGTGGATTAATGAACAATAGAGTTTTAGATAATTCTAAATAAAAATAGAAATATAAATTAACAAAAAGGATCGGTTACAAAGTGGGCTCCCTTGGATGAGTGAATTGAGAAAGTACTCAAGATAAATTGATGGAAACCAAAATCTTCATTTTATTCATGCTTGATAAGATAAGTACATGCTGAAAAGAAAGATTTTATTGATTGATAATGCTTGAGATTACAATAAGTTCGTAAGGTAGTTTATTTAACAAAACATCTTAACTAACTTCATAGGACAATCCTTTCATCCACATAAAATACAACAAAGTTATTAATTGATTACAAGAGAATGAGATGTTTTCTTATATTCACATAATTAGTCTTCCCTATACTAACTTTCCAACCAAAAATATATAATCTTGTACTTTTGGATTTGCGCTCAGGTGGATGACTCTTGGTTTGACCTTCTTATTGGAGTATAAATGCTTTTACATGGTATCTTATTGCCCACTTCCTGTAATTTATTTTGAACTAGTCAATCCTCTTCTTTGCTAGAGCCTCATTGATCTAACTAATTTATTCCTATAAAAGGTTAGCAACACATACCATACTCACAACATATAATCATATCATAATTCCATGAAAGCATTTAATGAACTAACTTATTCTTGCAATCATGTACCCACTTGGCTGCAAGACATTCAATCCCTAAAAGAATAGATTAAAGAGGTAATAAATTTATCCATATATATACTACTATTCAGTCTTTTTCTAGGCCTAATATAAGTTCATACCAAAACATAAAAACATGACTTATACAGATAGTATAATGTTTTTATACAAACAATGTTTTCAAAGAGTCCTTAATAAAAACACAATAGTAAAAATCCATAGATTGAAAGTTAGACCAAGGAACATAATGAGCTAGTAAATGGACTCATCAAAGGGATTCCAAATTTCCATATTTTGGAGCCTTGTAAAGGTATTCACTAGAAGACACATGTTTTTAAAAACCTTTTTATGGTCAAGAAGCACCTTTTGATTTTCACTTAGTGACCTTTTTTCTTTTGTTTTCACTTTAATGATAGAAAAGTAAAGCCACCTCTTGAAAGTGCATGAACCTATCTAGATCAAAGGAGAACCCTTTCTTGTACAAGTTATCGAATCACCATGAATGCAAAGACATCAATGTCAAGATGCCCTTGTTGACCCTATTAAATTTATGAAATTTGTTAAATTTATAAAATTGCTGCAATATGTGATATCATTGCCTTGTAATCAGGTATATGTTTTCCATATGAACATCCTTCTTTTATATTTAACATAGGTCATGAATAGACATGTCCCTTCATGGGACATGTCTATTCAATAGTCAAACAATTATTTTATATAAAATTAACTATATATATATCTCATATAAAAAGTTTATATCTCACATAATATTATATCTCATATATAATTACATGTATAGTAATATAGTTATCCTATTGAAGCTACCAAACATTAACACTCCCTCTTAGCAAGGGAGGATAAACACAAGACAAATATTACACAATTGGTAATAGCTTAGAAGTTTTCCACTATTAATATTGCATACAATATCAAGAATATTGATCTCCCAAAATATTAATGATATTCACCACTTAAAATGTTTAGATATCACATTTGATATCAAGAGTATCGGCCTCCCCGAATATCAATGATATTCACCACTTACTCAAAATGTTCAGATATCACATTTGATATCAAGAGTATTGGCCTCCTAGAATATCAATGATATTCACCAAGTACTCTAAGAGTAATGGCCTCCCAAAATGTGAGATGCAAGATATTCACCATTTACTCAATTTATTTCATCTCATAATACAAGTTTATTGTAAGATCGTCACCTTACAAAAGCTTCTCCAAATACAAGTGATGATCATATGGAAGTCATCACTTCCATATAAATGTCACATGGTCATAGTCCTCTTGACCGTGACAACTTATTAATCATTATAGAAACCATCTCAGCATGGTTTACTCCCTCTTCATCAATAAGATTAGGTTCACTGAAGGTTAACTTATTAGTATCCTCAGTATCCTCCCTCTGAATGTTAATCTCCCTCTTTTTCCTACAAGAACATTCTTGAAGGAAAAGATCAAGGCAAATGACTCATAGAAAAATCAAATAAGAATGTTAGTAGTTTTATCTTATTCTTGATACTAACAACAATATGTCTCAATAATATATTTATCATGATTTATAACTCTCAATTTTATAAATTAATAGATTTATAATTTAGATAGATTAATATTCAATAATCTACAATAAGAATCTCACATTTATAAAATGAGAATTAATAAAGCTCTAATATGTATATATAAGAGAGAGACTTCAGTAGTTAAATAAAATACTCAAGAACAATAATTCTCCATAATAAGATCATTTCAATGTAATATAGATCTACCTTAATCTATATTTTAACATATCATTTTCTTATTAATGCTACATAATAATCTAAGTTGACAAATTTTCCAATCTATATTCAAGTGTATTCATAAGAAATAAATAATTGGTGGTTTTTCTACTGAAGACAAATAGTTCTTATAGAAACACAAGTAAGGATGTTATCATTAATTTCAATGTTAGTAATTTTAACTCATGCTTAACAACAACATAAATTATTACAACATAACTCTTCGCTTTCTATTTTCAATAATAGAAATAAGATAGCATAATTCTTAATTTTATATAAAATGTACTGATCTATAGAAATTGAAACTATACTCATACCTTATTTTACCTTTTAATATTCCATGTTGAAAATCTTCAATCACATTTTTAGCCCGTGGATGTAGGTGGTGGTGGTTGGATTTCTTTCATGGAATGGGTATGTTTAGGATCATGGTGTACCAAACTATGGCCTTAAGTGGCAGTGAAAAACCAGCAAATCAGGGTTATGTCAACTTGACACATAATTTTAAAATGGTTCTGGACTTTATATCAAAAAGTTGTAAGAAAATAATCTGTAGGAAATTGAATCTAGTTTCTAAACTACAAGGCCTTATCTAGAGAAAAAATTATTTGATTAGTCAAAAGTTTGGATTTTAATGCAGTACAACAAAAATTTCAGGGAAAAAATAAAAAGTAGGTGTATGTCTGACCACATTAATCATAATCAAATGATAATATTGTTAAATATAATTTTAGATATAAAAAGTAGACTCATGCCTGGATGTGACGCATATTTTTGGAAATTTTTATTCCAAATAAATAATTAATTATGAATTTTCTACTATACTATTTTCAGAATTAAAAAACCACCGTGTCTGACCACCTTAACTAGTTCAAAAAAAATCAAAATTAAGTTTTTTTTTTTTTTTTCTTATACTAGTCAAAGCATAGAAGGGCATATGCACCGAGCTATGGTGCCAAAAAGGTGACAAGGAAATTTTTTTTCTTTAAAAAAATAAAAAGTATATATGATGGGCTGCAAACCCGTAGCCCATCATTTTCATCAGCATTTTCTTCTACTCTTACAGTGAGCAGTGCATACGCGAGTTGAAGACTCAATATTTGCACCACCATTTGCCAAAATGCCTCCTCGTCAATGAAATCCAAGACCACAAGCGCACCCACGACGATGCTGTAAGTGATATAAACCTAACTTTGCATTGTTTGATATATTTTTCATATTGTTTTCTAATTTTTTTATATTCTTTTGTATGATTTTTACAAATTTCATTTAGATTTGTTTATTTATTTGAATTTCAATTGATTTTTTATCAGGAAATGTTCATAATCAACCAAAAAATCCACAAGAACATCAAAACCCTCAAGAACCCCAAAATCAAAACCCTCCTCAAGAAGAAGAACAAATTCCACAACCCGAACCAATTGCAAGACCTCTACCAGGCACACAAGAAAATATAAGAAATGAAATAGAGAGAGGCAAAACTGAATTAGAAGGAATCATTGCTCCGTTGAAAGAATCCGGACAAATCAATCCAATGAGGGCTCAATTGGCATCATACCTCGAATCCATTAACACTCAGATAGCCTCAGTTAGTGGTCAGTTAGATATTTGGTGGGCTACGAGGGATGAACAAAAAAGATTTTATGCAAATAAATTGCCATATGAAGATGTTAGAAAAAAGGAAATACCAAAAGGTAGTATATGTGCATTATTTAGAAAATACTATTAGAGAGGGTACTAAACGATTCCCCATCCATTGGTGCATACATGATGCTATTAGAAATAATTTTTGGGATAGATGGTGGATGGTTTTTGATGCCCCTCCTTGCAACAATCACGAGGTCCCCATGTATTTTTTGAAGAAATTATATTGTGAGTTTGTCCTTGGGGAGATCCCCAATTATTTTGATATGTTAGACTCCCAGGGTAGAGGTGGGGGGTCATCATTTGAGAGGCCAGGAGCACATCGTGACCCTAATGTAGTTAGGGCAGCCGTGGTCCATCCACAACACGAGCATGTGATTATTCCTTTAGTTGTGAAGGAACATGTAGAGGCCAGCACTCTAGGGACCATTAATGCTTTGACGCAGACCCATCATCTGCAACATCTCTGACATGAGTGCCAAATGTGCATAGGGATCCGCATGAAGTGCACTAATGCTTTATCGAGAGACTTGTTTCCTTCCCCTCGTGGGAAGGAAAAAATGTAGTTGAGATATTTGATACATATATATAGAGACTTGTTTCCTTCCCCATGTATATATATAGGCATCTGAGAGACATATTCGATACACATTTGATGTACATATGACATTCTATATTTGATGTATGACATTATTGGTTAATATATGATATGTTTGTTCATATACAACATTATTGGTTATCATAATATATTATGTGTTTGTTAATGTATATGACATTATTGGTTATCATTTTATATTATATGTTTGTTCATGTATGACGTTAAATTAGATATGTTCGTGTATGACATTAAATTAGATATGTGCATGTATGAAATTAAATTCAATTGCTAGAGAGTTTCCATTATGTCTACCAACTAGTAGATGTTCTTTTTTGCTTTATTAGTATTTCTCAAAAATTGCAAAGAAGCTGTTTCTGGTGAATAGTTGTAAACAATTGTGATCATTGACTTCATGTACTCATGGCTTTGGCTGCAAACACTTGTAACTTTGGCTATAAGCATCCATGGCTTTGGCTATGTGCACTAGTGGCTTTGGCTGTGAGCATTTATGGCTTTGGTTGTAGGCACAATATAGCCTTGGCTATAGGTTGTCTTTCTTGCTGCATGTTGAAGTTACCTTCAAGAATATCATTAGTCTAAGATCATTACAATTAAAATACTATGACATAATACCTTGGAAATAATAGTCTTTAACCCATTACTTTATTTGTTAAAACATCATGTAGTATCTACTGTAGTCCTTCTACTCAAATATGTTTTCAAAAATACTTAGTATGGCAAAGAAATGCCTATGGAAAGCTTGTCAAATAGGATATTGAAGAACTAAATGTGGATAGTCATTAGTAACCATCAATAAGAACACGAACATCTTTCTCAAGCAAGCCATATGACATTAGCAAGTAATTTATAAATTTCCTTTGCAAATAACTAGAAGATGCTATGAATCTTAATATAGAGTTAATCACGAACTCATTATTCCATCCAAGAAACATATATCACCCTAAGCCAATTAACCGACAGGATAAAAATTAATTCAATTTCAACAAAATTTTGAGTATAACAAGAATCTTAGGGATTCTTACAAGAATTAACACGATGTTCACAAGAGCATTACAAGTTCTTGTAATGCTATTTCACATATTGTAATCATATTCAGTTTTGAATGGCCATTTGTGTTACAAGCATAAATGTTCTTTAAGGTCTTTTAATTCTAGACATGAATTTTATTATGAAGCTCTTTTATGACAACCCACTCAATGCATATATTGTTGTTCCACATTATGCTAATTTGACTTTCATTGGTTGATTTGGGTCTAGACATGACGTTATTCACTACCTTTTTTATATATTATTTTTTTGTAGTGAGGTTCTGGCCTGAATGAATGTATTAATCATTGAAGTTGTGAACCTTGGTCGAGATCCTTACAAATATATTTTCAAATTGGACCTCAAATAGTTTTCTCAGTCACCCCCTGTACATAGATACTGAAATTGCAGTTAATTACAAAATTAATATGGAATTAACACAAGTTTAATTGAGAATTATTATGTACCTCAATAGGCTAGATTATTATTGACCGAGAAGCTTTATCTTAGAGCAGTTGGTTTCCTAAATCTTTAGCACAATGACAGTCTTATGGAATGTGGAATTAGGTCTGCTAGCTAAGGAACGTTCTTTAAAAGGTAGAGGAAACTCAAGACTCATGTGTTTCCAATCAATATAAATGTTTAAATCGCTTCTCTAATTTTTTCAATTTATGATCTTCTTAAAACTTAACTTTCTAAATGCATTGATGGGGAAATAAAGATCTTCTAGGAACTAAAGGCTAATCATGTTTAATACTTACAATTCTCTGTTTTTATCTAATAATTTAAAAATGATTGTACAAGTGTTTTCAAAGAGAAACACTTGTCACTAACATCATAAGAAGGAATATCCAAGGAGACTTACCATTGATCCCCGACCACCAAATTCAAGAGAAAACAAAATTCCACTACTAAAGAGATATTAACAATGATCATCCCTAGTCTCTCCCTTATCACAAAATGATTACCATCAAAATTTGCATTTCCAATTGTGTCATGTGCATTGAAGCGATAGTAACATTTTCACTCTCTTACCTAATGTCTCCCATTTCTGAAACTCCTAGGGAAGGGCAAGGCCATCTTCTCAGTACTTCAAAATAAAACGAGTTCCATTTTTTCACATATTGACAATCGTTGACTTAAAGTATAGTCAAAGTATTGACAACTCATAGATATGCCCCGTCAAAGATCGCAGCCCTGTGGCATTTAGTGACCCTTAGGGACATTCTGGTTCAGTGTGCCTGAGAAAATTTGAGCACTGAAGGACATAATAAGAGGTTGGGGATAGGGTCTACCCAACCACTCAGAGCTAATGGAGCAGATAGTTTGATCCCACGACGAAAGATGAGAGAGATTTGGCAGTTGGCAACTTTGTACTGGCCAACACTACAAGTTTCAGCATCACCCGAGATGACATTGTAGAATGAAAATGGAATGTGATCTCCAAAAAGCAAGAGAGGTTATTGTAGGTCTCTACAACACAATCCTGTAGGAATTGGAATCTCATCCATATCTCACACGAGCTTCGAGATATGCCCCGTCAAAGATCGCAGCCCTGTGGCATTTAGTGACCCTTAGGGACATTCTGGTTTGGTGTGCCTGAGAATGTTTGAGAATTGAAGGGGACAAGACAAGGTTGGGGATAGGGTTTACCCGGCCACCCAGAGCTAATGGAGTAGACAGTTTGATCCCACGACGAAAGATGAGAGAGATTTGGTAGTTGGCAACTTTGTACTGGCCAACACTACAAGTTTCAGCATCACCCAAGATGGCATTGTAAAATGAAAACAGAATGTGATCTCCAAAAAGTGAGAGAGGTTATTGTAGGTCTCTGCAACATGGTTTTATAGGAACTAGAATCACATCCATACCTCACACAAGCTCTGAGATATGCCCCATCAAAGATCGTAGCCCTATGGCATTTAGTGACCCTTAGGGACATTCTGGTTCAGCATGCCTGAGAACATTCAAGCACTGAAGGGGATAGGAAGAGGTTTGAGATAGGGTTTACCTGACCACCTGGAGCTAATGGAGTAGACAGTTTGATCCCACGACGAAAGATGAGAGAGATTTGGCAGTTGGCAACTTTGTACTGGCCAACACTACAAGTTTCAGCATCACCCGAGATGGCATTGTAGAATGAAAACGAAATGTGATATCCAAAAAGTGAGAGAGGTTATTGTAGGTCTCTACAACATGGTCCTATAGGAATTGGAATCTCATCCATATCTCACATGAGCTCTGAGATATGCCCCGTCAAAGATCGCAGCCCTGTGGCATTTAGTGACCCTTAGGGACATTCGGGTTCGGCGTGCCTGAGAATGTTCAAGCATTGAAGGGGACAAGAAAAGGTTGGGGATAGGGTTTAACCGACCACCTAAAGCTAATGGAGCAGACAGTTTGATCCCATGACGAAAGATGAGAAAGATTTGGTAGTTGGCAACTTTGTACTGGCTAACACTACAAGTTTCAGCATCACCCGAGATGGCATTGTAAAATGAAAATAGAATGTGATCTCTAAAAAGTGAGAGAGGTTATTGTAGGTCTCCACAACATGGTCTTGTAGGAACTAGAATCGCATCCATACCTCGCACGAGCTTCGAGATATGACCCATCAAAGATCGCAGCCCTATGGCATTTAGTGACCCTTGGGGACATTCCAGATTGGCGTGCCTGAGAATGTTCAAGCACTAAAGGGGATAGGACGAGGTTGGGGATAGGGTTTACCTAGCCACCCAAAGCTAATAGAGCAGACAGTTCGATCCCACGAGGAAAGGTGAGAGAGATTTGGCAGTTGGCAACTTTGTACTGGTCCACACTGCAAGTTTCAGCATCACCCGAGATGGCGTTGTAAAACAAAAATGGAGTGTGATCTCCAAAAAGTGAGAGAGGTTATTGTAGGTCTCTGTAACACAGTCCTGTAGGAACTAGAATCACATCCATACCTTGCACGAGCTCTGAGATATGCCCTGTCAAAGATTGCAGCCCTATGGCATTTAGTGACCCTTGGGGACATTCTGGATTGGCGTGCCTGAGAACGTTCAAGAAATGAAGGGGATAGGATGAGGTTGGTGATAGGGTTTACCTAGCCACATGGAGCTAATAGAGTAGATAGTTCAATCCCACGAGGAAAGGTGAGAGAGATTTGGCAGTTGGCAACTTTGTACTAGCCGACATTGCAAGTTTCAACATCACCCGAGATGGCATCGTAAAATAAAAATGGAGTGTGATCTCCAAAAAGTGAGAGAGGTTATTGTAGGTCTCCAAAAAGAGTGTTTAAAAATGCAAAAATAGTGGGGGGTCCTTTGTATGGTTTGGGAGTTTGACCGTTAAAACTAGAAATTGTCCTAGTAGTAAGTGTTGGTAACAGTTTTGAAATTTGATTGTTGAGTGTTGAGAAACCTCAAGTTTGGGATTTTTCTTGTTGGTTTGAGTCTATAATAACCATTTCCATCTGAAAAGTCGAGTGTTGAAACCATTTAATAAGTATTTGCATAGTTTTCCCTAAAATTTGAGTGCATAAAAAGGGGTATGTGATTGCTCCCAAGGTGGATTTAGTGTTTTCTCCAAACAAGAGTTGCATTTTATGTTTGAAGTCATCTAATATAACCAAAGTGAAGGTTTTTGAACCATTTTGGGGTTCTAGAGACGTTGCAAAGTAAGAGTTCTAGAAAGCCCTAGGGTAAAGGGGCTAGAAAGGAGGGTTTTGTAAAAACCATTGTAAAGTTGATCATGAGACCAAAAAAATAGAAAAATCCTTGCATTTGAGTCCTGTCTTAAGACTTTTTTGGGTCATGGGAGTTCCAAAAGTCAAGGGATTGTGAGTTGCTTTGTAAATGGCCTCAAACTAGGCCTAGTTAGCAGACTGAAATAGCCAGTTTTGAGTGATATTTTACAAAACAAGTGTAGTTGGTTTTGGAGTATATTTTAGAGTGAGCAAAAGGGTATTTTAATCACCCAATAGTTTAGGAAGTTTTGTGGAAAATTTTGGAGAAAACAACAAATTAGTGACTGGCAAGGGCTAGTTGGAACAAGCCTAGAAGAGGCAAAATTGAGAAAGTGTAAGAGATGAGTTGCTGAGAGTGTGCAAGGAGTTGGAACATGTTAGATGAGATGTTTTGAGATGATACAAGGTGTTGAGGCCATGATATGATGCCAAGGACGAGTTTTGGTACTTGCATAGGGTGTTCCAACCAAGCTACAAATGCATAGGATAGGACCTTGTAAGGTACTTGCAAATTATGGTTCTAATGCTGACAAAATAGAACTCCCACCAAACTTGGAAATTTACCTTATCTTTAATGTCAAGGACTAAGTTCAATATAAAGGGCCTACATTCATAGAAGGACAAACAAAATCAAAGGTTGAAGAAGTCACTATCCCATTATAATCTCAGCCAAAAGCTGAAAAGGTTATGGATTCAAGAATCAAGAAGAAGACTTGTCATGGCACCTATATGGAGCATCTTAGCAAATGGAAGGATGAACTAGAATTTGAAGTAAAATGGATAGATGAGAGTGATTTTGGAAAGAAAGGTATTCCTACGAAATTCCTTCAGATTTATCCACCATGAGTTCTTTGTCACATGGGGAGAATGGTGCAAGAGCACCTTAGTGAGTTTGAAAATTTTGGCCTAATTGGGGCTCTAGACCTAGTAGGTCAAGTAAGAAAGAAAAGGACATCTATGATTTGGGTTGGTGAGTGGAGTCTTGTGATGATTAGGAGAGTTTGGAAATATCAAGTTGAGGACCATATAATAACCCTAGATATTGCATTGGGGTTTGTGCCCAATTTTTCCTAGTAGAGAGAAAATGCCTTCATTTTGAATATTGGGGTGATTGAAGTTGACATAGTCAATTGGTGTGCATAGATCCTAGGGAAGGGGATAGTTGGGAGATATCCTCTGGGAATAGGGTTAGGAAGAAACCCTATAGGATCAGAATAAGTCATTGGTTAGTTTGGGCATAGTGGCCTAAACTAGCAAGGTGGGTCTCCTTACATTACTGTTGGTTAGAGAATTCCAATTTTTATTTGTTCAAGGCTAAGAGACATATAAAAAACTACATTTTCAATTATGATCTCAAGCCCTGCATGGCAGTCCAAGTACATGGATGGATGATGAAATAATTATTCTTTAATTGGCTAGACCACTTTGTAAGAACAATTCCATGTGGGGTGTTTCTCTCAAAAAGGCATCTTCTAGTATTTGATGATCATGGAATCCATATGACATGGAAAATAATTAATAAAGAAAAGAAGTTGGGCATAGATTGTGTGTCACTTGTAGCGTATACCATCTATAGGTGTCAATCATTGGATGTTAGTTTTTTCTCACCATTAAAATCTTACTTAAAATATATTTGGAATGTGTGGTTGGCTAGGAACCCTCAAATCAATATTGGTCATGAGGAGTTAGGAATGTTATCCAACAAAGCCTCCAATTTGGCACTTACACCCGATAATATAATGAGTGGTTTCCATAGGATAGGGATATGGTATTTGAATAGGGAGGTTTTAGTGAATGATATAGGCCCAAGAAAGTGCTTCATTGTTGATGAGGATGGAAAATAGGGATCTAAACCACAACCCACAAGTAGTGGATCAGAAGAAACAACTACTGTAGATGATGCAAATATTGATGAGTTGTAAAGCGAGGGGGAGGAAATCACTATTGAATCCTTCCTAAAAATCAATGGCTTATTAGATGAACCAATTAACACTTTTTTGAGGAGTTATGGACAAAATATGAAGGGGCTAGGTACGTTTGCACCTAAAAATACCCAACCAAAAAACTTGAACCAGCCAATGGACTATTATAGGAGATAAAACCTTGAGCATACAACAAACATTGATATTAGATTAAGCTTTCTAATGCAAGATTCACAACTAGATTGGTTGTAGGAGGTTGTCACAAACCTTGGGTAACCAAATACTTGTGGGGATGAAAATGTTTCCCTTTTAATTCCATCTCCACCACATGTTGACCCCAAGGGTGTCATCTAATGCTTTGCAAATGGTGGCAACCATGATGAAATAAATAGTTAACAATTTTTTGATACCCAGGCCCAAAATGACTATAATGGAGATGTTGATTTTATACGTTAAATGCCACTAGATAGAAAACAACATAGTGGTTTACCTAGTAGATTCCTATAGCTACCAAAGAAAAGGATACAAAATTGTAAGGAACAAGAGAGACTAAGAAGTTATTTGAGGCTAATGCACTTTACATGAAGGAGAAGATTAGGGATAGGAAAGATGGGAGAGAGGAAAAGATTGCAAGAAATGAGATCTTAGATGCTATAGAGAGGGGAAAATGAGTTGCGGAGAAGGTTGCACTAAAGGAATAGAAGAGGAAAGAAAGAGAGGATAATCTAAATGTTTGAAATAGATATAGACCAAATATTGGAGGTGCACCTTCAACAACTATAGAAATTATATTTACAACACTAGTGGAAGGAGATGTAATTGCACTAGCCCTAGAATCAATTAGTATGCCCAACATACCTCTTCTCCCATAGCATAAATCACATTCTGATATGTTCAATGCTCTAATCCCTAGATTAGGAAATATTCTTACTTAATAAGTGTAACCCCAAGCATTGTCACCATAGTTGGCAACAAATGGTGAGAGTCCCAATCAACTAGTGAAAAAAATGACTAAGTTGATGGAGCCGAATCCTACATTACACACATCTCCTAGTAGTGGATAGGAGGATGTTGGGATTGGGAGCATAACACCTATTCCCTTTCCCAATTTTATGGACAATTGATGGGAACTCAAGTAGATGGGAGAAATTCCAATTTTTTTGAAGCGATAAAGTTTTGTGATGTATTTAGAATATCTAAGATAGACTTATTTTTTATGTGAACTAAACCATTCTTACATTACTATTTAAATGTATTTGTATTTTTATAATAGTTTGATTGTTGGTCATGGTGTACTACTAGCATACCTAAAATTTTAATTAATTTTTTTGGTATATTAAGTCGAGAGATATCTAATTTAAAATATGTAAAGTTTAGAAATATAAATAGTTCATCATAGAGATATTATAGAATTAATTTATTTTAAATAATAGAAATAATCATAACAAATAGATAGAAATAAAAAATAATAATTTTATACAAAAAGTTTTAATTTATTTTAAATAATTAAATAATAGAAACATCATAGAATTAATAATTCAGTATAATCATAACAAATAGACACTAAACAATCCCAAATTCAAACATACGAAGGTCCAACTAGAATAATGACTTTAAATAACCAAATACCAAAGCCAAACAAAGGAAATGGGACTTTTACCTTAAGTGAATAAATTACATGAAGAAGGGTGGCTGGCTATTTGGAAATCTACTTATTTTTCTTCTCTCCCTCCTGGCATCAAAGAGAACATGCAATGAAATAAAAATATCATCACAATAAGAAAATATGAAAAATATTGTTCTAGCTTTAAAAAAATTGGAGACATCAAAACATAAAATCTAGATTCTAAACAAATCAAAACATAAAATCTATGATTTAAACTAAATCTCCTCACTTACGCATCATAACAATATGGTCCACCTTAGTCATGTGGACAGTCTTGGGGAAGAGGTTGCAACAATGTATTTGGATCCAGTTGATCACTCTTTCTCTATCTCCCTCTCTCTGTATTCAATCTAATGAACCAACTGGATCTGCTTGACATTTTAATGTCTCAAGTATTGCCTCGTGGTCTGACTCGCAAACTTTCCAAAGATTCTTATTATGTGGTTTTCCACCATATTTTATCAAGTGGACATTTGATGCGACAAAAAGATTTGAATAATGAAGAATTTTCCTCTCTGTTTGCCAATCCTTGAATAAGCACAAATTAGGGTTCTTCATAGAATATCGTCTAAGCCATGTGCCGGTTACAACCACCACACCGACATGGTACTCTAAACCTTCACCATCTATAATCGAGTGATCCAATTTTTGTTTGGCTTGAACACAACGACACAAATAATAATCTGTCCCTTCTTCATTGTCTTCAGGTGCAATAACAACAAAAACATGGCCTACAGTGACAAATGTACAAAATGCGGTCATTAATTCAGAAAATACTTGCGTAAAAGTTATAAAGTTACATATTGAAATTACAAAGATATATAAATATATATATTACTAGGTTGCACTAGATCAGACAAGCAGTCAAAGTCAATAGATGATTCCATCTGTACCATTTCCAGTGCTTGTGGGGGACGATAGGTGTCAATTAAGTCCAAAACCCATATATCCCATTTGTCCACCCATTCGGTTGACTCATAGTCATCCCAATTTTCCTCTGCACATGATGGACAATAGCATGCCATTTTTCGTGTGTGGATACTCCATGAACCTGCATCAGAGTTTCAAAAAGAGTGCAACTCACTGGATCTTGTTAGTGTGCAACAATCCTGATATGGTGCAATGTTAGTATTATCTATCAACCAAAAAAATCTATGAACCGTAGACTCACCTTCCTTACCTGGACCCATTGTAGCATTACACCACTGGATGATGGATTTTGCATCTGTCAATATTGCTCCATCTTTGTACTTTAGTTCTTCACGAGCTAAGGCTCTTTTGATGCATGCGCTTGCACCATCGTGCTCTCCCTTTCCATGACCAACTTCTATGAAATTCCACATGTATTGAATTCTACACAACTTGTGCATCCTGCTCAACCAATAGAACATCCGTGCATTCTTGAATTGAGATGCATAATTGTCTGACCAAATAATGTGCTGACGATATGTGATGCCCCTGTTAGCCAAATCTCCATAAAATAGTTGAAAACAACCATGTACGAACTCCGTAGAATGTTATCGATCATCGATGATGTAAAAATGGTACTCCCTCAAAATCTTCATATCATCCTCTGTACTTGTAGGTGAATGCATGAATGTTATGTGAACAAATATGGAAACCTGTTGAGAAGTATAATACTTTTCTTGCACCTCATTTTGTGGTTGTAGTGTGTAGTTCTCTACAAAATCTACAACCGAAACAATGGTATCCAGTGGAAACGTATCCTTGCACAACTTGAATTGCAAATCCAACCATCAAGCTCTATGGGTATGCCTTGCATACTCGTAAATAATGTTTTCATGAAAAATATTCATGAACTCATACACTGGAATCTTTTCAATGACTAAATCACATATTTTACCATGTTTCCCATCTTTTAGAGCATATGTCACTGTCTTAAATTTTCTGTAATCTACTATTTCATTTTCAATTGCATGTGTACTATCCATATGTTGACAAGTTGATAAAAGTTGCAAAGAACCACAAAATAAGCACGTACCATCCAAGCATGATGTCTTGTAAAATTTTTGTCCGTCCCTTATTTCACATAAAATGTTGGATATGAATTCCCTTGAAGATCTTGGTGGCTCATTTATGTCACAATCCTGCAAAAAAAACTGAGAATGCAAAATTACGCATATATGCCTAAAAACATCAAAATGGTTAGAAAATTCAATATGTATCCTACAACAAGAAGTTGTGCGTGTGTGATTTATCTTCACATAAAAAGGTTTACCCATCTCAAAAAATCTTTGACTTATTCGAATTTGAGGATACATACCAATAAATTTTGCAAAAAATTGTGTTTGAGTTGTGTCCAAAAAATGTTTCGCATGTGGCTTGCGATTTTGGCTACCAATCATCCTTCTTACAACATCTCTTTGATTAGGGGAAACACGTGTATTATTCTTCCAAAAATCTTCGATCAATGATTTCAAGGCTTCACTAATTTCTTTATCCTTTCACGGTAGTCTACCGCTAAATGTCCATAACTCATTTTTTGTTGGATCTTCCAATCTCTCATGCCTTAGCATGGCTCTCTTTAGAGTACCTCTACCAATTTTTAATATTTTGCTTGTCTTTCTCATGAGTCGAGCTTTCTTCATTTGGCTACTTACTATTGTCGATGTAAGTACTCATCTTGCAATATTACTATCTTTGGTGCATGATTTAGAACCCACTTTGTCATAACCATTCATTAGATTCTTTACAATTTTTTTTTCATTTGAATCATCCATCATTCTTAGCCCAAGAATCTTCATGATAGGCCTAAATTTTAAATTCCTCATCATTTCAAGAAATAATTGGCATTGACCTGTAATATTTAATTCATCAAAAAAAATCTCCACATACAATTAACTTTTCTTTGACAAATACGCTTGCTAATCTTGTCAGGCATTGATTTCAAAATGTTACTATCAATATCAATCAAATATTTTGATCTTCTAAAATGAATTCTAGAAGGTGTTATAATCTCTTCAATTCTCTCAACATTTTGAACATCAACATAAGGTTGAGTGTATTGCGTACCTTGAATCGAAGATGATGTGCCTTGGCAATAAGATGCAAAAGATGGAATATCACCTACTTGATGTGTTGATGTTGTGCCTTCAACATGACATGATGGAGTGTGTATATCGTTGGATCTACAAATCGGTGTCTCTTCAACATGAGAGGATGATATGACTTCAATATTGGAAGATGGTGTAGTGGACGATATGACTCCAACATTAGAAGATGGTGTAGCTTCATAATTCAATTGTCTTCTTGAGCATAACAGTCTCATTCATTCTCTTTGTCTTTCCAATTCTTCCTCTTTTTTTCTTGGTACCGGTGGTTCTTGATCCTCTTCGAAAGTCAATTCTTCATTATTGCTTTACAATTTTCTTTGCTCACGTAGTAATTTCATTTTATCTCTTTTAATTGCCAAATCTCTCTCCCTATCTTCATTTGTTTGATTTTTTGATTTCTTCCTTGGCATGATGATGATTTCTACATGTCAAATTATTCAAACATTTGAATTACTTAAAATTTGTAAATTACAAATTATTCAAATACATATAAAAATTATAATTATTTGAATGAATACACAATATATATAAAATGACTTGTCAAATTTCTAACCATTTTGAAATAACATTTCATTGAAACATACAAATTTCAACGAATTCACTATATATTAAACAACATGTCAAATTATAATCAAATTTGTATCTATATATCAACAAACAATATTTAAAATAGATTGCACTAACCTTTTCTATACAAGAAATATTAAAAAAGTCTTCAAATCGTGTATCCAATGATTGAATTTGGTGTTTGCTAGCTTCCAAAAGTGTTTGCCACCTTGAAATAGTGTTTGTTAGCTTGAAATAGTGTTTGCCACCTTGAAAGAGTGTTTTCTATGTTGAAACCCGCAATTTCTGTCGGGATAACAGAGTGCAGAATAGAACAAAAGCAAAGAATGAATGAAACAGGCCCCAAAGTTGCTTTTTGACCTTTTTTAGGTGATTTCACATAGTGCGTATGTGCTATAGTGCATACGCACTATAGCGCATACGCACTATAGCGCGTACGCACTATGTGAGAACACATCACTCTCCACCCTCCCTACTCTCTCTCTCTCTCTCTCTCTCCCTAATCTATCTCTCTTCCTACTCTCTCTCCCCTCTCCCATCCCCTACACACTCTCTCTCTCCCCTCTCCCATCCTTTACTCTCTCTCACTTTCCCTCTCCCACTGCCTACTCTCTCTATCTCTCTCACCCTCTCTCCTCTCCCATTCCCTACTCTTTAGATCTCTCACACACACTCCCATCCTCCCTCTCTGACTTCTTACTCTCTCTCTCTCTCTCCCCCATCTCCCTACTCTCTCTCACACTCTCACATCTGCTACTCTCTCTCTCCCATCCCCTAAACTCTCTCTTTTATAGATACACACTCTCATCCCCCTCTCTCTCTCCTCTCCCATCCCCTACTCTCTACTCTCTATCTCCCATCCCCTACTCTCTCTCACACACTCTCTCCCATCCCCTACTCTCTCTCTCTCTCTCTCTCTCCCCCATCCCATTCTCTCTCTTTGCCACCTCTTACTCTCTCTCACACTCTCTTCCATCCCCTACTCTCTCTTACACACACTCCCATCCACCCCTCTCTCCCATCCGCTACTCTCTCTCTCTCTTGGGCTGCTCTCTCTCTCTCTCCCCTCTCCCACCACCTACTATCTCTCTCTCTCTCTCTCCCTCTCTACTCTCTCTCTCCCATCCCCTACTCTTACTCTCTCTCTCTCTCCAATCCCCAACTCTCTCTCACACTCTCTCCCATCCCCAACTCTCTCTCACACTCTCTCTCATCCTTTCACTCTATCTCTCTCATCTTGTACTCTCTCTCTCTCTCTCTGCCACCTCCTACTCTCTCTCACACTCTTTCCCATCCTTTCACTCTATCTCTCCCATCTCATACTCTCTCTTTGCCACCCCTACTCTCTCTCACACTCTCACACTCTCTCCCATCCCCTAGACTCTCTCTTTCATAGACACACACACACACACACACACACACACTCCCATCCCCCCTCTCTCTTCTCTCCCATCCCCTACTCTCTAGATTTTTCACATGCACTCCTATCCCCCTCTCTCTATCTCCCTCTCCCTACTCTCTCACACTCTCTCCCATCCCCTACTCTCTCTCTCACAATCTCTCCCATCCCCTACTCTCACTCTCTCTCTCCCCCATCCCATTCTCTCTCTCTGCCACCTCGTACTCTCTCACACACTCTCTCCCATCCCCTACTCTCTCTTACACACACTCCCATCTGCCCCTCTCTCCCATCCGCTACTCTCTCTCTCTCTCTCCCCTCTCCCATCCCCTAAACTCTCTCTTTTGCAGATACACACTCCCATCCCCCTCTCTCTCTCCCCTCTCCCATCCCTTACTCTCTAGATCACTCACATGCACTCCCATCCCTCTCTCTCCTCCTCTCCCACTCCCTCTCTGACCACTTGCTATCTCTCTCTCTCAAGTTCTCTCTCTCCCTCTCTACTCTCTCTCTCTTTCCCATCCCCTACTCTTACTCTCTCTCTCTCTCCAATCCCCAACTGTCTCTCACACTCTCTCCCATCCCCTACTCTCTTTGACACTCTCTCTCATCCTTTCACTCTATCTCTCTCATCTCGTGCTCTCTCTCTCTTCCACCTCCTACTCTCTCTCACACTCTTTCCCATCCTTTCACTCTGTCTCTCCCATCTCGTACTCTCTCTTTTCCATCCCTTACTCTCTCTCACACTCTCACACTCTCTCCTATCCCCTACTCTCTCTCTCTCTTTC
This sequence comes from Cupressus sempervirens, assembly GCA_028749045.1. Taxonomy (NCBI): domain Eukaryota; kingdom Viridiplantae; phylum Streptophyta; class Pinopsida; order Cupressales; family Cupressaceae; genus Cupressus; species Cupressus sempervirens. The sequence goes on along the minus strand of CM053787.1, from coordinate 682,945,784 downwards.
ACAGACACACACACACACACACACTCACACTCCCATCCTCCCTCTCTCTTCTCTCCCATCCCCTACTCTCTAGTTTTGTCACACGCACTCCCATCCCTCTCTCTCCTCCTCTCCCACTCCCTCTCCTAGGTCACCTACTATATCTCTCTCTCAAGTTCTCTCTCTCCCATTCCCAATTCTCTCTCACACTCTCTCCCATCCCCTACTCTCTCCCATCCTTTCACTCTGTCTCTCCCATCCTGTACTCTCTCTCTCTCTGCTGTCCCCCTACTCTCTCTCTCACTCTCTCCTATCCTTTCACTCTATCTCTCCCATCCTTTCACTCTGTCTCTCCCATCCCATACTCTCTCTCTGCCACCCCCTACTCTCTCTCACACTCTCACACTCTCTCCCATCCCCTACTCTCTCTCTTTCATAGACACACACACTCTTATCCACCCACTCTCTTCTCTCTCATCCCCTACTCTCTACATATATCACGCACACTCCCATCCCCCCTATCTCTCTCCCTCTCCCTCTCCTACCACCTACTAGATCTCTCTCTCTCAAGTTCTCTCTCTCCCTCTCTACTCTCTCTCTCTCTCTCCCATCCCATCCCTTACTCTCACTCTCTCTCTCTCTCTCTCTCTCTCTCTCTCTCCCATCCCCTACTCTCTCTCACACTCTCACACTCTCTCCCATCCCCTACTCTATCTCTCTTACAAACATTCCCATTCCCCCTCTCTCTCTCTCCCTCTCCCACTCCCTCTCCCACTGCCTACTTTCTCTCCCCCATCCCCTACTTTCTCTCTTTCATAGACACACACTCCCATCCCCTACTCTCTAGATTTGTCACAAACACTCCCATCCCCCCTCCCTCTCCCTCTCCCACTCCCTCTTGCACCACCTACTATCTCTCTCTCTCTCAAGTACTCTCTTTCCCTCTTTACTTTCTCTCTCCCATCCCCTACTCTCACTCTCTCTCTTCCATCCCCTACTCTCTCTCACACTCTCTCCCATCCCCTACTCTCTCTCTCTCTCTCTCTCACCCCCATCCTGTACAAGCTCTCTCTACCACCCCTACTCTCTCTCAAACTCTCACACTCTCTCCCATCCCCTACTCTATCTCTCTTATACACATTCCCATTCCCCCCCCTCTCTCTCTCTCACACACTCCCTCTCCCATTTCCTACTCTCTCCCATCCCAAAATCTATCTCTCTTACACACTTCCATTCCCCCCCTCTCTCTCTCTCCCTCCCACTCCCTCTCCCATCGCCTACTATCTTTCTCTCTCTCACTCTCTCCCTCTCTCTCCCATCCCCTACTCTCACTCTCTCTCTTTGCCACCCCTACTCTCTCTCACACTCTCACACTCTCTCCCATCCCCTACTTTCTCTCTTACACACACTTCCATCCCCCCTCTCTCTCCCTCTTCCACTCCCTCTTCCATTGCCTAATCTCTTTCTCTTCCATCCACCCTCTCTCTCCCTCTCCCACTCCCTCTGCCATTGCCTACTCTCTTTCTATCCCATCCCCTACTCTCTCTATCTCTCTCTCCCCTCTCTCATTCCCTACTCTCTCTCTTTCACACACACCCATCCCCCCTCTCTCCTCTCCCATCCTCTACTTTATCTCTCACTCGCTCTCCATCTCCCACTACCTACTCTCAGTCTCTCTCAGTCTCTCTCTCTCTCTCTCTCTCTCTCACTCTCACTCTCTCTTTGCTACCCCCTACCCTCTCTCACATTTTCACACTCTCTCTCTTTCTCTCTTACACACATTTCCATCCCCCCTCTCTCTCTCCCTCTCCCACTCCCTCTCCCATCGCCTACTCTCTCTTCCATCCCCTACTCTATCTTCCCCCTCTCCCATTCCCTACTCTCTCTCTTTCACACACATGCACTCCCATCCTCCTCTATCTCGCTCTTCCTCTCCCACTCTGTCTCCCACCACCTACTCTCTCTCTCTCCCAACTTGTACTCTCTCTCACACTTCCTCTCTCTCCCATCCCCTACTTTTAATCTCTCTCCCCCATCCCATACTCTCTCTTTGCCACCTCTACTCTCTCTCTCTCACACTTCCTCTCTCTTGCATCTTGTACTCTCTTTGCCACCCCTACTCTCTCACATTTCCTCTATCTCCCATCCTATACTCTCTCTACCACCCCTACTCTTTCTCACTTCCTCTCTCCCCTCTCCCATCCCCTACTTTCTCTATATCTCTCTCACACACACAAATAGCCATTCCCTCACCCCACCCCCCAGCTCTCTCTTGGTTTTGGTTTGCAATTTAGATCTCAATAGTGCGTGCACACTACCTCAAATTCAATAGAATTTTAATAGCGCGTGTGCGCTATTCAAAGCTTTGCATTAAAACCAAGCCTAAGGCTTGGTTTTTCCTTGGAGATCCAACCCAAAGGTTTGGAGTTTATAAATGGGTCTGAGACGTGTTTTTCAGCAAACATACAAAAAATGATTGATTTTTCTTGTGTGCTCCCCTTCAAGATTCCTCATGGTTGGGTATCGATAAGATCAGGTTACATAACATTATAGGTCTCTGTGTTAGCTATCTAACCATATAATTTATTTTTAATTTGAACTATTTTAAGTCTTTCATCTATAATTTCTTTTGAATGTATGTTCATTTTTTGTCAAAAAACACCATGTACTAATTGGGCTGTAGATTTTAGCTCATTCATCGAATTTTGTAACAACTTAGTTTTTTAGAAACTAGACTCCATTCTACACACTTTGAAAAAAAGAAGTTTTGATTTTAGATTAGTTTTCAATCATTTCTAGGGGGAGCACACAGATATTTCACATTTTTGGGATGGGTCTAATTAAAAAATTCATTAAAAAAAAAATACACATTATAAAATTACCTGAAAAATTTGGGATAAACTACATAGTGTTAGGTAACTTTTGACTAGAGCGATTAAAGAATTTCAAAAAAAAAAGTTAAAATTTTAGGGGGGACACACTTTGTACTATGTTATGTTTTTTTGGAATAAACAGTACCACTTTTTGTGGCCCCCTTTTTTGAGGACCTAAAACTAAACCATTTTGAAAAAAAATTAGTAGTTTAGAAACTAGATTCAAAGGACTATGACTTTTGTTTTTGTCATATCTTAAAATTTTGAGCGTAACTATCTTCAAATTCTTGTTGAAGTCCAAAATTTTCTGATTTCAGGAAAAATGTGTCCACTTATACCCCCCTTTTGGCACCACAACTTTGTGCACTTACCCAGAATGTGACGCATCTTTTGGATTTCACAAATCTTATATGGTTTGAAAGTTATAGCTATTTTTCAACCAGTATGTCAATCAACACTTTGTAGCTAACTCCATTAGAAAATAAGTAATAATTACTTATTGAACTTGTAATTTGACAAAACTTACATTTATGAAAAGCTAAGAACATTCTTAAGAAACCCTTTTCATTACATCAAATTTTGGTTTTAAAAAAGTCATCAGCTACATGCTTGAAGTAAAAAACACATAAGAACATGCCAAAAACACATTTGCAGGATGTTTTAAAGATGACCATATAAGGTTGGTATTGAAAGATATAGTAGGAATTATAAAGGTATTAATTGTTTTCATTTAGTATTAGGATGGGTGGGAAAAAAGTGGGAATAGATTTTGAAATTCTTTGAGGCATTTTAGAACTACATATTTTTCAGATCGCCACTTTTTGGCACACCATGATCCTGCACATACCCGAATAAGAAAGCATTTAATCTTTGGACCATTGATCAGAATGATAATTTTCTAATACTACAAATTAGATCTAATATTTTTTTGTTTTTTTATTGTTTTGTTTCCATATAGAGAGCATTCATTTGCGATGGACAATATGCCAAATTAGTTCAGGATTTAGTACAGCTTATTATGCATATTAGATAACAATAGGCCCAATTCAAGTGCTTATTAATTTTTTTTTACCAGTGTGCCCTACTCCTTCACAAACATGATATCCTAGTTTTGGAAAATGTTTTCCAGCAAATGAGATTTCATATCCATTATACACCTGCTAAAGCAAATGATGCTTATTGTAGTATTATTCTCAAAAATGTATTCTCAAAAATGTATATCTCTGCCATTCGGTTTCCACAACAACATTAGCCCAAACTAAAATGGTAGCCAAGAAGAAAAAAATTACGAATAATAGTCTCTTTTTGCAACTAAAATAAATTTAGTGCTCTGTCATGTCTGCATAAACTCGCTATAATCCATGCGTAGTCAAGTACCTCATTGTATATGGAATCTAGAGTGCATGTTTGTAAGTGCTTTGTCAATAATTTTTCATTGTTCACTGAAAAAACTTGAATATAAATTCTATCATTGTGCTTCCTCTATAAAAGGAAAGCCCAGCTTGGAGGTTGAATGGCCTATCTAAAATAGTTGGCCTACAAGAGACGGTGTACAAATTTTTTTATCTCTCCAATCATATTTATATGTTATAGAATTGAACATCATAGGTTGTAATTGAACCTGCTCTGATACCATGTTAAATTTATGGAATTTGTTAAATTTATAGAATTGCTGCAATATGTAATAGCATTTCCTTGTAATTAGGTATATGTTTTCCATATGCAACATCCTCCTTTTCTATTGAACATAGGTCATGAATAGACATGTCCCTTCATGGGACATGTCTATTCAATAATCAAACAATTATTTTATATAAACTTAACTATTGTTATATATATATATATATTTCTCTCATATAAAATGTTTATATCTCACATAATATTATATCTCATATATAATTGCATGTACAGTCATATAGTTATCCGACTGAAGCTACCAAACATTAATAGACCCAAATCAATTAGGTCAGGGTGAACTGATGATATGTCAACTTTGGGTTTTAGATTAGTTTGATAGGATGGAGCTAGAGTGAAAGTTTTGAATAAGGTGGAATTGGACATAGGTGCATCATCTAAGTCATGGAAAAAAACATGTTCATCAATACAAGGTTTGTCATTTAGGTTCATGTGGTCAAAAATTTCATTTATGTTTATGGTTTTGGTTGATGGAGGAGAATGCTAAGGTGTATCCCATCTCATATCTATGATAATTGGCCATGCTAGAATGCTCATAAGATATTTATTCTACATAATGCATGATTTTCTTCTCACGAGGCAATACAAAGTTTGCAATTTTGATTTCTTTTAGAAATAAATATTAATGTGTCTTGCTAATTTAGTTGTGTTTGTGATGCAATTCCTAGTTTTTTTCAACAAAAACCTCTTTCTCATCTATAGTAATATAAAAAATGAACCACACTTGTTTTGGATTGACCATACCCAAGTATTCTTGTGTTCCCTTGGGTAGGTGGTAGCAATAGATCCATGAATCCTTGTTGTCTAGCACCTAGGCTCTTAGTTCCAAAATACCCAAAATGGTGTCACATAGTGAATCCATGTAGTACCTCCCAAATTTTCATTTTATTCCATATTTTTATTTGCAGGATATCCTTTTATTATAATTTTATTATCTTACATGATGAGATTCATAAATGATTATTCCTTATTTTGATTGCTAGTCATTTTAAATGTTAGACTATGTTGCTATTTTAATTTGATCATATTTACATGATGATGGTAGTTATGTGACATGATGCTTTATGATGATATCTAGTTTGTTTTGCATTCAAATTATCGATTATGGATTATGCATCTAGATTTTTTTGTTGGACTATACATATACGTGTTATTTCTTGGAATCATATGTATGATGCTTATATGTTGTAGATATTAGCATTAGTTTTATTCAATATATGTTTATATATATATATATATATATATATATATATAGTGTATCTTTTATATCACACCAATGTTATGCATTTTTATGATTGGTGCTAGTACCAAGCGAGATGAAGTTGTAGTCTCTGTGTCCTACTCTCCTTCATTGTGATTATTTGCATTATATATGCTTTAACTATTTATATAAAAAACATCTGTACTTGATGTTTGTATATTTACTAAGCAAGTAGTAGGTATATCCAAGTTGATTTGAGAGAATTGAGTGGGTACCTATATCCCCAAAAGTGGCATTAGGAGATAGCATTTTTGGCCTTGCATATTGAGTCAATGTCATCCCTATATAGATGGTGTATTTGTATCATTGATATTGTTGTCCCTCTACTACTTGTGGTAAATATGAACTTTATGATGAATTACGTGACTCGACTCATAAGTGTCTCTATGCATTTAGAGTTCTATAATTATGGTGGAAAGTGTTTATTTAAATGCAATTTTTGTTGTATTTGGAGAGATTTTAATTATTTAATTTTAATTTTCCAACTAAATTTTCATAGTTGAATTCCATACACCTAAAATTTATCTATTTAATTTTGGTAAAGGCGTCAATTGGTTATTCAAAATATTTTTAAGTAATCTAATTTATCTTTTATTTTTGTTAAATTTCCTATATTAGAAAACAAGGGTTTAAGTCCCACTTTTCTTTTGTGTGCTTTATATTTAGACTCTTTTTCTCGCAAAACCTCTTGGAGATAAATAATCTTTTTCTTGTTGTGGAAGATTCATGCATTGGATCTTTACGAGGAGTAGCTCATTGGATTTAGGGTGCGATTCTTTTATCTTTCCCAAAATTCTCATTCAGTTGGGCATTATATCCATTTCTTGCTCTATTTTTTGATATTTGGCTCTTTTTCTTGAGGTAGGGATCTTGAGATCTTCCTTCATGCTTTGTATTTTTGAGAGATTTGAATTTCTTTATTTTCATGGGTTGATAAATAGTGTCTCCCCATAGTCTTGTTTTCTTTCATTGCCCTATTGGTTAGGAATGAACATTTGATGTTTTATTTGTGTGGGGTTAAAAGTCATGGCACCATTTTGATGTCAAATTTTGCAAACATTCTTCGATATTATATTTTATGATATTTTTGGTAGTCCAAATACACAACACAAATGATAGTAGGTTTTGATTTTTTTGAATTTCAAGAAGTTTGAATTTTGGGCATTTTTATGTTTGCACCATTTTGCGTGCTATCCAAATTTGTACTAGGACCTTTTTTGACATTTTTTTGTTTGCAGGATTGGATTTTACTCCATGTTTTGAATTATTCCATTATTTTAATTTGTAGTTTCTAGATTTGTAGATGAATTCTTAAATTCCTAGCAAAGTGCCTGGTTGAGTGTGTTTGTGCATTTTCATGAGATATTGGTATTTTTCCCATTGATTATTTTGGATTGCATTGAGATACACGGTTACGATGTTTGAGTTCACCCACAATCATATTGAGTGTTCCTTCATAAGATCTTGCAAGACTCATAGTCTTGGCTTGAGGCCAATTGGGTCCCTTTGAGTATTGCGGTGTTTTTGGATTTTGGCATTTTGGCTTGCATTGTGCTTCTTGTTGTACAATAAGAGGGTTAATGTTTGGGTGGATGGTGGAGTGGCTTCTCATAGTTTCTCTTGCCCAAAAGTGTCTGATTCGCATAAAGTGTAGAGGTTTTCAATAGTGATAACTTAAATAAACACATTAAAGTAATAAAACATAATAAGAAACAGAAATTATGAATACCTAACCTCTTGAGGGAGTTGATCAAAGGTGAGCTAGTGTTTGACCTCCCAAAAGAGTTGATCAAATAAATAATATATGGCCTCCAATGGGAGTTGTTAAGTAGATCAGATTATTGATAGAGGAATTTATTTATTTTCAATGTAATATATGTGAACTATCACTGTTAGAATCTCCTTTTTATTTGACATAATTCTTCCTTTTTTATAGGGACATACAAGAAGATAATAATGAATTTATTTGAAAGTATATTTGTAAATTCATGGGTGTACACACACACACACACATACATGCACATACATACATATATACATACATACATATATATATATATATTTACACATACACACACACATATATGTATATACATAGACATAAATTTATATATACATAAATATGTATATATACACATACATATATATACATACATATATCTATGTATGTATATATTATAGATATATATATGTGTGTGTGTGAGTGTAAATATAAATATAAATATATATACATATATACATATATATGTATGTGTATAGATGTATATTTATATATATGTATATGTATAAATATATATGCATATACATACATATACATACACACACATGTACATATATATATATATACACATGTGCTTATATATATACATATAATTATATTACTGAAAAATAACATACAATTCATGTTTAGTGCCAATACATAGTATCTTGTATTGGTACTCAATGTGAATTGTATTTATTTTTTAATTACACATACACACGCATATATACACAACAATATATATATATATATATATATATGTGTGTGTGTGTGTGTGTGTGTGTGTGTACACACACATATGTATGTATCTATATATACATAGATATATAGATGTCTATATATATATATATATATATATATATATATATATATATATATATATATATATATATATATATATATATATATATATATATATGTATGTATGTATGTATGTATGTATGTATGTATGTATGTATGTATGTATGTATGTATGTGCACACACACACACACACACACAATTGTATTGTTGAAAAATACATACAATTCACATTGAGTGCCAATACATACTACATTGTATAGGTACTCAATGTGAATTGTATGTATTTTTTAATTATACACACATGCATACATATGTACACATATATACCTATATATGTATGTACACACACACACACACACACACATGTATATAATTGTATTCTTGAAAAATAGATACAATTCATATTGAGTGTCAATACATAGCATCTTGTATTGGTACTTAATGTGAATTGTATGTATTTTTTAATAGTACACACATATACATAAATATATTATGTATGTATATATACATATATCTATAGATATGTACACATATTTGTTGATATATATATGCATACATACATATGTACATATAGATATTTGTCCCCACACACACACACACACACACACACACACACACACACACACACACACACATACATATATTTATGTTTGCGTGTGTACTTGAAAAATACATACAATTCACATTGACTGCCAAAACAAGATGCTATGTATTGGCACTCAATATGAATTGTATGTGTTTTTCAAGAATACAATTATATACATGCGTGTGCTATGTATGTGTGTGTGTATGTATGTATATATATGTAGATATGTATGTATATATGTATGTGTGTGTATAATTGAAAAATACATACAATTCACATTGAGTACCTATATAGTCTAGTATGTATTGGCACTCAATGTGAATTGTATGTATTTTTCAACAATACAATTGTGCGTGTGTGTAAATATGTATGTACACACACGCAAAAAAAGAAGAAGTTTGAAGGTCAAAATTAATATATGAACTTTTATTAGTTCATTTATTAAGTCATACTATTTTACACTCTTCTTTTATGCTCTTTATTTATTTATTTTTAGCTTTTTTCTATTTAATTTAATTTCTTTGGTTCTCTCATTCATTTGACTCTCATTTATTTTATTTTATATTTTATATTAATTCATTATTTTAATTTTATTTGATTTGTTTATTTTTAATTTTAATATTAGAAAAAACTAATATAAAGATTATTAACAATTCATATATTACTTCCTTTTTATTTTGCCTTTTAATATTCTTTTCTTTTGTAGAATTAACTTTTAAACCTTAGTAAATAGAATGAACTTAGAAAGGAATTAATATATAAATTATAACAAGTTCTTCTACTAATCTCTACTATATAAATTCATACTATATTAAACCTCTTCCTTTGTATATTTTCTATTTATTAATTTATGATATTTCTTATATATACATATACATATACATATACATATGTACACACACATATATTATATATATATGAATGTGTATATATACATATATGTATATATGTATATATGCATATGTATATATACATATATATATACACATGTATGTATGTATATATATACATATATATACATATATTGATGCAGGAGCATCCTAGGTGTAAGAGCAATCTTACATGACCCAAAAAAAATAATTCTTGTCATTCTTTTCTATTTTAATAAGAACTAGTAGATAGGGTGGTTACTATTTATAAGAACTTGCTATTTGTACTAAGTTTCTCATATGAGCTCAGAATGTTCTCATTTTCTAAATGAAGGTTTATTTTGAAATTATAAGCCTACCATAAAAATTTCATTGCTCTACCTTAAGTATTAGAGAAGTTATTGTAGATTATTGGTTGAAAAAATTGCAGAAAGATCTTTAGGCTTATTGATGGAGGGCTTAGAGTGCTTGGATGAGGTTTGAAAACTTGATAGAAAAGAACTCATGTCATTTCGAACCTACAGATCAAGAGCTGGCATTTCTAAAAAGTGGTTATAATAGAATCAAAGCAATGGTTCAAGAGTTATGGCCTTCCAATGTTGGGCTACCAAAATATCTACAATAATTTGACAAAAATGTATTTAGCCAACTCTATATGTATTGTTAGGGTCTATCAACCCTAAGTTTGAGCATCTAGAACCTTCCCCAATAGCATAAAATTACCTATTTAATTAAGGCCTAAACATTGTCTAGGACAACTCTAGGTGGTAGTTCACAACTTAGTCTTGTAGATTACTATAATGAAGGTGCCCATGTGGGTTAGCCTATTGTAATTGTGAATTTTGTAATTTTGCATTTGCGGCAATAATAAGAATGCCATATTTTGTTTTTGCATTTGCAGTTGTTTCTTTGTTTTTGTTGTGAGTTTATGGTATTAAGGGGAGCACCCTTTATCAAGTGGTATCAGAGCTAGAGTTCTTGAGTGTATGGATAGATCACCAACTATGAGACAATTTGCACTAGGATTGTGGTTTGGGCTGAGCGTGTAGATAGATCACTAATTGAGAGGTAGTTTGCACTAGGGTTTCAATGGAAGTGCAAAAATGCCTCCACAAAGAGAGTGTGCCGAAAGATTTGTAGGTGTTACACCTAAGGATTTTAGAACCCTCCAAAGATAGATGCAAGCATTGGAAGAACAAATGTGTAGAGGAATAAATCTACCTATAAGAGATGAAAGTGAGGATGAGGATGAAGTAGAAGCCAATGTCAAAACAGAGGTAGTTCTAAACTTAGAGGAAGAGAGGCTTTTAAGGCCATCTCCAAGATTGAAAAATGACCTAAGTTTGAGGTTCCCATATTTTTGGGAAATCTTAACCTAGAGTAGTTGATTGATTGGATCAATGAATTGGATGAGTACTTTGAGACTTTGAGTATGAAGATATTGAGGATCTTGATAGGGTCAAGTTTGCAAAGGAAAAAATAAAGGGACATGCAAAGATAAAATCACTAGATGGGATTGGATGATAGCTAAATTGAAGTGACAATTCATTCCTGTGGATTATGAGCTTGATCTATTGAAGAAAATGCAATGGTTAAAGCAAGAAGGAAAATATGTTCAAGAGTATACTGAAGAAGAAATAGAAGAGGTACCTATAGAAGTTGCAAATATGGTGGAAGAGTTTTCTGATATTGTATTAGATAATGTACCTAATGGATTGCCCCCAATAATGAAGATTAGTCACTAGATATATTTGGTTCCAGGAGCTAGTTTTCCAAACAAGGTAGGGCACATAATGATACCAGCAAAAAATGAAGAGTTGAATAGACAAGTTCATGAGTTGTCATAGAAGGGGTTGATTCAAGAGAGTCTAATTCCATGTGCTATACCAGCTATATTAGCACCAAAGAAGAATGGAGAATGGAGGATGTGCACAAATTCCCATGCTATCAACAAGATCACAATCAAATAAAAATCTCCATTGCCAAGGATGGATGATATTATGGACTATTTGAGTGGAGCTGAGTATTTTGCAAAGATAGATATGAAGAGTGGGTACCATCAGATTCATATCAAAGAAGGTGATGAGAAAAAGACTACTTTTAGGACCAAAGAAGGATTTTACAAGTGGTTAGTCATGCCTTTTGGGCTAACCAATGAACCAAGCACTTTCATGAGGTTCATGAATGAGATATTAAAGGAAATTTTGGGTAAGTTTGTCATTGTTTTTGATTAAGTAAAATAGGTTTTATAGGGATCTTGAAACCTAAAAGTATTATAGCATATAAAAAATAGAAATATTCAGTAATGTCCAGCATAAACGAAGCAGCTTAACAAAAACCAACCTTAAAAACTGGCCCATGGCTAGGAACAAAAAACCAACAATACTAGAACAAAAAAGAACCATCTACACTAGGAAAGAACAACAACCTAACTATCAATTCTCTTTATCAAGAAGGTACAGGGATTCTAAAGCTTCTATGGTCTTCCTGTTGTCCACATCCTCCTAGTCTTGGTTCTGAGCATCCACCTAGTCTTAGTTCTGAGCATCCACCTAGTCCTTGGTATCTTTCAGATAATCCTTGGCCTACCCATTTTCTAGGTTGGACTTCTCCAGTATTTCCTTGCCAAATCCAGCACTAAGAAATGATTCACCTAGGCTATTAATATTTTCATTCAATGTATTCAAGGTGGCGATCACCTGATTCGCCAGGTTCTAGTGGAAGAACTCCATCCTTTGGACTCTTTTTTCAACCTTTGAGATTCTCTCCTCCTATTCGGCCTTGTGATCTTGGATGTTGATATGCTATTGGCTTCCATCCTGACTTCTATCCTCTTCATTGTGCCCCTAGTCACTACCTCTTTTTTGGTCACCTTCTTGGCTTTTTCTCCTTTTGAGTTCTTCAATTTCATGGAACAACGATTTGATAGAATAGAAATTGTATATCATGCTATTCCTAGCATTGTTCAAAAGGTTAAGCCCAGTTTCCCTTGCATTATCTAAGATCACCACTAGACTAGGATCAATGAGATCATCATAATGGGTTTTGCCATCAATGTCCTCCATCACTTGAATATTCAAAGGTTCCTTGACAATCCCCAATTTGGCTTTATTTGAATTAAACTTCCTCCAAGACCTCCTCCTATTTTTTGTTATTACCTCCCCACTTTATTTTCCTAGAATGTCTAGAGTTGGGGAGGAAGTGGGGCCAGGGCCAAGAATCTTAGGAATCTGGTCTTTGGTGTCAAAGGCCTCATCTACTTTCCTTTTCTTAGGATTCTTCACAACGTCGGTAGAATCCTCCTCCTCCTTTTCACTATCCCTCCCCTTCTTCTCCTCCTTCTCATCATCCTCTTCCTTCTTCTCTTCCTCTAAATCAGTGTCCTCTTCATCCTTATTATCCTCCTCCACCTTTTCAGGCTCAAGCTTAGGGGAATGAGGGGTAAACCTCTCGGGCCCTTTCTATAGGGAATGCGAGTAGAGGGTTTCCTTTCTTCTTTGGATTTAGAATCCTCTTCTTCTAATTTTATGCTTTGCACTTCCTCAGAATTTGAGCTCCCAGTTTCCTCGGAAGCACACCCAGCATCACCAAGGGATTTTACCATGGTTTGAGCCTTTAGATACTCCTAAACTAGGAGGAGTAATCCCTCATGGAGAGCTAGATTAATAATGGAGGTGAAAAGGTAGAAAGGAAAATAAATTTTGATTCTATGCCTAAAGTGATTAAGCAAGACAAAATGATGCATTCTTATCCTGTCAAATTTGGGGTCCAGGGAAATATACTCAATGATGATCCTGAGAACATACCTCCATAGCTTTTTGATTGACTCCATCTTGTAGTACATCTCTACCTTGACGAGCTTGTTCAGCTCCTTTTCATCCTTCGCAAAAACTTTGATAGCGTTTATCGACATTTTCTTATCTCTGAAAAAATTGGTCCCTTCCAGAGGGATTTTGGAAACCCTGGCTATCAATTCCGCATTGATATGGTTGGTGACCCCATCAATTTTGACTCTCCCATTTTTCTAGGAATCCACCATAACCTTGGTTATCCCCACATTGAAACCATGGAGCTTCTCTAGGAATTGAGAAATCCTACCCTTTTCCAGTTTACGCCAAACCTTTGGTTTCTCCTTCTAGTTTCCTGCCTCTCCTGATGGCTCCCTCCTATTTCTCTCTCCACCATAGTTTCTTCTAATACTAAAATCCCCCTCTTGCTCATAGATTTCTTACAAACATTAGCCTTCTTCAGACTATGAAACTGTAAGATGTTTTCAAAAACACACGTATTAATGGTAGTATTCAAAATAGCCCTTAAAACATGCCATACATACATGCTATTATGATAAAAGAGTTTCGCATGATTTTTAATAACTCCCCCTCCTACATGCAATCTTGCAAATCTTTCCATCATTTATTTTGGATATTTCTAGTACTTCCCTAGATGTGATCTTGCAATAGTAAATTATTTATTGCCGCTGAAAAGATGTCGCCAACATGCCATGTCACCTCTGCATTATTGGCGACCACTTCATTGGCAAACTAGTCAACAACTGAATTGGCCTCCCTGTAAACATGGATGATATAGGTCTTGTTGAACTTGCTCAGGTTAGACTTTAATTCCTCTATTATAGTTGCAATGGTCCATGAGGGCCTAACATGACCATTGAGACAATTAATGATGTTTAATGAGTCCCCCTCTAGCCATAGGTTCTCAATCCCAGAAGCCAAGGCCAGCTTAATAATGTAACTAGTAGCACTGGCTTCAGCAAAATGGTTTTTCTGATATCCAAGTGGGCAAGAAAAAGCTACAACTCCTCCCCCATAGCTATTCCAAATGATGCCTCCACTGCTCGTAGGTCCTGGGTTCCCTTTAGCAGCCCCATCAAAATTGGCCTTGAACCAATTTTCAGGGGGAAAAGACCACCTGGCCTCCTATCTTTTTCTATTCCTTTCCATTTTCCTCTGTTTGTTGTTCCCTCCTACAATATTTCCTTCCTTAGTGGTGGCAAAGTTCTCCTTCATTAGACCTTCAATTTTCTTAGCATTGAAAAACTTAGGGGATTCCTTGTCTCTGAAAATTTGGTTATTCCACTCTTTCCAAATACCCCAACAAAAATGCGGAGGGACTAGGAGCCAATTAATTGGGAAATTAAACCATTATGTGAACTCCTCCATTGGCTAAAGAAATCTTGAATGTTGGCCAGAGGGCACTAGTTGACCCCAAAGTCCCTGGTAAGGAGGTTCCAAACATTAGAGGAATAGGGACAATAGATAAATAAATAATTGACCGTTTCCAAAGCATGCTTGCATAAACTGCATTTGTTGGGGATAAGCTGACCTCGCTTAGCAAGATTTTCTAGAGTAAGGATTTTGTCTTGGAGCAAAAGCTAGAAAAATATATTAATTTTTGGGGTAAGATCAGGGATCCATGCCTTTTCCTAGATGTGTTTCTCCATTCTATCCAATAGAGAAAAGTATCTAGAGGTGACAAAGTAATGGCCATTCGAGTTTCCTCCCCAAATGACTTCATCGTCCTTATTATTTATTGGAATAGCATTTAGAGTAATCATTAGAGAATTAAGAACAAGGGATATCAAAGACAAGTCCTACCATCCATTACCTATTCTATAATCACTTCTTCTTATGCATGGCTCTACCCATCTACCATAATTAGGGTGGTTAATGAGAGGTCCCTGGCTAGTCCAGTCATCCTGCCAAAATAAGATTTTCTCACCTTTGCCAACTTTCCATTTCACCTTGGAATTAGCCAAAGTCATAGCCTTTAGGATCACATTCCATATGTAAGATCCTTGAGCGATATCAGCCTCATGAAGCAAAAGGCTAAGTGACTGCCTTCTTAGATACTTTTTAGTCATGATTTCCTTCCATTCTCTTGTACTTTGAAAGATTTGCTAGATCTGTTTGGCTAGAAGGGCATTGTTAAGATGTCTAATTTTTCTAATACCAAGGCCTCCATAACATTTGGGAAAGAAAACATGGTCCCAGGCAACTAAATAATATCTTTTATGCTCTTCAACCCCTATCTAGAGAAAGTCCCTTTGAATCTTATCCATTTTGTCAGCTTGCTTAGTTGGGATCCCAAAGAGGCTTAAGGCATAAGTGGGGAGGTTTTGTAAAATTGATTTCACAAAAGTGCATTTTCTTGCCTAGCTAAGAGATGCACCTTTCTAGCCTGCAAATTTCTTGTTGAATCTATCTATGATGCTATTCCAAAAAGATTTTGGGGGTTTGGAACCCAAAGGCATACCAAGATAACTTGTAGGAAGAGTGCCAATACCACTTCCAAATATATGAGCAATTTTCCTTTGTCTCTCCAGCAGAGTATTGATGAAGTAAACATAACTCTTGTCCCAGTTGATATCTTGGCCTAAACCCCTAGTATAAGTATTTAGCAAGCCCTTGAACTCTCTAGCCTCATGGACCATGGCCTCACCCTGAGGATAGTATCATCCACAAATTGATGGTGGGTGAAAGAAAGATGACCAGACAAAGGCTTGAGACCTTGCAAACTCTAGTCCTATCTTTTTCTTAAAATAAGTCTTCCCAGATAGTCAGCCAAAATGATGAAGAGAATAGGAGATAGGGGATCACCCTGTCTCAACCCTCTTGAAGGGAAAAAGAATTTTGAAGGGGAGCCATTAACTAGAATAGATAAAGAAGGGAAAGAAATAAGCTGTGAGACGAGTTTACAAACCTAGGAGTCAAAGCCAAAAGCTTTGAGGACCACCATCAAGAAATTCCAATCCACCCTATCATAAGCTTTGGACATATCAAGCTTGAGCAAGAAATCTTGCCTCTTCCTAGCTTCAAGAGAGTGAATCACCTTGTGCACTGTGATAATAGAATCTAAAATTTGTCTCCCTGGAATAAAGCCACTTTGTTGAGGGGAGATAATTAGGTGAAGAACTCTAAATAGCCTAGTAGTAAGGACCTTGGAAATGATTTTGTAGAATGAGTTACAAAGGCTAATGGGCCTAAATTTATCCATCAAATCTGGCCCTGGGGATTTCAGAATGAGGATCAGAAAAGTGGCATCGAGTTCTTTCAAAAGTTTTTTGGCTTTGAAGAATTCTTGCATAGCCTTCACAATGTCCCCCTTGACCACTTCCCAATAGACTTGGAAGAAGAAAGTCGAGAAACCATCCAGACCGGGGGCCTTATCACCTGGAAGAGAAGTGAGAGCTTGAAAAATTTCCTCTGGGGTAGGAATAGCTTTCAACATAGAGTTATGGTGGGCTTGCAAAATAGCTAGAATAGCAGATAGAATATCCTCCTGATTAGGCCTAGAGAGAGTATGATCCTTAGAGAGGAGAGTAGAGAAGAACTGCACTACTTTATCTGCTATCTCATTATCCTTGGATAATAGAGCCTATCCTTTCCTAATGCTAGAAATCCTATTAGCAGCCCTATATTTTAAGGTGGTTAAGTGGAAGAACCTGGTAATTTTGATCTCCTTCTTTAAGCCAATTTACTCTTGATCTCTGCTTCCAAAAGCATTCTTCCCTAGTGATGATGTTATGAAGATAAGAGAGAATAGAACTTTCCTCCAACTAGTTCTGATCATTATATCCATCTTGCTATATCACTCCCTAAATACTGTGAAGTTGATTAGTCCTCTCATCCTTTTCTTGGAAAATGTGGCCGAAGTCTATTCTGTTCCAGATTTTAATATTTCTTTTCACATTCTTCAATTTTTGGGCCACCCTGAACATTGCAGTACCCTCCACCTTGATGTTCCACCATGAAAAAATCTTTGCTTCCAGTGCTAGATGAGAAATCCACATTTTCTCAAAATGGAAAAGGAAGGACCTTTTGAGGGTAAGGTGACAAACAAAGAGAGATATGGGGGAGTGGTCCGATCCCAATCTAGGGAGGAAAGAAAGCTTGCAAGAGTGAGTTTGCAGACAAATAGGGTAAATAAGGGCTCTATCAAGATAGACCTAGATACAATCCCTTCCAACTCTCCTATTGGACCAAATGAATCTACCCCCCACAAGATCAACATCCATTAAGGCCAAGTTGTTAATGAAGTTTGAAAGGTCTAACTTACTCTCCTGATCCAGGGCAATCCCTCCACTTTTGTCATCATTAGTTAGGGGGGATTTGAGATTCTCCATTATAATCCCTTTGTTTATGTTGTTGGAATTGACAACCTCTGTAAGCTTAACCCAGAAAACCTTTCTCTCCCTTTTGAAATTGGGAGCATAAAGATTTAAAATAAACCAAGATTCATTACTATGTATGTGGGAAACCTTACATAGGAGGGCATTACCTGCATTATAGATTGTAAAAAATTGATAAGCCTTGCCATTATAGAGGATTATCACCCCTCCTATAGCTCCGTCTGAGTCTGTGGCCTTGCAACTCATGTTTTTGTTGAAGGAGATCTTGCCTACCACTTCTTTTCTCATTTTGGTTTCTTGAATCAGTAAAAAGTCTAGTCTTTGGTCTCTGATCATATTCCTAACTAACTCCTATTTGTGAGCCCCATTTAGGCCCCTTATATTCCAAGAGATGATCTTCATTTCTTTCCAGAGTATTCCTTGATGGTTCTCTGGCTCCCATCTACCAAGTTCTTTCTGGCCTCTTCCTATAGTAAATGGTTCATTCCTTCCCATATACTTGATTTTACTCCCAACATTGGCCTTAACCTTGCTTTTGGTTGTCGCT
This sequence comes from Cupressus sempervirens, assembly GCA_028749045.1. NCBI lineage: Eukaryota > Viridiplantae > Streptophyta > Pinopsida > Cupressales > Cupressaceae > Cupressus > Cupressus sempervirens. The sequence continues at coordinate 682,927,267 of CM053787.1, read as the reverse complement.
AGTGATAGAGGAGGATGGTCATAGTTCTTCTTCTTTCTTTTAACCATACTCCAGTCATTGTTACTCTCTTGAGAAAAATTGTCAATCCATTCTTCCCATTGTGATATCTTCTCTAGGGAAGAGTTGTTTATAGACTCTATGATCTTAGTCCCCAGGTCTTTGGATACTACCCTGTTCATCAGAGGCCCAAGACTTCCTGCATGACCAAGCCCATTACTGATAGCTACATTCGGGAGATATAAGTCAGAGATCCTTGGAATCTCCATTCGGGGGGTCTCTTGTCTTCCTTCCTTCTGCTCCTTCTCAAGAATCACATTATCTTCTGCCATAGCTATGGCCACAACAATTGGGCCATCCTTCAAAGGTTCTTTTGGAGCATTACCATGGAGGTTGACCTAAGAATCCAAGACAGGGTGGGATGGGTAGCTACCACTCTTATCACCTTGGACTTCGTCCTGCTTGGCAGAGTTACTCTTAGCCTCCTTGCCATCTTGGTTCTCAGGCTGCTTAGCAAGTTTGCCTCTCTAGATTAGTTTCTTCCTTCCCTTGATAGAGGTTCTAGTGGATTTGGAGTTCTTCTTTGTTTTGGCCGAGTTTGTAGGAACCTGACTTTTTTGACTATTCCACTTTACAGCCTTTGGGCACTAATTAGCTTCATGACTAGCCTTAAAACAAAGGAAGTAGGCAAAAGGTAAAATTTCATAGATCAATTTTTGAGCATGCACCCCAAGTTTTGAGTGGAAAGACATGGTTTCTAGCATGTCCATTCCATCTCTTACCCCTATGCAAATGTGTGCATAGTTGTAGCATCTTTTGGAGGCAGTGATAGGGTCAATAAATAGTAGTTCTCCAAAAGACTTTGCTAACCCCATAAAAACATCTTCATTCCAGTATTCTTAAGGTAGTTTAGGCAATCTATCCCAAATAGGAGCTTGAAAAAAAAAAGAGTCATTCATATTTAGCTTGGAAGACCACTTCTAGAGGATCAAAGTGGAGTGACCAATAGCTCATTGACCTTCACTGACAATGGAAGAAAGATCTTCCATGCAGGTGAACTCAAAATATAGAAAACCCTTAGTCATGGCCATGACTAAAACTTGACCTTTAAGAGCCCATTTCTTCTTAATAAAATTCCCCACAACAACAATATTCGATCTAGGCCCTAGAAATTTTCCAATCAAGGTAGAATCCATGGATCAAATGCCGTGATCCATGATTTCATCTAGGATGGCAATGGCACAAGAACCTTTCTCTATGTCTAGAAGAATCTTAATAGTCAGGAAAGAAGACTTACCTAAGGGCTTGATTTTGAAAAGGGATGACCATTTGGCTGGCTGACCTCCTTTGGGAACCAAAGGAATCTTGTCCACTTCCTTGGGGGAGCATCTGGGTCCGCATCAACATTTTTTAACTAATCCCCTGTATGCAAACCCTAACCGTCCTCCTTCTGCAACCCGTGCTCCAATCTAGGGATCCAATTTTGATGATCCATAGGTATCCTGCTTTTCATAATTCAAATTTTGAAAGCCTCCCCAACCACCACTTGCACTCACCATCTTTAAAATTCATAATAAAGTTGATGTTAGTGAAGATCCCAATTTCTTAATTGTTTACAAATGCATAGATAAGTTAGTTTGATAGGTAGGTAAGTTTTTCATTGTTTACCTAGATGATATTTGGATACTTAGTAAGATAGTGGAGGAGAATTTGATACATATTTGCAAGGTGTTTGATAAGTTGAGGGAAGAAAAGTTGCTGATAAACTTGAAGAAGTAAAATTTTGTAAAGAAGGAGTTGGTGTGCCTAAGATTTGTAGTCTCAGAAGAAGGTTAGAAAATGGATGTAGAGAAAGTGAAGGCTATCCTTGAATGGCCTACTCGAAAGAGTGCAATAGAGGTAAGATCTTTTCATGGACTGACTAATTTTTACAAAAAGTTCATAAGAGGTTTTAGCAGTATTTGTGAACCCCTAATTGAAACATTGAGAGGAGATAGGAAAGAATTTAAGTGGACTATAGGATTCGATAAGAGTTTTAATCTATTGAAATAGAAAGCTAGTAAGCAACCTATTTTAGCACTTCCCGATTTTAACAAGGTGTTTCAAGTAGACTATGATTCTAGTGGTATTGCAATAGGAGCTGTTATGAGTCAAGAAGGTAGACCTATTTCTTACTTTAGTGAGAAATTAAATGATGCAAAAAGAAAATATTCTTTTTATGATCAGGAATTTTATGCTATATAGTTCAAGGATTGAAGAAGTAGAGACACTATCTTCTTCATAAGGAGTTTTTTTGTATAGTGATCATCAAGCTTTGCAATATTTGAATAGTCAAGGAAAATTAAACCAAAGGCATTGGCAGTAGGTTGAGTTTTTGTAGAGTTATACATTTGTTTTGAAACAAAGGAGTGGGAAGTCTAACAAAGTTGCAGATGCTCTTAGTAGAAGATAACTTCTGTTGATAGAAATGTAGATAGAGGTGGTTGGGTTCAAGGAACTCAGTACTTTGTATTCAAATGATCCTAATTTTGGTGAAGCATGGAAGGCTTGTATAGAACTTGTTACACTTGATAGGAAAAAGTGGATGGATTTCATGATATAGGATAGTATTTTATTCAAAGGAAGCCAATTGTGCATTCCCAAAAGTTTAATGAGAGAGAATCTCATTAAGGAGAAGCATAGTCGAGGATTGGTTGGACATTTTGGCAGAGATAAGACCATTGCTTTGGTTGCTAAGAGTTATTACTGGCCATAGTTGTAGCAAGATGTGAAGAAGTTTGTATAGAGTTGACAAGTATGTCATATGGTGAAAGGAGTGAAAGAAAATATAGGTTTGTATCATCCATTACCTATACCAGAGAAGCAATGAGAGGATGTCAGCATGGATTTTGTTGTTAGATTACCAAGGGTGCAAAAAGGGCATGATTCTATTTTTGTGGTGGTTGGGATGACAAATTTTATTCCTCACAAGAAGACTAGTGATGCTATTCATGTAGCAGAGTTGTTTTTCAGAGAAGTGGTAAGACTACATGGTCTACCAAAGAGTATAGTTTTAGATTGAGATACCAAATTTGTTGGGTATTTCTAGCATACATTGTGGAAGAACTCAAAGATAGAGTTAAATTTTAGTTCATCATATCATCCATACACTTATGGATAGAAATAAGTTATGAATCATAGTTTGGGAATCTTGTTGAGATGTTTGGTTGGAGACAAGCCAAAAGGATGGGATATGATTTTACCACAGGAAAAATTTGCATTTAATAATTCTTTCAATAGGAGTATTGGTAAATCACCATTCTAGATTGTATATGGGAGTAGTCCTAAAAATGCTTCTAAATTGTGGTAGTTGGATAAAGGAGAGATAAGTAGTGTTGAAGCTAAAAAAATTGCTGAACACTTGAAGAACATCCATGAGGAGGTGAGGAAGCACATCATAAAGATGAATACACAGTATAAGGCTAAGGCTCATGTGAAAAGGATGTATAAGGAATTTTTGTTTGGAGATGAAGTCATGGCTCATTTGAGAAAGGAAGATTTTCCAGTGGGTACATATAATAAGCTAAAGATGAAGAAGTTTGGACTGTGCAAGATAGTGAAAAGGCATGATTCTGGAAATGCTTATGAAGTGGAGTTACCTATTGAATTGAATATTTCACCAGTATTTAACATTTTAGATTTGATAGAGTATTATGAAGGAGGTCATGGAGATGAAGTTACAAAAGCATAGTGGACTATTCCAACAACTAGTTCAACTACAAAGGATATTGAGGAGATACTAGACAATTATGTTGGAAAAAGTACTAGGAACAGAACTTATGAGGAATATCTAGTCAAATGGAAAGGAAGGCCAATAGAGGACTCATCATGGCTAGCAAGGGTGGAGGTTAACCATCTTGGTTTTCCTCTGAACACTTGAGACATGATGGAGTCACTTCTCAAGTTACCCCAGGTGTTTGATGTGGGAGTATCCTGGGTGTAAGGGCAAGCTTGTGTCACCCAATTTTTTTAAAATTTTTTTATTTTATATTTTATTTTATTCTTTTAATTTTTTTTTTTCAATCTTTTATATTTTAATAAGGACTAGTAGACTAGGTGGTTATTATGAATGGGAACTTGCTATTTTTAGTAAGTTTCTCATACGAGCTTAGAATGTTCTCATTTTCTACATGAAGGTTTATTTTGGAATTATAAGCCTATCATAAAAATCTCATTTCTCTAGCTTAAGTATTAGAGAAGTTATTGTGGATTTTTGGTGGAAAAATTTGCAGAAAAATCTTCAAGCTCATTGTTGGAGGCCTTAGAGTGCCTAAGTGAGGTCTGAAAACTCGATGGAAAGGCACTTACACCATTTAGAGCCTATAGATCACGAGCTGGCATTTCTAAAAAGTGATTATAATAGCCAATCAGAGCAACGGTTCGAGAGTTATGACCTTCCAAAATTGGGCTACTAAAATATCTAAAATAATTTGTCAAAAATATATTTAGCCGACTCTATATGTATTGTTAGGGTCTGTTGGCCCTAGGTATTAAGTTTGAGCATCTAGAACCTTCCTCGGCAACATAAAATTGCCTATTTTAGTAAGGTTCGAACATTGTTTAGGACAACTCTGGGTGGTAGTTCACAGCTTAGTCTTGCAAATTAATGTAATGAAGGTTCCCATGTGGGTTAGCATATTGTAATTGTGAATTTTGTAATTCAGCATTTGCAGCGATAATAAGAAGTCCATATTTTGTTCTCGCATTCACTGTTGTTTTTTTGTTTCTTTTACGAGTTTATGGTATTAAGGGGAGCACCCTTCATCATATATATACATATATATATACATATACATGCACATATATGTATATGTATGTATATATATGTACATGTATATATATATGTATGTATGTGTGTGTATACATATATATGTGTGTTTATATATATATACAATGTGTGTATGTATATGCACATATACTTATAAATGTACATATGTATGTGTGTGTGTGCACACACACACACACATACATATACACACATACATGCATATATACATATATACAAATACATATTATTTTATTCTCTCTTTTCTCTGTTCTATTTTATTTCTTTTCTTTAGTTTCTATTATTATTTATTTAATTTTCAAGGATTCTTTTCTCATTGTGCAATTTGGTGGTCTTGTCAATCTTGGTCTCTGTATTTTTTTTTTTCTCACCCCCTCATCCACTTTTAATCTTGTCTCAGTCTATAATGTGTTATCTTCTTTTCCTTTGCTTTCCTGCATCCTAATGATGGATCTTGTATTATGATCCAAAATGTTGATGCTTACACATTTACACAATCGATTCTAGAAGAAATTGGATATTTAACATGGATTGTAAAATCTAATAGATTTAAGAAAGTAATGTATCCAAATCTAATTGTAACATATACACCCATTAGGTTTAACTCACTTTTTGTTTTCCCTCTAGCCATGCAGATTAGCACAAATAATCACATGAAAGCATATGAGCTAAGGTTACATAAAAGATTATTTGGGAGACAAATTTAATGATTTTGTTTGAACTGTAGATAATGCGAGCGATCCTCAATCTCCTTGGAAGTTGGCTTCTTAAGTGGGTCAAATTATTCATTTGACTTAAATTTTTGACCCCGTTTGTTCTATTCATATAATTTGTGAGTGCACTATTATTGTAGATTCTTTAGCTAAATATGTTTATGATGTTGATTTTAGCTGGAAGCTAATAATTAGGGATCTATTTCTTAACTCATAGTTCAATATATTTTTATCTCCTTTGTTGTAATTTAAGATAATATTTTTTTTGTCTTTTTCTTTATCTCCATTTATTTTTGTTCTCTAAACTTTAATAACAAATGTTGCTTATTTACAAATCTCTATGTATTATCTTAGTTTTTAGTTTACAATAACTTTCTTTTTTATTCAAAAATAATAAAATAAAAAGTAAATGGAATATATTTTTATTAAACTATAAAAAAACAAGAGCTATGATACAGCTTGAGTCTCACCTAATAAAAAAAATTAAGATTAAAACAGATGTATAAATTTTATAGATGATAATAATAAATAGTTAATATTCATAATAAACTATATTATATATTAAGACTTCCTAGAATATTAATATCTTGCTTTATGATGTAAAGGTGTATTGAATAATCCTAAATCTGTATATTTTCACTTCACTTTAAAAATGAACTAAGATTAAAACAGATGTACAAATTTTATAAATGATAATAATAAATAGTTAATATTCATAATAAACTATATTATATATTAAGACCTCCTATAATATTAATATCTTTCTTTATGATGCAAAGGTGTATTGAACAATCCTAAATATGTATATTCTCACTTCACTTTATAACACTCACTTTACTTTACATTATTAATTACATTTTTCTAATTTTAAATACATTTTAATTTGAATGTTTACAATAGAAAGTTCTTTAATTTTTTTAAATTGGTGGGAAGAAAAATATTTTGAATTTTTTAAAAAGAAAAAGAAAAAATCACAACCAAAAATATGTTAAGTCAAGTAGGGAAAAGAAACAATCTTTAAAAATTTAAAATTAAGAAAATGTCTTCAAAACATAACAATTGTAATTTAATATTTTTAGAATGGAGGTAAATTATATCTGTTTGAATAAAAATTAACATACATTACATTACAATTCTGTATTACTTTTATTTTTTATTGGCGAGACAATATTTTGAATTTTTTGAAAAGAAAAATAATAAAACTACTAGCAAAAATATGATAAACCAATTACAAAAAGAAACAACCTTTTATAAATTAAAATTTTAAAAAAAGTTGTGCAAACATTACAATTGTAATTTGATATTTTTGGATTGTAGACAAAGTAGAAAATGAGGTGAAAACATAAGTCTCCGCCTATATAGGCGGGACTAATAAATAAAACCTAGAACTATAAATGTAAGTATTTTTCAAGACCTTTCCTTAAAATTTATTTATATATAATACACACAATAACTAAACAATCTCACTAAAATTTATGACTTTATTTGTAACATAAATTAAAAACATTTAAAAAATGATTCCACTATGATATGTTTTACCTTACTTTATCTTATCTATAATGAATATAGTTAATACAAAAAATTTAAAATGAGCCAACATCAATATAATTGGTGGCAACTACTTATTATAGGTGATTCGAGCTATCTCCTCACAAAATGTATCTTGAAGTCAAAATTTTCAATTTTTTTTAAAGATCTGCCAAAACAAGAATTTGTATTGTTTTCTTCTATTTACTATTGAAATCAACACGAATTCATATTGAAAATTTTCCAAAAATTGTTATATTTTTCATAATTAAAAAGTGCATTCATTATAAGCTACAGGTAATTTTATCAAAACCCTAAAAGATCCAGTACTGATACGTGCAACCCCCTTATCAAGGAAATCTACAACCACGTTCGTTTAGGTACCTCATACATCCATTATAAACGTTGTAGTATGGAAAGTAGCAAGTAAACCTTTCACATGATAATTATTTCACAATTCAAGACGAACTGTCTCAGTTATTACAATTTGATGACTTCAATCTACCTGGCTGTATCAGACTTTGTACATTCTTTTGACAACTTTGTATCTTTCGTCAATTCAAAAGAACAGATTACAACAAACATAAAGAGGCTGATGATAGTCTTTGGCAATGATGGCGTTGATCACGTTAATTTTTTCCAAGTTGAAATGGAAATAAAATAATGGTAGGCTGAATTGAAAATAGATCTGTGATTGTTCAAAGTGGAAGTGCTTACAGATGTGGCATGTTGGAGCCTAATTTTTTTGGCTATTATGCCGGATCTTGTCTTTGAATAACGCTGCAATATAATGCTATTTTATGTAGATATTATTTTTTAATTGATAAATAGTCAATAGTAATTTAAGTTTGTTTAAAGCATATGCAATTACCTTTATTAGTCAAATTTCACTTCAAGCTATTGAACAGACCATTGTGTTAAAATCTTTGTGTTTATAGGTCTGATTGTAATTATTAATATTTGGAAACTAATTTGAATATTGAAAGTTTGATTTTTTTAAAAGAAGAAATTAACTTTTTTTCAATTCACATTTAAAATTCCAATTTTCTTTTGTAAGAGGTAGAGAAAAGAAAATTAAAATCTTATATTAGATTATGTAGGTTTAACCATACACACATAGTAAGTATCATAATAAACAACTATCTTAATCAACATACATAATTATGGTGACTGAATACAAGACTATTCATATTGAGAAAAAGAATATCAATTTGAATATGAAGATCTGATTTTTCCACTATTTGAATAAATATTTTCCAATATGCATTCTTTAATCTATTGGCACTTTAACCATGGTCAAATACACGAGTATTAAGATTGCAACTTTGAAAGAGTAAACATCAATTTGAGTATTGAAAACTTTTAGACAATTGAAAATGAACATATCTCAATTTATGGGTTTAATATATTGTTGTGTCAAACAACTTGCATAAATAAGGCAAATCATCCCATAGATGACTAATAACCTTGAGGGAACAAATAACAATAGAGTCAATTGTTTTTAGTGCATAGTTCTTTAATCTACTATTAGGTTAACGATAGTCTAATACACGAATACAGTGAGAGAATACACATCCATTTAAGTATCAAATACTTAATCAATTTGCATTATTAGAGCTTTTTGCCCTTTAGTTTATGGTGTTATATTATTGTTACTTTGAATAAATCAAATAAATAAGGCCAGACATCAAATACACTATTATTAGCATTAACAAAAAAATACTTTCATTATAAAAGATTTTATCATCCCATAACAAAAGAACAACATTTTTTAGCTCACAAATAATTTGGATAACCATCCCATTAAGGATTGTTTACCTGGTGAAAACACATCAATCAATTTGATTATGAAGATTTGATGTGAACTATTAATTTGTAAAAATTTACTCTATCTACTATAAATTTAGCAATGGTCAATGAATATTACTTCCCATTATTAGAATTTAAGTTCTTCAAGCTATGGTGTTAATTTATTGTTACTTAAAATGACTAAAAAAAAGGAGGCAAACCATGCAATCTTCATTTATTAGTTGCTAGAAAATTAATATCAATTTGAATTTTGAAGATTTGATCTTCTCATGACAAGAAATTTTTAGAATTTATTTAATCTACTATATATCTAACCATCATCTAATACATGATTATACTTTATGAAGATAAGTTGAGATTTTGATAGGGCCCAAATTGTGTTATAAAGAAAGGAGGTTCCAAAAGGTTAGAGACAACAACAAAAAAGAATAAAGTGACATAACTAACTAATTAAAATACCCACACTTTTTGAAATGAAATAAAACCAAACCATAAAAGGAACCGTACAATCGATAGACCAAGCAACAAAACAAAGAAAATCAATTGCTATGAAGTATTTTTCTCACAATTGTCTAGTAAGGATAATTTTTGCATGTAGTACATTTTGAGGCAAGGGAGGTAAGGAGATAATGTCTATTTATACATTACAAACTTAATCTTTCTATAATTCAAAATCATTATTCCTCTTACAAATTTGCATTGATAAGATGACCAATCCAATACAAAATTATTAATGTTGAAATAAGAAACATAATAACTTGATTTTCCCGATTAAATTTATTATTGCTTTAACAATAATTATATACATAAATGTTAATATTGAAATAACAAAGATCAATTCAAATATTTAAATCTTAATCTACTATCACTTTAAACAACTCCCGCAATTCTATTATACTACAATCAACATTCCCAAATTTATATTCTTAATCTACTATTACCTTAATCACTATTTATGGAGACTATAAAAAGAGTTTGACCTTGCAAATTCTAATATTCAAATTTATTCACCTCACCAACATCACATTACTGAAAAGTAATTATAATTAATAACTTTTCTTGATATTAATTTTCAAAATGATAACACATGGGCTTAAAAGAGATAAGCACTCCACTGGTCAAAAATAGCCTTCCATCTCTACTGAACTTTCTTATGTCCCAGTCAATACCGTAGACATACCTTTTTTAGGTTTAGGCATGGTGGTGCTTCTCTGATTTGAGCAATGTGTTTTAAGAGTCTCTTGGACGTGTTTTACTCGCCAAACATGATAGACAATGCACTGTCGGCTTAAGGACAATGTGAAAAGTCATTATTCTTTTTCCACAGAGCTCCACTTTCACATTGAGATTAATCCTTGACTTTTATCCTCTCCTCTGTCACGGACGTGCAATTATAGACTTTCTCTGTGCAATCAATGCAAAATATGACTGTTTTTAAGTTGTTGGAATACCTTAGAAGACGTATATTTGTTTTGGTATAGATCTATTTTCCTACAAGTTTCGCCACTCTACCGCAGGTGGGTTGTAGCTGTGATTAAATTTGATGATCACTTTTCTAGTAAACTATTTTTCCTTCTTTTGATAATTAATATTATGATATTATGTTATTTTTAATGAAAGTTTTTTCATTCATAACTAAGAACGTGAGTCTTATATTGAACTTGTAAGGTGTTTTATAAATTTTCTTAATAATGAATTACTAAATGTGATGTGAAAACATCAATCAAATAGTATCGTTAAAAGAGATAATCCACCCCTTCACCAAATTGTCTATTGAATATATCAGCATGTTTTTTTCACTCTCTTGACTTTGGCAGGTGCATTACTTATCATAAGAAAGCTACGGAGAATCTTCGTACCTCTATGATAATAGAAGAGTTAGGCTCACCCCCTTGGTTGAGAATCCCTCTGCTAAACTCATTAAGAAAGAAAAGAAACCAAAGAATCCTCCCCACAAAATAGATAAAATCATTTCCCTAGAGGAATCCCCCTCACGATGACTCCGACTAAAAGGAAAAATGCTTCCACTAAGACCAGCCTTGTGAACACCCCCAAGCGAAGTAGGTTTGAGAAGGAGATTGTTGATGTGGATAAACATGAGATGGAGGGGGACATGGAGTCGATGGACGGGGGCACTTATCCTAGGCCCACTGAAAGAAAGTATCATTCTTGCTCCAAAGAAGGTGTTCAACTAGGCTAAAGAATAAATAGGGGAGAAGCTTGAAGGAGGATAGCATTAAGGAAACTCAAGCCACGTGGGAAGAGATGGTCAATGAGACAAAGTAGGAGATCACCCCTAATTATCAGGAGGACTCTAATTCAAAGGATAAGGATTATGAAGCTAAAGAAGTGGAGGATACATAAGATGAACTAGAGAACAATTAGGGAGTGAAAATTGAAGTGGACATGGGGCTTAAAGAGACAAACTAGGAGGAAAATGGAATATTGAGAAATGAGGATGAGAAGGCTAAGGACACCCCCAACTAGATATAAACCATGATTGCTAACATTGAGATTTTTTTTTTGGGTAATGTGCAAGCCCTTCAGAACAGGGTTAATATTTTGGAACGCAATATCCAAGAGTCTATCTCCTATATTGAATTTGGGGTTACTATATCTACCATTTGCAATATTCAGAGGGAGATGATGAAAAACATAATGTTTGGCAATATCACTAGGAAGAGAAAACTGAAGAAAGATGGGGAAAAAAGGATGATAGGATGAAGGAAACGAAAGGAACTACAAAACCTAAAGACTAGAGCAACAACCTCAAGAGCCTTGTGATCGATTGGGAGGTAAATAAGAATACTTGACTTTTTTGGTCCTTTCCCTTTAAAAAAAAAATAAATTGCATGTTTCTTAATTTTGGCTGGTATTAGTAGCGAACAATTCTTTACTCTGTTGGTTTTGAGGGACAAGACTGCTACTACTTATTTAATGTAATGGTTATTTTCATCAATATCATGTATGAGCAGTTAGACATTTGATACTTTATGGTTAGTTCTACTAGTTTAGCTATTTTGAACATGATGATTTTTTATAATTTTGCTAGAAGGTTCAACATTGGGTTGTAATGGCCAGTAATGTGCTAGCTTGTTGAACAACTCTAATGGCCCTTTACAGTGTTATCTTATGGTTTTTGGTTTTTTTCTATTTGGGGTCGAGGCCCTCTCCCTTCCTTCTTTATAAAAACATCAATAAATTAAACTTACATTAATTTTTACAAAATCATTTTATATTATACTCTATAGATTGTGGAAAGCTCTTACCTTCAAATTTAATGAGAACAATGGAAGTCATATTTTTCTTTAGTTTTATTTGGAAAACCATTTAATCCTATTGAAATACCACTAAAGAAGAAAAATATTGGAACTTGAACATCATCTCATAGATTTGTGGTACAAATTCAAATTACAAATGTGTAGAGATGAAAATAGACTTTGTAAACATATTTATAATTGGTTGATAATTTAAATTTGATTATATAACAGAAGTTTAGAGAAAGAATTATGCGAGAATATATGTTAAATAACATAAATTTAGAAATTAAAAGAAATGAGATTTAGTTTATTTTGATGATCATTATTTTGACCATTGATCATTTAGTTGTACTTCAAAATAGTTTTAAAATTGAACAGATTAAAAAAAGTGATAAAACATAAATTAGGTCACTTAAGATTTTAATGATTTGAAACAATCTTATCATGTTTTTCTCCAAAAAGTGTGATATCATAATGGGTGGCACAATATTTTCCTTCATGAAAGTTGAACATTGGTATTTATATAAAATGATCATCTACATGATGTGTGTGTGTGTGTGTGTGTGTGTGTGTGTGTGTGTGTGTGTGTGTGAGAGAGAGAGAGAGAGAGAGAGAGAGAGAGAGAGAGAGAGAGAGAGAGAGAGAGTATTAGATATTAATTTAATTATACTAGAGACAATAATTTTACCTAGAAGTGTTAGTGATTAATAAATGAATTAGTTCTAATTTTTTAATTAGACAATTGCTTGATATATGATATTATTATGTGATGTTAAGAGTAAATGAGGAGATGTATTTAATTATATAATAAATATCCAATTCTAAGGCCTTTGATGAACACTAACCATATAAGAATATAAATATGTCATGTCCCTTTATTGGAAGGGATTTCCGCTATTCTCATCTTATTGAGTGAAACCTCTGCCAACTTGATTATAAGAAGCTGGTTATTCATAAAAGATCAAGGCAAAGTCATATATGAATTCAATTCTACTTGATTGATGCTTGAACAATATGTTATTCCTTTTAGTCAGTCTATTATAAACAAATCCCACAAAAAATATTTACAATACTAATATTAGTAGTTAAACAAACACTTATTTTCATAAACACTAATATTATTTACAATACTAATAAAAACAAAGACTAATTGACAAACACTTAATAGAAATTCAATAAATGAGATCTCACTTTGTTAGGTTCAATTGACCAAGTTCAATTACTAACATGTTAAGAAAACATTGATAGAAGTATGAAAATGTGCTTCAATCATTATTTTGTCATTGATGTCAAACCTGCTACTTGCTAGTAAGACAAATGCTTAGTCAATTCAAGTACTATCATTTGTTTGGTTGATGAAGAGGATTTCATCAAATGGGATAACAAGAGCACCTAGAGTAAAGGTTAACTTATGGTATAAAAAAGGAGTACAAAGATCAGTTAAGACAGTGATGACATAGTGTATTGATTATCTACTTAAGGTTGCAATGGTTGGATACAGTGATTAAGTCTAGAAGAACAAGTAAGAAGAATTGAGTTTGCCAAGCTTGACCGAGTGGATAGTAGGTACCGAGCAAAGTTAGTGCAAGCTGAGTAGAAAATCAATTGGAGCTAAGAAAAGTGAAGATTCAGTGTATGCTGAGTGAGCTTAGTGTAAGCCAAGTAAAGTTTAGTTGATGTTGAGCACTAGTAAACTTTAGTGTTTGCTGAGTTAACTAGTGGATGATGAGTGGAAGAACAATATGGAAGCCAAGTGACAACATATTGATACCAAGTGCTGGCATTCATGTTAAATAGTAGATTTGATGAATCTGAGATGATTATTTTATTTTCTTGAATTGTGTGAAGTGTGTGGAAGATAACTATGATGAGCTGGTGGCACAGAATTCAAGGTAAACCATTTTGAGGTGAATTCAAGGAAGATTGAGGGAGAAGTTTCTAGAGGAACCAAATGGAAAAGTGGCTAGATTCATTGTATTCTACCTAATCCTACCTAACACTAAAATGGACAATTGTGATTAAAATCCTCTAACCAGGTCACATTTAACAATGTATATTATAACCTTTAATAGGGTTGGCCTTTCATAGGGCATCACTTCAGAAAAATGAGAATTAGTAGCATGTTATTAGCAATTTTTCCCAAATTGGGTTTCCACATAAAATCCATGTGCAAAATGTGTTATTGAATCTGTTATGTTTCATGTTTACATTCTACGAAGTTGTTTTGACCTAGGACAGTAGCATACAAAGTTTAAGTATTGTATGATCTGGTGAATACATGCATAATAAGGTTTTATGGATATGAGTTCACTAAGCTATGAAAAGTTGTATTTGTACATTTGAACCTTGGGTAACTGATTCACCCCTCTCTCAGTTATTCTAAAGAATTCCAACATAACATACAAAATGAAACCATTGAAATGAGTGGTCATACCACTTGATCAGTCTATAAGAGGGGTATTTAAGGAGATCAAAGGAATTGGGAGGGATGGACAAAAAAAGATACAAGAAAATTGTGATATTACAAATATGACTCCCATACCTTGGAAGGGACACAAATGGTATAAGGAGTATAAATAAAAGAAAAGGAATCAATAATAAAGATAGAGGAGTAAAATAAAATCAATAAAAAGGAGAAAGCTTGCCATGCTATAGCAACAAAGAAGGATATGAACTAAGAAAGAAAATTCCATGTAGCAAGATAAAAATAATCAAAATCTCCCTCTTTTTTGTATGGTAGAATCTTCCTTAATCTTATAAAAAGGTATATAATTTATTCATTTTGAATTTATTTATTAATAAGAAGAAGGAAGGTATGAATGTATGTATTTATTTAATTATATATATATATATATATATATATATATATATATATATATATATATATATATATATATATATATATATATATATATATATATTGTGAATTTATGTCTCACACACACACACACACACACACACACACACACACACACACACACACACACACACACACACACACACACACACACACACACACACACACACACATCATAAAAATGTATAAGGAAGAAATCAAGAATATATATTTTATCCTTATCTTATAAGTAGTAAAGGAAGGATTTTCTAAGAGTAAATTAAATACAGAATTAAGGTAATTTAGTATATATAATTTATTGAATGGTCGACCAATGAAAGATCTACATGGACCAAGCTTAAAAGAAGGTAAAAAAGGTATGTCTTGAATTTCTGAATTATATTTGTAATTATGAATTTATCTGTTTCCCATAAATTATGCTTATGGATAATGTGTAGATATAAAAGTACATGAAGGGGTGAAATTCTAAATAAATAGCCTACACAAATTAATGATTAAAGGTTTAAGATCAAGAGAGTCCCTTTCAAAGGAAGAGAGTGATCCTAATATGATTAATGGTTTAAGATCAAGAGTCCCTTTAGGGAAGATAATGGTCTTAATATGGTTCTTTAAGGCCATAATATACCATTAGAGGTAACATGTATACATATGTCATAAAGGCCATGGACAAAGGATATCTCTTTCAGGAAGGACCTTAGAGGGATCCATAATTGGTGATATATCATAAGTTATAATTGAAGGACTGAGGATGGTACTAGAATTGATGATATATCATTTAGGATCTAGAGATCCTTAGGAGGGCTATGGATCCTAATATAGAGACATCTTTAAGGTTATTGTTAGGATAGAGGGTAAAATAGTATAGTTAGATTTATTATTGTTTAAATTCTAGCATTTATTTAGTAGGTATTACACGTCCCAAGATAACCCTAATAGTTGGGACATTATAAAATACATGCACAAAGTGACATGTTTAATTATTTTAGAAGAAAGTGTAATGTATATTTTTCTCTTTTCTACATTTTGTCAACACCTTCTTATGTGTGAAAAAATAAAAGGTTGTTGAGATTGCATGCCAACGCATATATTATTAAAATAATTTGACATAACAATTTAAATTTTTTTGCTTCAAAGTTCTAAGAAGGATGATTAAGAACATGTTCCATTTATCCTTCATTTTCAATGAAGTCCATATTATCAAAGGAAAAGTGATGATGTGTGAAAACCCACATAATATGAAAAGATAATCATTAGGTAATATACCCCTAAAATAGTGTGTACTATGAAGATTTTCCCAAAAATTAAAGAGGAGAAAAGATAAAAAATAGAACAATCACTATTATTGTAGTATGATTTTGAATCAATATGATCTTTATTAAAAAAATGATTAAAAAATTTATATTTGGGATATACTTAAGTCTGTTCTTGATTAATTTGTGTGGAAGATATTCCCACTTTCTCCTAAATGAGAGCAACCATGATTACATGTGAGTCTTGTGACAAAATAAAAGTGTTTCCTATTAGTCTTAACACCCTCAAAAATAAATTGAAGGAACATAAAACTATACTATTATATAATATATGTAGCATATAAGATTAAAAAAAAGTGATATATGTGAAGAAAGAGGTATATATATAAGAAAAATGTATAAGGAAGAAATCAAGAATATATATTTTATCCTTCTCTTATAAGTAGTATGAGAAGGATCTTCTAAGAGTAAAGTAAACATAGAATTAAGGTAATTTAGTATATATAATTTATTGAATGGTCGACCAATGAAAGATCTACATGGACCAAGCTTAAAAGAAGGTAACAAAGGTACGTCCTGAATTTATGAATTATATTTGTAATTATGAATTTATCTGTTTCCCATAAATTATGCTTATGGATAATGTGTAGATATAAAAGTGTATGAAAGGGTGAAATTCTAAATAAATAGTGTACACAAATTAATGATTAAAGGTTTAAGATCAAGAGATTCAAGAGAATCTCTTTCAAAGGAAGAGAGTGATCCTAATATGGTTAATGGTTTAAGATCAAGAGAGTCCCTTTAGGGAAGATAATGGTCTTAATATGGTTCTTTAAGGCCATAATATACCATTGAAGGTAACATGTATACATATGTCATAAGGGCCATGGATAGAGGATATCTCTTCTAGGAAGGACCTTAGAGGGATCCATAATTGATGATATATAATAAATTATAATTGAAGGATTGAGGATGGTACTAGAATTGATGATATATCATTTAGGATCTAGAGATCCTTAGGAGGGCTATGGATCCTAATATAGAGACATCTTTAAGGTTATTGTTAGGATAAAGGGTAAAATAGTATAGTTAGATTTATTATTGTTTAAATTCTAACATTTATTTAGCAGGTATTACATGTCCCAAGATAACCCTAATAGTTGGGACATTATAAAATACATGCACAAAGTGACATGTTTAATTATTTTAGAAGAAAGTGCAATGTATATTTTTCTCTTTTCTACATTTTGTCAACACCTTCTTATGTGTGAAAAAATAAAAGGTTGTTGAGATTGTATGCCAACATATATATTATTAAAATAATCTAACATAACAATTTAATTTTTTTTCTTCAAAATTATAGGTAGGATAATTAAGCACATGTTCCATTTATCCTTCATTTTCAATGAAGTCCATATTATCAAAGGAAAAGTGACGATGTGTGAAAACCCACATAATATGAAAAGATAATCATTAGGTAATATACCCCTAAAATAGTGTGTACTATGATGATTTTCCCACAAATTAAAGAGGATAAAAGATAAAAAAATAGTACAATCACTATTATTGTAGTATATTTTGAATCAATATGATCTTTATTAAAAAATTGATTAAAAAATTTATATTTGGGATATACTTAAGTCTGTTCTTGATTAATTTGAGTGGAAGATATTCCCACTTTCTCCTAAATGAGAGCAACAGTGATTACATGTGAGTCTTGTGACAAAATAAAAGTGTTTCCTATTAGTCTTAACACCCTCAAAAAGAAATTGAAGGAACATAAAACTATACTGTTATATAATATATGTAGCATATAAGATTAAATAAAAAGTGATATATGTGAAGAAAGAGGTAAATGAGTGTTATTAATATACTCAAATGCTAAGGAATCTACTTCAATATGATGTAAGAATTCACATGAAAATTAATTTCCCTTGTATCAAATATCTTCATTATCATAAACTGTCAAATCCTTCTATAGATTATCATTTCTAAATAACTCTTAGCTCTATAAATTTTACCAACACTTGTAAAATAAATATCTTCATAAATTTTCCAATTATAATGTTAATCTAGATTTACAAATACAATGAATGCATATAATATACTAAAAATATCCTTTAGTCTATAATAACTTCTTAAGTACATAAGAATAAATTATATATATATATAGACACACACACACACACACACACACACACACACACACACACACACACACACACACACACACACACACACACACACACACACACACACACACACACACACACAAGCATATCCACTACTAATAGAACCAATAGTCATAAATTATAATTTCTAAAATGAATACCACTATAAGTAGTTGTAGATTGTAGTAGTTGAAACATACATTTTATCCTAAAAATCTACATTTTATCATAGACATTTTCATAACACATGGATGAGATTTTCTTTTGATCATTAAAACCAAAAGATTTTTCCTCTATCAACTTCTTATAAATGCAATCATCATATTTTTGGGTTGAAAACATGCCTTAACGTATCATAAACACTAGTTCTGGGATGATAGATGAATGCATCCATAGATAATGCATCAACACATTTTATATAAATAAGATGAATTTTTGGTAAATTATCTCACATGAATAAAAGAATTAGATAAATTATGTATTGATTATATTAAATATTGAACTCCTTTTTATTTCTTAAATTGCTTCCAAGTTCCTTAGGAACACTTCACTACCAAAACAACTCCCACAAGAGAGAAAGTGACAAGAATATTTGGCTTGATTATGATTTCAAGAACAGACAAAAAAAACATATATGAGAAACCTTTCTTATAAAGGATAGGTGATTGGTAGGATTAGACTAAATGTTTCAACATGTATCTTAGTACTCTACAATAAGACTATTGGAAATATAGCTAGTTTACTGAGAGAGGAGAGGTGAATTAGGAACCAATAAAACTTAATCTTATTTCACCAATTAATCCTTCATATATATTTTGATCTAATTGCATACTTGGAAAACTAAAAGCATTAAAACATTCATAACACTTTGACACAAGATATGGTGACCCATAAACTTTCCAAATAGAAAGTAAAACTGGGGTGGGGGTGATACCCACAAGCTTTAGTACTGTAGTATAAAGTTGGTTGGCTAAGGCTTACAATTGATCACTTTTGATGATCTTCCTATTAGGAGCAACAAGGACTATTAGGTCCACCTTGTTAAAGGATTTACAAAACATACAATGAAGTATACACTCAGTAAAGAAATTTCCAAAAGACTGTTAAGTCTACCTTGTGAAAAGATTTAACTATTCCACCTATTAGGATGAACCAGTGGCTAATCTCTAATCTGAAACTTTGATTTTCTAGTTGAGATTCCTTTGAAGTGTAACGATCATCTTGGTGTGATAGATAAATCTTTTCTTCTCCTTATACTGCTTGTAGCCTTCTTAATTCACACTTCTTCTCATATGATTTCTTTCTATTTTTATTCCATCTTTGGATATGATACAATTCATTACATATATGTCAATTTCTAAACTACAATTCATCAAAGTCAGCACAATGCAAGTTTTACCAAAATACACAAAGTCAGCTCAATTGCTGGCACTTAGGTTCTAAAGAAAAACTCAGTGAGGTTTTGATAATCGGCAACCATGTCAAAACTCGACATCATCATGCTTTCTATAGATGTAGAAGCTTAGTTCATACTAGTCACTTCCAAGTCGTCTAAACTTAGTCAACACTAGTGACTCAGTGAACACTGCAAAACTTGACATATAAACTGAATCACTTGGTTGATACTACATGGTTTGGTCAACACTAGATTCACATCACTAACACTATGCAACTTAGTTAATACTATGAAGCTTGATTTGCACTATTATTTATCAAATTGGTAGATACTACTTGGTGTGAACTGAATACTAATTCTAGAACTTAGTAGCAACTGTAGAACTCAGTAGAACCTAGATTACTCGGTTAACACTGTAAACTATACAAGATAATCTCGGTAGCTACTAACCATTTGACTAAGTGTGAGTCACTAATAAAAAAACTTGACCATAATGTCAACAGTCCCCCCCTTTGGCATTAATGAAAAAACACTTATCAATCCAAAATTGAATTCTCAAAATTTTAAGTTCAAAACATTCTTTTGTCTCCATCCTATGTCTTCAACTTGGTAACATACTCTACTTTTGAGATTTTTCAAAATTGATTTTGTGAAAGATGTTTTTTGATTATTTGTACATGTATTTGTATAATATTATGCTTCTCCCCCATACATATATACATATATTATACTTTTCTCAATATATATACATACTTCTCCCCCTTATATATATCATCTTATACTTGTCCTCCTTTTTGACCTAAATGCCAAAGGTGTATTCTACATAGTCATGCAAAAATGTGACAAGAAGTCAAAATGTACTTTTGAGATCAATTCCATAGTCTTGTCCCAATTTTCCTGTAACACATTGCTTGCATGCAATGTAATCTATACTTCTGCTAATAACTCCATCATGTGGTTAGCCATAGAGAAGTTATTGTCATGGATGAGAGTTTTGGCATGTGCAATATATTTCTATAATGCATCCATGTTCAAAAGAATCATGCCTTGAATCTCTACAAGTGTGGCCCTCATCTTGGCTTCTTCCCTTAATAATTTTGGTTGTAAATTAGTCAAAAATCTAATCTTTGAATAGTGAGCAAAACTGTAGTTTGAGTCAAGTGACAACTAGTGTGTACTTGCCTTCAAGTCTTCATCTATCTTAGATAGTTTATCTTTGATTCCCTAAGTGAAGATAGATGTATCATGTAGCTTGATAAATAATAAAATAACATTGTTTACAGAGGTTTTCAATGAGCTAAGAATAGTAGAGAGTTCTACTTTACTTATTGCAATTTTCAATGAAACTTACTCCAATACTTTGTTCTCAAATTTCCTCTCTACTCTTTGTAGCAACTTTTCTTTTCCATATAGATCTTCATTGAATTTCTAGGCAACTTCTGCCAACTGAACCAAAATAGTTTCTGTATTATCAATCTCATTACTTAGTGCATCTACAAGTATGTTCTTTACATCTTCAAGCACTTGGTTTTCTCTACTTTTCTCTTCTCTAAGCTTCTACTACTTAGCTTTCTTTTGCAATAATTCACCTATTATGTTCATTTAATCAGGATTTAGAGTAGAGATATCCCAATTTGGGATAACTATATCCTCATCAAGACCAATGTCTTCTTCTTTACCCTTATCCTTACTAGAAAATTTTGGACTTGGTTGAGACTTGATCTCAACTATCATTGTACTTGCTATATGCATACTTGGAATTATAAAAAAATAGAAATAGAAGGGCTAGTAACAAAATTAGATATTGCATTGATAGTAGAAATACCTTGATGCTGTATAGACAAATCTAATGATGGAGGAGGCACTAGCTTCTTGGTAGATGAAGTGCTGATCACTTCAGTCAATATGGTACTCAGATGAATAGGTGCAGAGATTGGTTGGGTGCATGGTGTTGTAGTGGTTGCCACAACCAATTTAGAAAAAGCTTTCTCTGAGCTTGATGACATAAAAGCTTTTCTTGGAGAGTGAGTAAATGAGGCCATAATTGATGCTGCTATCTTCTCTAGGTCAGTTTCCTCAATACTCTAAATCTCAAGGAGATTCTCCTCTATAGCTTCCTATTCTTTCTCCTCTTTCTCCTTATTTACATCATTTGTTTCTATATGTTCTTCATAATTGTTGTCATTTTCTTCCTTGTCATCTTCATCATCTATACATCATTATCATGTATAACAAAATCATCTAGTTTATGAATGTTCTTCCAGGTAGTACTAGTTGTCTTCACTACAGATTCTATGTCTTTGAGAATAATCATGCATGTATTCATTTTGAGAGTGAAATTCTATTCATTTTTCTTTATTGTTGTGATGGGGACACAACCCAAGCACAGAATGGACACAACAAGAAAGGGAAATTTTATTAACTTTGTAAATAAGCTAATACATTTAGTACAGAGAAAATAGACCCAAAAACATGCCCTATGGGCTTACAATAGCATAAATCTGGAGATAATTTCTCCTTTCAGTACCTCCTCTTAAACTCCACTCCGAACTGCCTTTTACAATGCCAAAAATGTTCTTAAATAGACTCTGGAGGGTTAAGGATTAGGAATTCATTCTAAAAAGTTCTAGTAGGCACCCACCGACCAAATAGAAGGCTCTAGAAGTCGCATTAGAAGTCGGCACAAAATTAGAAGAATCTAGAAATAGTAATCAAACTTTCAAGAGGCATAACTTTTGAACCGTAGCTCTGATTGACGAACCGTTTACATTTCCAGAAAGCTCTCAAAGTGCTCTATAGCCCTATGGACCAGCTTCACTCATCTCCCATTTTCCAGCCCTATTTGAGGTCATTTAATGCCCCTAACCTGACTTTGAAGCATTCTTAGGAGGTCTCCAGAAATCAAAAAATTGCAATAACTTTCAAACCTTGGGGCCTTTTGACCTGGTTCTTTTTCTGGAATGCTCTAAATTACAATTACATTCATCTGACCAATTTACACCTTCTCGTTAACGAAAATGATGGCTCAATTACATACTCCTATTTTTCTGGCATTTACACGTATCCCAAGGTGTTCAAATACTCTATCCTAGAACACTGATAGTGGAACTGTGAGAGTTGGAACCTTTATTTGACCTAAATGGGTATCTAGAAATTGAAACACATGAAACAAAAACTAAGTCTAAGTACATTTTTTTGGTTGACACAGGATTGCCCTTATATCTTTGGATGCTCCTGCATCAGACACCTAGGGTAGATTGAAAAGTAACCCTATCACTTTATGAATGGTGGAGGAAATCCAAAATGGGAAACCTTAGCTATTGATATCCAAGTTGAGTCCTCGATTGGCCATCCTTTCCACTTGACCAAATACTCTTCATACTGCCTATTTCTGGTACTTCTACCCACATGATGATCTAGAATGTCTTCTATCTCCTCCTTCTTAGAAGTAGGAATTGGACATGGCTCTAACATCAACTCCTCATCTACACCATCATCATGATACTCTGTTAAGTCTACAATGTTGAAAATAGGAGAAATGTGAATTCCATTTGGCAACTCCACCTCATATGCATTTATTGAGTCATGTTTCTTTAGAATTTTACAGGGGCCAAATTTTTTCATTTTTAGCTTGTTGTAAGTACTGACTAGAAATCTTTCTTTTCTTAAGTGTACCATGACTAGATCCCCTACTTGGAATTCCTTATGTCTTCTCCTTTGATCAGCCCTAGCTTTATACTTTTGATTCATCTTGGTAATGTGTGCTTTAACCTCCTCATGTAGACGCTTGATATGTTTAGCAAATTCTTCATCTTCGGCACTTGTCCTCTCCCCTTGCTCTATCTTCCTCAATTCTGGTGTAGTCCTTGGACTACTTCCATATATAATTTGGAATGGTGATTTTCCAGTACTCCTATTTATAGAGTTATTGTAAGCAAACTCTGCTTGTGGTAGAATAAAATTCCACCCCTTGGGCTTATCCCCAACTAAACATCTCAGCAAATTGCCTAGACTTCTATTTACCACTTCTGTTTGGCCGTTAGTCTGTAGGTGATGTGTGTAACTTAATTTCAAGTCTATTCTCAACTTCTTCCACAATGTTCTCCAGAAATAACCCATAAATTTAGTATCTCTGTCATAAACTATACTCCTTGGGAGACCATGTAGTCTTACCGCCTCTTTGAAAAACAAGTCTGCAATATGGACGACATCATGAGTTTTGTGGTATGGAGTGAAATGTGCCATTTTGGAGAACCTATCAACCACCACAAATACTGAGTTATTACCCCTTTGTGTTCTCAGCAACCCAAGAACAAAATCCATACTTATGTCCTCCCATGGCTTTGATGGAACAGGCAATGGCTGATATACTCCAGTATTGTGACTAAATCCCTTGGCAACTTGAAAAATCTGATAACTCTGTACAAACTTCTTCACATCTTGTGAAATCTGAGGCCAAAAATAATGTTCTCTGAGAACAACAATGGTCTTATCTCAACCAAAATGTCCTGCCATCCCTCCACTATGTTTCTCCTTAATCAGATTTTCCCTCATGGAAATCCTTGGAATGCACAATTGACTGCCCTTGAACAACATACCATCCTGAATCAGATAGTCTAACCACTTAGTTCTGTCTACAACAATAGGCTCTTTACAAGCTTTCCATGCTTCAACAAAATCAGGATCTTTCAGGGTACAAATTCTTGAGTTCATCAAAACCAACTACTTCAACCTGAGTTACTATAAGAAACAACTGTCTCCTACTTAGTGCATTTGCAACCTTGTTAGATTTTCCACTTCTATGCTTCAACACAAATGTATAGCTCTTCAAGAACTCTACCCACTTCATATGCCTCTAATTCAATTTACCTTGGCTATTTAGGTACTGTAATGCCTGATGATCAGTATACAAAACAAATTCCTTTGGCAATAAATAATGCCTCCATTTCTTTAAGGCTTGAACTATTGCATAGAACTCTTGATCATAAACAGAATACTTCTTTTTCGCATCATTCAATTTTTCACTAAAATATGCAATAGGCTTACCTTCTTGGCTCAATACAACTCCAATAGCACTACCACCAACATCAAAATCCACCTGGAACACCTTTCTAAAATTTGGAAGTGCCAACACAGGTTGTTCTGTCACCTTCTTCTTTAGCATTTCAAAACTTCTCGTAGCTACCGTAGTCCATTTGAACTCTTTCATATCCGCTCTTATTGTGTCAGTTAGGGGTGCACATATGCCACTAAAATTCTTAATGAACTTCTTGTAAAAACTAAGTAGACCATGAAATGATCTTACCTCAGTAGTAGACCTTGGAGTAGGCCATTCCAAGATGGCTTTTACCTTCTCTAGATCCATTTTGAGACCTTCAGGTGATATAACAATCCCTAAGTAGACTAATTCCTTCTTAGAAAAGGTACACTTTTTCAGATTAATTAGCAGTTTCTCTTCCCTTAACCTCTCAAGAACACTACGAATATGCAATAATTGTTCTTCCAAATTCTTGCTGAAAATTAAAATATCATCCAAATAAACAATAACAAATTTTCCCAAGAACTTCTTAAGTACCTCATTCATGAGCCACATGAAGGTGCTTGGGGCGTTCGTCAATCCAAAGGGAATGACTAACCACTCATAAAGACCCTCCTTGGTCTTGAAGGCTATTTTCTACTCATCTCCTTTTCATATCCATATCTGATGATAGCCACTCTTGATATCTATCTTTGTGAAGTACTATGCTCCACTCAAGCAGTCCATAAGATCATTCATTCTTGGAAAAGGAAATCGATACTTGATAGTTATCCTATTGATAGCTCGAGAGTCTATACACATTCTCCACTCTCCATCCTTCTTTGGTGCTAGTACTATAAGTATTGTACATGGAATCAGGCTCTCTCGAATCAAGACCTTCCTCAATAGCTCTTGCACCTGTCTATTTAGCTCCTCAGTTTCAGTAGGAGTCATCTTATGACCAACCTTGTTAGGAAAACTAGCTCTTGGGATTAAATCTATCTAATGATTGATTTGCCTTACTAGTGGCAATCCTTTTGGAACATTATCAGAGATGATATCTCCAAACTCACTCAGTAAATCTGAAACTTCAAGTGGTATTTCACTACTACCTTCTTTATCTTTCCTAGGAATCAAAGCGTAGCACATACACTGATGTTTCATGCCATCTAAAAACTTCCTTCCATCAACAAGACAAATTATAGCATTGCTACATACCTTTTCTCCTTCCTTTTTCATGGGCTTCAGTTTGTGGTGAACTCCATCCTTTGTTAGAGAGTATGTGTTTGCATGACCATCATGTAAGACTGCCACGGTCTTCCCAACAATAGATGGCAAAGATCCATTGGAATAACATCACACAGAACTTCATCATTGTAACTCCCAATTTTAAATTTCACTAAACATTGTTCACTTACTAGAACATTATGATCATCTTTCAGCCAAGCGATCTGATAGGGATGGGGGTGTTTCTCCCTCTTGAGCTTCAGCTTAGAGACCATCTCCTCTGATACCAAGTTATCAGTGCTACCACCATCAATGATCACATCACAACATTTATCCTCACACTTGCACCTAGTACGGAATAAACTCCTCCTTTGTCCTAGTTCAATCTCACCACTTAGTAGGACCCTTTCATTTACTAAAGTCTCTCCTCTTTCTACATCCTCTGAATGTGATGATTGTTCATCCTCATCCACATGTGCAACCGTATCTTGACCCTTAGCTCTCCTATCTATCCTTCCTTGTCGTTGAGGGCATTCAAAGGTACAATGAGCTTCTTCATTGCAATGGAAATAGGTACCACAGAAGCCTCCTCTTCCTTGTCCACATCCTCTACCTCTTCCTCTCTGATTTCCAAAGTCTTGATCATAGGAGTGGTTGAAATCCTCGTTCCTCTGGTTCTTGCTAGTACCCACATCTTCATTTTTCCTTTAGGTTTCATTTCAACCTCCAAATGACCTACCACTACCCCTTCCTCCTTGACCACACCCTCTTTGTCTCCCTTCAAACCTCTTATTTATATTTTCTTCAACTTGTAGGGCAAACTGGTATGCCTCTTCAATGCTAGTCATTCTTACTAGACTTAATTCCTCCTGGATGCTAGGTCGCAACCCACTGATATAATGAGCAACCTTCTCCTTATTTTCTTCTGCATGCCTTGCTCTAATCAAAAGTTGATAAAACTCCTCTATATATTCCTAGACTAATCTTCTTGCTTGCTTTAACCCATGCATCTTCTTAAACAAATCAAGCTCATAGTCAACAGGAATAAACTGCTTCTTCAATTTGTCCACCATACTATCCCACCTTGTGATCTTCTCCTTTTGAACCTCTTGCCACCAAATTTTGGCATGGCCTTTCAGTTTGGCCTTTGCAAACTTAACCCTATCTGGATCCCTGATATCCTCATACTCAAAGTATTCTTCTAGTTCATTAATCCAATTGATCAACTCATCTGGTTTCAAATTTCTTAAAAATACACCCACATCAATTGTAGGTCTTTTCCCAAACTTAGTAATGGCCCTAAAAAGCCTTTCCTCTACCTGATTCAAAACTTCCCCATCAAATTCCCCTTCTGGTCCAATTTCTTCTTCTTCATTGTCATCTTACTTTTGTCACCTGTAGTAACATTTGTTCTTCTACGGAGCTCCTCCTGCAACACTTTTACCTGCCTTTGGAAGGCTCTAAGCTCCTCAGGATTAATAGCTCCAGCCCTTTTGCCACGCTCTCTTTATGGAGGCATATTCTTAACTCAAACCTACAACCACATAGTCATAGTGCAAACTGCCTCACAGTCAGCGCTCTGTCTACACACTCAGGAAAACCAGCTCTGATACCACTTGAAGGGGACACAACCCAAGCACATAATGGACACAATAGAAAAGGGAAATTTTATTAACTTTGTAAATAAGCTAATACATTTAGTACAAAGAAAATAGACTTCAAAACATTCCCTATGGGCTTACAATAGCATAAATCTGGAGATAATTTCTCCTTTCAATACCTCCTCTCAAACTCCACTCCAAACTGCCTTTTACAATGCCAGAAATGTTCTTAAATAGACTCTGGAGGGTTAAGAATTAGGAATTCATTCTAGAAAGTGCTAGTAGGCACCCATCGACTAAATAGAAGGCTCTAGAAGTCACATTAGACGTTGGCACAAAATTAGTAGAATCCAGAAATGGTAACCGAACTTCCAAGAGGCATAACTTTTGAACCATAGCTTCGATTGACGAACCATTTACATTTTTGGAAAGCTCTCAAAGCTCTTTATAGTTCCATGGACTAGCTTTTCTCGTCCCCCTTTTTTTGGCCCCATTTGAGGTCATTTAATGCCCCTAACCTGACTTTGAAGCATTCTTAGGAGGTGTCTAGAAATTGAAAAACTGCAATAACTTTCAAACCGTGGGGCCTTTTGACCTAGTTATTTTTCTGGAATGCTCTAAATTACAATTACATTCATCCTACCAATTTACACATTCTAATTCACCAAAATGATGGCTCAATTACATACTCCTATTTTTTTGGCATTTACACATATCCCAAGGTGTTCAAATACTCTATCCTAGAACACTGATAGTGGAACTGTGAGAGTTGAAACCTTTATTTGACCTAAATGGGTATCCAGAAATAAAAACACATGAAACAGAAACTAAGTCAAAGTACATTTTTTTGGTTGACACAGGATTGCCCTTATACCTCTGGATGCTCCTGCATCATGTTGAGACTCGGCATGAGCTTCCTCAGAGTTAGTTCATAGATGTCTTTAGCTATCTTCTTTGCATGTTCCCATCTAGGCTTGATTGCTTGCATAAGCTAATTAGGTATTTGCTGTGCAAGTTCATTAGGAGAGTATTTCCATCTTCCTAGACTATTCATAATAGCATACTCAATTTTCCTTTTCTCATCTGCATTCCTTGATTCCTATTTGAGAAATCTAAAACATGTCATACTAGTTCCTTCTTCTAATTTCTTCAACTTTTCTTGAAGTGTAGGAGGAGACCTTTTAAAAATAATTTCGTCAGTATCCACTTCACCTAACTTCAACTTCCTTTTGGTCTTAATGACCTTCTTGTAAACACAGTTGGGGATGATTTGGTAGGTTTGATTATGATAACCTCACCTTTCTTCCTTATAGGCTCTTCTTCCTTAGAATTTAGTTAATATTCTTCATCTTCTTCCATATCATCTCCTTTTTCTTCTGTCAATAGGAGAGTAGAACTTGACTTTCCTTAGTTTTTCTATCCTCTTCTTTCCTTTACTAATTGCTCAAGAAATCTTAATTTCAAGTTCTATTATAGCTTTGACTTCATCAAAAGTACCAAAATATGTGGCCTTTGGATCCATATGTTCATTCAACATTGCCTCAATGATATCCTTGGTGTCATCAATGTTAACCTCATAGCTTGGAGGCTTAACCCAAACTACTCTAAGTTTGACTACTTGAATGTACACTTTGTCACAATCCACCATGAAACAAACATCATCCTTGTAATATTCTACAAGTTTCTTTGGAATTCTATATCTTCTATTCATCTTTTCTTTGAATGAATAAAGGTAATTTTCCATGATACTAACAAAGTTCTCACCCATCTCTACTATATATTCATTAATCTAATATAGTACTAGTACATCTTTTCTCCATATGACTAAACCTTTTGAAGGGAAAAAATTTTGCACAAAGAAGAATAAACAAGTCAAGAGAAAACCAAACTTATATGGATTATTCTTTGAATTCCTAATCCTCTCCATGTTCTTGTTGAATTGATTCAACATTAGCTTGGCAAGGTCATAGGACATGTTGTTCTTTAACACCTTGAGAGCCAGATCAACTGCCTCACATGACATGTTGTTTAGATGACTGGAGCTATAGATCTTATGAGATATCACATGAATTTCAAATTTCAGCTCCATGTTAGTCACATTTATGATCTTCATACCTCTTTCATCCCACTTGGCAAGAGTTTTCTTTCTAATTCTACGTGACTTAGGGTTTTGGTAGCCTTTTCTTTGTTCAACATTGGGAGCCTTGTGATTCAATAAATTATTTTTCTTTTTATTTGAATATGCTGCTCCAACCATAACTTCCCATTTTGTACATGGCTAAGAATAAACCTTATCCATTTAATTTGAAAGTCTCAAGGCATATGTGGAATGTTTGTTAAACCCTTGGTCTCCAAATGTTGATGCTCAAATTTCAACACACCATTAACACATAACATTTTCAAAGATTCATCCATCTGTAGGATTCCAATCTCTTAAATGTGAATGAATATCATTAGCAAGTACATTTGGTGGAATCTATTACTAAGCTCTAGTTGGGTCAAGTGCTTCTACTATTGCCAGACTCAATTTGAAGTCTGGTGCCTTCCATTCAACTCCTCAAACCAACATCTCAGATCCTTTCCTAGTTTTGCTATTGGAAGATGCCATGCTAGGTAGAGTTTATGAAAACATGAAAATCTTCAACAACAAACACATAGATCACTTGGAAGCATAGAAATCACTCTTTGCAAATAGCTCTTCAAAAATTCATAGGGATGAATGAATTTGATTTCCTTCTTTTAAAAAAATTTTCACTTTTCAATTGCCATAAATGCTTGGTATGATTTCTCATTCATTGATAGATTGTCTTCCACTCGGTTCAACCTTAATGCTCAGTGGAGTCATTCATATCTTGGTGTCCACACAATGTTTTTAGTATATCTTGACCTTGCTCGGTAGGGTCTTGCAACCTGACCTAGCTCGGTAAGGTCTTGATTTTATGTAGTCACTCAATGATCCCTTTGTATCTTGAATGTTGATATGGATCTTTCCTTCTAGCTGGCTGAAATTGATGTAAGATGTCTACTTCCAAGTTTTAGTTTTAGTCATTCCTATGGGAGATCAAGTTGAAATTCCTGAGTCACCCGATTCTTGAATGATATCTACTTCATGGCTGATACTTGCATTCTCAAAAGATTTTGGAATCCATTGCTATCTCATCTACTTTTTGATACTGTTAGCTTTGAATTTCTTTTCATCTTCAATCCTTCTAGTATTCATATAGTTCTTGGCAAGATGTCCAAGTTCTATACAAATAAAACATCTTCTAGTGGTGTCTCTTGTCCTCATGTGACGTTTCACACAATTTTCTCCAATGTACCCAAATTCTCCATAGTAGTGGAATCTACACCAAGTGTTGTAGTCCCATCCAAATATAGCTTTCACAATCTGTTCTACTAGGTTTAATATCTTAGTTTTGCACTTAGAAGATTTGTGTTTATGCTTCTTGCGCTTGTGACATTTACCTTCAAATTTAGGTTTCTCTTTCTAGTCACTTGCTCTATGACCATGTTTATTGCAATTGTAACACTTTCAATTGAATTTTTCTTTACTATTACTCCAAAATTTGTTTAATGTATGACCTAACTTACCATAATGATTGCAAGTATGCCTTTGATTCTTTTGAGCTCCTTGCTTGGACGATGCACCTTCTTCTGTGTATGCTATTCCTACTTTTCCTTTTTGTCTGTATTGATTTTGCTCATTCAACTAATTCATGGTTGCTTGAGATTTCATCATCCTTTCATTGGTTTTCTTTTTAGTGTAAAGATCATTTTGCAACTTTTCATTCTTGATTTGTACTTGTGAGTTAATCAATGAAGTCTACCTATTCATGTTGGGTTTCATTGTTCTTTCCTTCTATCTCTTCTTTAGCTTTGTCTTTTTCTTCTGTGACTTCACATAATCTTACTGACTCAATTTACTGTTCCCTTTTAGCTTTCTAACTTCTTCTTGAAGATTGCAATTATTTTCTAATAGGTCTTTGATTACCTCATCAGCTTCATCTGAATTTCTTTTTGGATAGATATCTTCAATTCTTTCTTCAGTGTAGAGATTCTCATTCATTTGTACTACAAGATCTTTTCTTCTTTTCAAGGATTGAGAGAGTTGCTCCTTTTCTTTATTTAGTTTCCCAATAAAGAATTCCAAATCTAGTTTTTCATTATCAATAACTATATCTAGCTTGTATACCCCCATTGCCTTTGATCTTTTCTCAATCTATTAATCTTCTTCTTTGAGAATCACAAAGCTTTAATACCAATTTTTGGAAACGTAGGATAGGCTAGGTTACTGAGAGGGAAGAGGTGAATCAAGAACCAATAAAACTTAATCTTATTTCACCAATTAATCCTTCATATATATTTTGATCTAATTACATGCTTGAAAAACTGAAAGCATTAAAAAATTTATAACACTTTGACACAAGATATGGTGACTCAAAAACCTTCCAAATAGAAAGTAAAATTGGAGTGGGAATGATACCCACAAGCTTTAGTATTGTAGTATAAAGTTGGCTAACTAAGGCTTACAATTGATCACTTTTGAAGATCTTCCCTATTAAGAGCAATAAAGATTGCTAGGTCCACTTTGTTAACGGATTTACAAAACATACAATCAAGTATGCACTTGGTAAAGAGATTTTCAATAGAGTGTTAAGTCTACCTTGTGAAAGGATTATTAGTTCCACTTGTTAGGATTAACTAGTGGCTGATCTTTGATCTACAACTTTGATTTGCTAGTTGAGATTCCTTTAAAATGTAACAATCACCTTGCTGTGATTGATAAATCTTTGCTACTCCTTATACTTCTTGTAGCCTTCTTAATTCACACTTTTGCTCATATGATTGCTTTATGTTTTTATTCCATCTTTGGATATGATACAATACATTACATAGATATCAATCCAAACTACAATTCATCAAAGTTGGCCATAATGCAAGTTTCACCAAAATACACAAAGTTGACTCAACTATTGGTGCTCAAGTTTTGAAGACAAACTCGGTGAGGTTTTGATACTTGGCAACCATTTTCAACACTCAGAATTGTCATGCTCTTACTAGATGTAGAAGCGTAGTTCATACTAATCACTTCCAAGTAGTCTAAACTCAGTCAACACTGGTGACTTGTTGAACACTATAGAACTTAATATATAAATTGAATTACTTGGTTGACATTGAATGGTTTGGTTAACACTAGATTTACATTGTTGACACTATGAACTCAGTAGACATTGGAGACCATGGTTGACACTGTGCAACTTGGTTAATACTATGAAGCTCGGTTTGCACTGTTATTTATCAACTTAGTAGATACTACTTGGTGTGAATTGAATACTAATTCTGGAACTCTATAGCAATTGTAAAACTTGGTAGAACCTACATTACTTGGTTAATACTATAAACTGCAAGATAAGCTTGGTAGCTAGTAACCATTTGACTAAATGTGAGTCACTAATAAACAAATGTGACCATAATATCAACAAAGACAACTAAATTGACACATACTTAATGACCTAGGTAACTAAAATTATTAATCAAAAGATAAGATAAGATCATTTCACAACTAATAAATGTTATATAAGGATATATATATATATATAACAAATGAGTAAAAGCATTTTTCTAATTGAGTCCATGTTTGAGACTAAGATTTTTTATATTGTTATATTTTCTATAAAGATGAAATCATTTGTGTGTGAAACTATGTGAGGGAGGGAAAGTGTACAAGCATGCTGTATGATTGATCGACTAAAGAGGTATAACTGGAATATGTTGTTGAGACAAAGTATTGTTTTACTTTATTGGAACTATATTGATATATTATACATACTACCAATCTGTTCATAATTCTACTGATTATTTTCTCCAAGGGATTATTTCCATCTTGGGTTATTTCCCTTGTTATAATATCAGAGTTGTCATTTTATATATTTGAGCAGTGATCTCTAATGAGTTTTCATGAATGCATTTGCACTCCCCTTCTACCTTTAAGATGATATTTGTTCTAGTATATTATCTAGTGGGTTTGATCCCCAATGTGGGGTTTTCCCCTATTATGGTTTCCACAAAAAAAAATCTAGTGTTATGTATTATATTATTGTTTTCAATTAAAGGAAAGGAAAAAATTTGAGGGGACTTGTATCCCCTTACAAGTAGATTATATTGGGGATCTAGAACCACATTAAAACAAAATTTTTCCACATATATTACAAAATAATGTGTAGTAGCTAAAGAGAGACAAATAAAAGTTGCAACCATAAAAATATTGACAAAATAGGAACTATATACCCAAAGAAACTAACACATCATGTAGAAACACATAGGAACACTCTAAAAAGTAGAAATAAAACGGGCTTTGAGGCTCTCCAAACCATAAGATAGAGAATACATGGCTCTTTGATCCATCAAACCAAACCAACATAGTCCCTAAAAGTACATGTCATAAGTATAGATGAAATCCACCCAAGGATTGGAATAAGCCAAAACCTACTAGCTAAAGAAACTGAAAAATATTCTACCATCAGAAAGGCCCCTTGAAAATTAGCAATGTATCCTTTTGAACACAAAAAAAAGAGAACTTGAAATCATCTGAAGGGGATCTTCAAAAATATGGGACATGAAAGCACTACCAACATCAACCATGATTCTTGGAGTGCAAATCCCCCACCCAACCAATCCATAGAAATGACATTGAAACCTATACAATCTCAAAAAAAAAGCCTTAACTAGATTGTTTAGTTAACAAAAAAAAAAAGCTTTAGATTTGGGGATCAAATTCTGATCCAAAATTAACCACCAAAAAAAACCCAAAACAGTAGAGGAGTTCCTCCCAAACTTCAAAAAAGAGAGATCCACCTCAATAGGGAATGTAGGGAAAAGGACCAATTCCAAACTAGTTCCAACCAATATGCAACCAGTCACCAAGAGACCTAGTAAAAGAGAAGACACACATTTTTTTAATCTTGTATGCATGGATGTTTATCTTTCAAATCATAGTTATTATGGTCACGAATTTTTAAACATATCATGTTTTATCACATAGCTACTTTACTGCCCACTTTCATTGTGCATGTTTTCTTTTTCTTCCTAATTGTTAGTAGAGTCTAGTCCTTTTTTGAAGTTTGATGTCTTGAGGAGATCTATGATGGAAGCTTATAAGAAGGATATTATGACATTTTATGGAACCAACTATGTGTTATGGAAGGGAAGGTTGTTTACACAATTTATATGCATGAGAATGGGCTTTTGGGAAGTTATAAATATAGATTACAAATATCTTAATCCAGACATTTTTATTGGTAATGATAAAGAAGAATTTGAAAATAACATGAGAGTAAAGAAAGCATTATACAATACCTCATCAAATGTTGAGTGCACCAATGCCATGAAAACGAGACTTTGTATGAGATATGGGTGAAATTGGAATTATTGCATAAAGGAGATACCTATGTGAAGCAAGGAAAGCTGCAAAATTTGAAAGAGAATCTTTAATCTTTGAGGATGAGAAAATATGAGAATAATAGTGGCTATGTGTAGAAAGTAAAAGATATTATTTGTGGAATTAGATGTGATAATGGAACCATGGAAAAAGTTGAAATTTTATTGAAGATATAGGATCCTTGCCACTTAATTATGACAATAAATTTTCTATAAATAAAGAAATCATAACTATATATAAGGTAAACAACAATTCATTGGTTAATAAGTTAATTTATTTTGAAATGATTATATTTGGTGATAATTTTCCTAAAGTTTAAAATTAGTTTAAATATGCTATTTCTAAAGATAAGAAATAGTATGAATATGGTGAGAGTTCTTCAAGTTCTTCTAAGTATGGATCTAGATATGCAAAGGATTGAGGAAGAGGAGAGAAATTTGGAACGGATGGAAACCTTGATTGCTAAAAGAGTATCTAAAAGTGTTGGTAAGTATGAAGGGAAACTTACTTTGAAAGGATTGAGGAAGAGCAGAGAAATTTGGAAGAGATGGAAACCTTGATTGCTAAAAGAGTATCTAAAAATGTTGGTAAGTATGAAGGGAAAAAGTACTTTGAAATACTTTTTATGTAATGAGAATGGTCATTTTACTTCTAGATGTCCAAAGATAATGCCAAATAATAAGATTGGAAAGTTTCAGCCTAAATATCATAAGAAATCTTACTATGCTAGTGAAGGTGTGAATCGTGATGAATCCAAGAAGAGTGTAGATGATATTATGTTCATTGATATTAAATATGGGAGGCCTAAACTTATGAATGAAGAAAAAACCCCAAAATTATACATGTTGAAAAGAGGGATGAATTGGTGATAGATAGAGGATGTTTGAACATCACATGACAAGATATAAGAACAAGTGTGTGAAGCTAGAAAGTTATGATGGTTTTGTTGTTATATTTGGTGATAACACACCTTTTTGAATCAAATGAAGAGATTCTATTACACTCTATGGTAAGAATACCAATGATGATGTTCTATATATTCCAGGATAGAAGCATAATCTCTTGAATAAGGGACAACTATTTGATAAAGGTTAAACTTACATGTAAAATATGGAATGTGGATAATGATAATTAATATGGAGTTGTGATTGCATTAGGAACCAAAACTAGAGGTAATGGTTTCTACTTAAATAGTGTTAAAAATAAAAGTTTGATTTTAAAAATTGATGATAGTTAGTTATGACACAAAATATTTTGTCATTTAAATTTTGATAATATTTCGAGGATAAGTATTATGAATTATATGAGAGACTTTCCTATATTGTTGAAGTCAACTAATAAAATATGTAAGGAATGAAAATTGGGAAAGATAACAAGATTCTACTTTTAAAAGAAAGACACATTCTTCAAATGAATTATTATATTTGATGCATATATTTATGTGGTTATACAAGAACAAAGAGATACTATGGAGATAAGTATTTTATTATTTTCATTTATGATTATTCTAGAATGATATGGGATACATTTTTGAAAGAGAAATCATAATCATTTGACAAATTCAAATTTTTAGAGATATGGTTGAGACTAAAACATGACTAATATTTAAATGTCCAAGATCATATAGAGGTGAATAATTTAAATTAAGAGAGTTTACTAATAAATAATGAAACTATTTTTGATACAACATGAACTACAATGTTGGATGGAAAAGTACCTCAATTATAGTGGACAAAGGTATTTAGTATTGTAATTTACACATTGAATAGCGTTCAAGTTAATCATGGAGCTAGTTATTCCCCTTATGAGCTATGATATGAAAATATGTCTATTTTGAAATATTATATAATATATGGACATAAATTCTACATTAAAAAAGATGAAGAAATCTTTCTTGGATATTCAACCAAGAGAAATGCTTTAAAAATGTTACAACAATAGGTTGAGGAAAGTTAAATTGAAAGTGATAATGTTAAAATGGATGAAAGTTATAAGATACAATCAATATCTTGCAATTATAAATTAGATGATTATCAAGAGAATTAAATTGTAGTTGTACAAAAGCTAAACCAAATTTAGAAAATATTAGATGAACATGTTTAGAAATATGCTAATGAGAATAAGGTTGATACACAAAAATTTTCTACAAAGGAAATTTAGAAGATCCCAATTTATGTAAAGTTAAATCATGCAAAAAATTAGATTATTGGTGATAAAAATATGGACTTATGACTAGAGGAAGGATATGGAGGAATTACTTTTGTTTAATTTCTCTAGTTGAAACTAGTAATGTTTATAAAGAATAAAAAGATGGAAGTTTCATACTAGATATGGAGTAGGAGTTAGATAAAATTGAGAATAATAAGACATGGATTTTGTTTCCCAAATAGATAAAATTGAGAATAATAAGACATGGACTTTGTTTCCCAAACCTAAAGATAAGAATGCAATTGGGGCTAAATGGATTTTTCAAAATAAATTGAATGAAGATGGTATGCCGATAAGAAAAAAAGCCATATTGGACTTTAAAGGATATTCATGGATGGGAGGTATGTATTTTGAGGATAATTTTTTGCATAGTGCTATAGTTGAAACAATTAGATTGTTTCTTGCATATACTACTTAGAAAGATTTAAAGGTATATCACATGGATGTCAAGTCAGCATTCTTGAATGGTGATCTAGAAGAGGAAGTACATGTTCAGTAACATGATGGTTTTCTTTTATTGATATAGACTTTTAGTTGAAGAAATATTTCTATAGATTAAAATAGTCCCAATGAGGTTAGTATGGAAGGTTAGATAAATATTTAATTAAACTAGATTTTAGTAAAGGAACTATAGATAGTAATTTGTGCTTCAAGAGTGATAGTAATAATATCTTGACTATTGAAGTATTTTTGGATGATATCATTGTTGATATAAATGATGTATTTATGGTAGGATATTATTGGAGCTATCATGTCTTAGATTCAGTTGCATGATGATCAATTATTATGTTGTCATTGATGTCAAGTATTTACCTGATGTTCTTAGTAGGTTTCTAGATATGAATGTGATAAATGAGGTATTGTAGTGAGTGTTAGTGGTTTCTATACTCATGAGCGACTTAAGGGAGTCTCATCTAGTCAAATGTATGACCACCTCTCTTAATGTGTAATATTGAGTAAGTTACAATTGATTGAAGGTGAAAAGTAAAACTGATAGAATAGTTAGTGATAAATAATATGTAATTTGATTATTTCATCAAATATATGAAGATTTAAATGGATCAATCATGGGAGTAAGAATAACATGGATTGTAGATGATGTGGTCATGATTGCAACTCATTTGGTTGATTGGTGAGTAGGTGTTGTAAAGATTAACACAATTTTAGGATAAATTTTTTATTTTCTTGAGATGTCAACATTAGATCAAAGATCGATTATGACATGGATGAGTTATCAAATTTGGTTGATGTGGACATGACATGGTAAATTCTATAAATAATTGTGTATGATGACCTAACATTCCAAGGATTGATGTAAGTCTTTCATGAAGATTCTAGGAATTATTTGGTCAAAATGTGTTTGATTTCTTTCATGAATTCAAATATAAGATTAATTATGGGATGCTGTGATATTAATTTTTTTTTGTGGTTATCAAGATGTGTGTTTTTAAGTGTGGTGTGTGATCGATGCACTTGAAGATTAAAGGCAAGTATGTTATGAAAATCAAAAGGTAGTGGAACACTTAGGGTTTTAAAAAATGTTATATAATTAATGAAGGAAAATAATTGTTGTGTTGGCGATGGTGGAAGTATCACACAAGGTTAGAGAAGTGAAGATTTTGTGTGTTCTCTAATAGACCTGATCAAGTAGAGGATTTCCTAATTAGAAGAACATTCTACCTATTATTCCCTAATAGTTGTAGTGCTATAAATCCTTTAACCAAGTGGATATTAACAAGTCCATTATAAATTTTCTTCAAAACTTGGTGGCATTTTAATTAGTGTTCTAAGTCCTCTAATAAGGCTACTCTTTACAGGGTAAATCTCTTAACATGTCTAGAGGTAAATCCCTTAAATAGGTTGTACTTAACAATGTCTTTGTAAAATCCTAATATGGTTAAGCTCCTAATAGGGCACACTTCAAAAGAGAGAACAATTTGTGAGTACTAATTTCCATTTTGGTTTTCACCCAAGCTAGATTTTCAAAAGATCAAAATATTTATGTTAAGAGTTGCATTAACTTGTGGACATGTTTACATGTTAAAGCTTTTATTTTGTATGACTAATATTATGTTGTGTTGATGGTTTCCAATAAGAAATGATGTGTTCCAATAAGAAGCCATATCCCATAACACAATCATCATTTTGCATAGGGAAATCCTTGATCAAAGGGAAAACACTAGTGGGATGACACCCACAAAATAATGTACTAATATATAAGTTCCTTGTTAGATGATGTGATCTTGTTATGATTCAATTTCAATTCATTTAGTACAATAATCCCTATTAAATGATAAATCCCTATTATGAGACCTTAAAACCTTGTTAGAAGGCTCTAACCTTGCTAAAGGATGATAGAAAACCAATAGACCCACTATCTAAATTCTCTAGTAAGTGTGAAGAATAAACCTTCAAGATAACATATCTAAAACAATGAACTGATTGATTTGCAACTTACTTTCTAAAAAAATTCCTTTGAAGCTCACCATAATCATCTAACACAATCACTTCTCTTCTTTCATCATACAACTATATCCCAATCAAGGAAAACATCTTTCATTAATTAGGCCATCTTGTTAAGGCTTCCTCAATAGCTTGTTAATGTGTGTTAAGTTATCTATATAGTTAGTTATTCTCCTTCTTTTATTCATCCTAGCTCACTAGAATGCTAGTACTTGAGGTAATATTGGACTATTTTCTCCTTGTGGTCTTTTCATCTCGAGGGTTGAAAACCCCCCTCCTTACATATATGTGTTTATGTGCATGTAGGTTAAAATGTAAGATGTTAATATGTTAACTAATATCCCTAGTTTAGTTTTTTACTAAATGTTACATGTGTTATTATTTTACTACTTGATACTCTTCTCTATGAATAAAACATATAATTTGTAGCATGGATGTAAACAAAATTTATAGTTTTGTGAATCCATGTGAAGGATGGAATAGAAAGTATTAGCTGATAATGATTAGAGATAAATATTTTTAGTTAATCAAATAGCTCAAAATTTAATTTTCATATAAATTTAGTTATAATATTTGCACCTTAATTTGATAAAATATAACTATTTATTTTGGGAATATCTTTTAACAATTGCTTTGCAAAAGGTACACTTACCAAATTTTTTTATTGATTGATAAGTAGGAGATATTTTCCATAGCAAGTCAAATTGAGCTATTGTTTTTGAAGCATTAGATAGCAACCAAAAGGAAAGGGGGCTGACCCCAAAGTACAAAAAGGCTGAAGGATTAGCCAAAGGTTACATCCCAATTATCTAACCGATACTAGTTTTATACTTCAAAAAATATATAAGTTCGAGAACAAAACAATTGTTACCATTAGTCTTATCACTAATCATCAAAAAAATGAAAAAGCATTCCAACAACAAGGGAACATATTGTTGCTATTAGTTCAACACTTAATCATATACATAAACAACAAAACCCCATAGGGCACCAAGTTCAGAGTGATCGAAAAAAAAAAAAAAAAAAAGACAAAACATAATCAAGGCTAGCTACCCACATTCTTTTTTGGTTCCTCATTCTTCTTCTCCTTAGACTTGTCCCTATTCACATCCACCCCCTATCTTTAATAGGTTTGTCCAGGAGCATCTTCAACCAATCCTTTGTCAGAAAGCCATAAATGGAGCATGTAGTTTCACTCTTCTTGCTCAAATCCTTCACATCCTTATTCACCTATAGGAAATAAAGAGTAGTGGCATCCAAATGCATAAAATTTATGGATAATTCAGCTAGGGTGTCAAATTTTTGGTAGATGTCAATGTGATTGTTTGCCATCTCCTTCATCGATAGTTGAGCCTTGCTTTGGCTCTAGCCATTGCTATGCTTCCCTATTTCCCACACATCCTTGGGAGTGCCTTTAGTGGGGGAGGTGATGTTCTCCCCCCAACTTCTATTCATAGTTGGGACAACTTCAAGGGTATCCGAGATGTGTGAGAGACTAGGTGGCCTGGAGACGAGCTTCTTTCTAATGTCTCTATGAGGTCTCTTCCTCTTGGTGGGGTTTTTCTCACTGTTGGTAGACTTAGAGCTAAAATCCTATTTAGGGGGACTTGAATTTCTCCAATTGGAGTCATTTACTAGTTCCTTGAGCATTCTATTGCTCCCCCTTGTATTCGTATTTGAATCAATGAGGATTATTTTTACCTTAGAGCTAGGGATTTTCTTCAATTTTTTTATGGCTTGAGCCAGGGCTAGGGTCCATGAATATTTGGGGAGTGATGGTAGCCAACAGGTTGACCAGAAGCAATAGGTTTAAGGTAAAGTGGTAGTTGTAAAGTTTATTCTTGAAACCCTAGTGGATGAGATAAAGTAGTATCTGGAACCGATCTTTAAGGATAATATACCTCATTATGGCACAAGAAAATCACATCCCATGGCTTTGGAAGATTCTCTCTAAAAAACCCACCATGCATTCAAATCAACTCCTCATTAAATTTGAAGAAGTTCCTTAGACTAATTTCATCATTTCTAGCCTACTTGTGCCAATTCTTACCCCTAGGGAAAACCCTCCAACCCTAGCAATAACATCTTTCATGATTTTGAATGCCATCCCATTGATGTTCACTTTCCCATCATTCCACGAGTTGAAGAATTACATTGAGATGTGCTTGTCATGGTTTTTCTATTCCTTCCATAAATAATATTAAACCATCTTCCCAAAGATAAACCATCATAGCTTCCCACTTATGAATGTAAGCCTCAATCCTCTCTAGTTCAATGTAGTCACTAGCACCCATTTCTCCACCTAGCTCAACCACCAACTCCTTATATTTTTTTGACATCTCCTTGTTACAAGTTTGGTATTCATATTAGGTTAAATAAATTGCACCTAGGATGAAAATGTTAAGGTAGCAAAAAACCATCATAAGACCAAAAGGTTTCCCAAAAAACTTAAAAACCTCCCTTAGCAACGCATGTGATTAGTACCTTTCCTTCTGTAATCAACCATTTCCATCTATAGTTGGAGTGGGGTTTGATTAAAGTGTCTTTTTCATCTTTCTTTGTTATTTTTTTATCTTGACAAATCCACTCCATTTGTCCTTTTTTTAGAAATAATTAAGGCTCATGGTAAGTGTTGGAAATATAAGAGGAGTAAATGAGAGGGTAGCGGTGAATCAATTACCACTAAATAAATTCTAGATCCCTTAGATGTCAATAAAAATCAAAACATAAAGTATGATTAAACTATATTATACTATTACTCGATAAACACATAGGCACTTAGTTAACACTAGCAAATATTGTAGCTCGGCAAGCACTGAGAATCAAATTTAACTTGGTAATAATTGAATATATTGATCTTAATGTGATTAATCTTAAATTTAACTTACTTTCATACACATAAGAGAAATAGCATTAACACAAGTGATAGAAAGATTTAACATGAAAACCTAAATAGGAAAAACCACCAATTGCAACTAGTTACTATTTTCACCCTTCTAAAGTGAGCCCTGTTAGGAGCCAACCCTATTAAAAGTTACAAAACACACTATTAGGTGTGAACCTATTAGAGGAGTTAATCACCCTATTAGGAGTGGCCTTGTTAGAGGTCTTCAAGAAACTTCAAATAGAAATGCCACCTTGTTAGAGGATTTACAAATAGTTGTTAAGCCAACTCTGTTAAGATATTTAGACCACAGCTACAATGGTTAGAGACTAACAAGGTAAAAGTAAAAAGTTGTGTCACCTTTCAGGTTGACTTATCAGAATGACTGAATTTGAGTATTTCTATCAAAAAATCATTTTTTTCAAACATATTATCTAGTAGTTAAATTTATTCTAGGTAAGTTATTTATGGTGTCACACTTTTCCAAGTGGAAATGTTCATTAAATGCATGTTTTATACTAGTTTTCATCTAATTACTAAAGAAATTAAATTATTTTAGAAAAGTGGCATTTCAACAACTTTTACTATTTTTTATGATACTTTTTTAATAACTTATAACACCATTTTATAGAGCTTAGATCAAGAATATTCCCATATAGAGTTTATAGTGTTTTAATTAGATATAGTATATTGTAATTAAAAAATTCTACAAGCACATATTTTAATAGTTGAAAAGATGTTGATTTTGAGAAAGAAAAAACTATTCAATCATATCATTTTAAAAAACAAATTAAATAACATTCTAGAGGAGACAGTCCTCTTCTTGAATGTATAGTTTTTCTCTTGATTAGAATAGATTGTTTTGAAAAATGTGGTGGGAGAAACTATCAATTTCAAGTGAGTTGGAATTTGAATAATTGTAAAGAGAAAATATAGGTCTAAAGACAATTTTTATTTTTCTATATATATTCTATAACATAGTCTAAGATCAAAGGCAAATAAGTTTATTTCTATATAGTTTTGTGGTGGGAACTAGACCCCTAATTTTCAACATTTTTTAGTAGCTAAAAAATTATCTATAAAAATTAGGAAATATATATCAAGTCTTATTCCAAATAATTATTAAAAATTATAATCCTAAACTTCATCTATTTCTACACATTTCATTAGTTTACTTCATTTTCAACTTCAAAATAATAATACCAATTCTATGTCATTGAATGTGAACAAATATACTTTTGTTAG
Organism: Cupressus sempervirens; assembly: GCA_028749045.1. Taxonomy (NCBI): domain Eukaryota; kingdom Viridiplantae; phylum Streptophyta; class Pinopsida; order Cupressales; family Cupressaceae; genus Cupressus; species Cupressus sempervirens. Next base: position 682,883,379 of record CM053787.1, on the reverse strand, counting down.
CCTTTTCCTTTACGAAAGGGTGACACAGGTTTGTGCTTTTACTCAACAATGAGATGACCTGATTTATGATGAAACTAAATTGCTGATTATAGATCTCAATTTTGGCTTTAATACTTGATCCTTCTTGATCAAATGTATCTTCGCAGCTCCACAAGGATACTCTGCTTATCCTTCAAATTTTCTCCCTCTTGGCATCTTCAAATCTTCTATTCACTTTCATATTTTCAATCCTCAACTTGACCTTATATTTATATCTTATACATTATCAAGTCAGCTTGAGTATAACTTAGAATAATTTATAGTCATCTTCTTAGTGGGTTGAAATCATCAAACAAATTAATTTAACTTAATAAGCCAAAACAAGAAAATCCTTTGATAGCCAACCTTGCTTGGTAGACACTAACCAAAATATATTTTCCTTCAGTAACCAAGTGAGCTCGGTTAACACTAGTTTTCACACTAACATGCTTTGTCTCATGAGTAAACTTAGTAGACACTATATTCTGTGAATTCTCTTTTGTAACCAAGTGATCTTGGTTAACACTCATCACTTTCCAACTTTCCTTTGTCTCCGAAGTGAACTCGGTAGACACTATCTTCTGAACTTGGCATACATAGGAATGCTCTACAGACATAGGGAACTATCTTCATTGCTAGAGTGAGCTTGGTAGACACTGACTGGTGAATGTATGAAATTTTGTATACCATCAAAGACAATATAAAATTTATTAGTTTTTTTCAACAATCTCCCTCTTTGGCATTGATGGCAACACAACATTTTATAATACAATAAAATTATAGAGAAAAATAAAGTAAGGAAAGTATCTTTAGTTTCATTCTAACTCTTATCCATGAGCTATTAGTGTGAACTCCCTCTATCTCCAATCTTCTTCCTCTGTCAGAAAAGCTCTTTTGTCTTCAACATCTTCATCTGATAGCAGGCTTTCCCTCTTTGATATCAAACCAAGTTCTTCAAATTGTTCTCCTTCTTTGAAAACTCTTCATGACATCAAGACTCTCTTCCTTAGCACTTTTCCTTATCAAACTCTTCATGGAATTATGACATCAAGACTCTCTCCCTCTTTGACATCCTATGCCAAAAACTATAAAAAATGTAGATTCCAATGTACCTCAAGTATTGATTCATATGCAATCTACCCTTTCATTACTGCATCAACTTTACTAATTTTCAATAAGCACTAGTTGATACATCACTAAATGCTATTTAGTGAGCTTCAAATAATGGAACAATCCCTAACTTACCTCTTAGATACAAAAATGCATCCTAAGGTAACGGCTTGGTGAATGTGTCTACAAGTTGTTCTTTAGTATTCACATATTCCAACCTTTTTTTTTTTGTGTACCAATTCTCTCAAGAAGTGATATTTTATAGCAATGTGCTTGGTTTTGGTATGCATCATTGGATTCTTTGATATGTTGTTTGCATTGGTGTTATCACTGAAGATAACTATTAGAACTTTGATTTCTATCTTCATACCTACCAACAATTGATTGAACCAAACAATATTGGAATAATTGATTGCTATTGTAACATATTTTTCCTCTGCTATTGACTAAGAGATGGAATTCTACCTTTTTCTTGTCCAAGACACTAACTTTTTACCAAGTAAGAAAGCCCCACTACTATTACTATTTCTATCATTAGTGCTTCGTACCCAATTAGCATTAGTGAAGGCTTGTAACTCTAAGTTGTCTCCATTCTTGTACCATAAGCCATATTATTTAGTATGCTATAGATACCTCATGATTCACTTGATTTTCATCATATGATTTTATTTAGGATTTGTTGAGAATCTTTCCACCATACCAACTACAAGAGCAATGTCAAGCCTAGTATGTACAACATATTGTAATTTTTCAATTATTGATCTATATGTGGTTAGATCTACCTCCTTGGACTCATCATTTATTGAAAAGGTTATGTCTAGTAGACATAGGTGTTCAAGCTAGCTTTGAATCTTCCATTTCAAATTTCTTTAGTATCTCCTTGATATATTTAGACTGAGTAATGTAGATACCATCTTTCTTCTATTGAATCTGCAATCCAACAAAGAATTTTATCTCTCCAAACATGTACATCTCAAATTCTATACTCGTCTCTTTTGAAAAGGATTTGCACAAGTCATCATTTCTAGTAAACAATGTGTCATCCATAAAGATTTCTGCCAATACAATCTCCTTGTCTAGTCCTTGATATATAGGCTATTGTTATCCTTTTTTCTTTGAAAACCAATCTTTATTAAGTAGTTATGAAGTGTTTCATATTGCACATTGAGACTTTGTTTGAGACCATATAATGTTTTGTGCAATTTACAAACCATATCCCTTAAATTTTAGGATCTACAAAACCTTTTGGTTGTTCTATGTAAACTTCTTCAAGAATCCTATTCAAGAATGCATATTTCACATCCATTTGATATACTTTAAAACCTTTATATGTTGCATATTCTAGTAAAGTCCTAACACCTTCTAATATTGCAACAAGAGAAAAAGTTTCACCATAGTCAATAGCTTCTTCTTGAGAATAGCCTTTACAAACTAGCCTAGCTTTGTTTCTTGAAAATTTTCTATCTTCATTCAGCTTATTTCTAAAAACCCACTTTGTGCCAATCACATTCTTATCCTTGGGTCTAGGAACAAGAGTCTAGGTTTTATTCCTTTCTATCTATTCTATTTCTTCATTCAATTCTTTAATCCAAATTTCATTATCCAAAGCATCTTTAACATTTCTAGGTTCAAATTCAGCAAGCAAACATGTACCTTTCAATTTGTTTCTTGTCATTGTACCATTAGATTTGTCTCCAATGATCTACTTAGGTGCATGATGCCTTCTGACATATCTTGCTAAATAATATACTTTGGATTTGGAACTTGTTCCACATAGCTTGGCATGATCTTCAAGTTTAGGTCCCACTATTTGTGACTTAAGTGCTTCTGATGACTCGGGTTGCATTGACTGCAACTCGGTAGCTTCTAGAGATTTTGGAACTTGAGAGGTGACACTCCTGACTTCCAATTAGATTTGTCAATGTATTAGGTTCATAATACACAAATATTTTGTAATCTTCAAGTTCTTTGCTTGTTTCTTCTTCACTCTTTTCTACAAACTCATCAATCTTCACATGTGCACTTTATATGATTTTATGAGTAGTTTGATTTAAACACTTGTATGCTTTACTTCTGTAGGAGTATCCTAGGAATATGCCTTCATCACTTTTGACATCAAGTTTCCCTTTCCTAGATTCCTTCAACATATAACATTTACTACCAAATACTCTCTAGTAACTTACATTGTATTTTATAACCATACCATAGTTCATAAGGTGTTTGATTTGAGTCTTTCATCAACTGTACTCTATTCAAGGTATGAACTATTGTATTGATTTCTTCCTTCCAGTATTTGATTGCAACATTCTTTTCTATCATTAAGGTTCTTGAAATATCCATGGTAGATCTCTTCCTTCTTTATGCTATACCATTTTGTTGAGGTGTACAAGGGGCTAATACTTGTCTTTTGATTCCTTTCTCAATGTAGAATTCATTGAATTCATTAGAGATGAATTCATTGCCTTTTTCTGATCTCAAACACTTTAGCTTCATTCTAGTTTCTTTCTCTACTCTTTCCACATACCACTTCAATTTTTGAAAAGCTTCAATTTTTTCTTTTAGATACATTATAGTCATCATTATTTAATAGTCATCAAAAAATAAAATAAAATACTTATCTTCACTGTAGCTCTCTATTCCAATAGGTCCACAAAGGTCTGTATGAACCAACTCCAAGACTTTTTCAGAATGATAGTTCTTGCTTTTGAAGCTAATCTTTTCCATCTTTCCAATTTGACAATTTTTGCATAGACCCATATCAGATTTCCTCAAATTAGGAATACCTCTTACTCTTCTATTTTTTCTTATCTTGACCAAATTTTCAAAGTTCGCATGTCACAACCTGTTATGCCATAACCAACTTTCTTCTACTTGAGCAATAAAACATGAACTTTCACTGAGATCTAGGTAGAATAGATTATCTTTAGTTTAATTACTAGACCCAACTAGATTTCCTTTTCTATCTAGTAGCTTCGCCTTCCCATTCATGAATTCCATCTTGAATCCAATGTTATTCAATTGTGCCACACTTAGTAGATTATGCTTTATTCCTTCTACCCAATAGGCATTATCACATTTGAATTCATTTGTTAGTGAAATACAACCTTTTCCTTTTATGAAACAAGGTTCATTATTTCCAAATCTAACACTTCCACCATCATAGTATTCCATATGTTCAAACTTTGATTTGTCACTAGTCATATGATGAGAGCAACCACTATCAATAATCCATGTATCATTCTTACTAACATGAGATATAAGTGCTATTTTATCTAATTCATCATTTGATTCATCTTTTACAACTATATAGACCATTTCATCATTATCACTGCTATCAGAATCTTTAGCCATAAAACAAAACTTCTTACCTTTGTTCTTGTAGTCCTCGTAGCTCTTGAATTCCTTCTTTCATTTAACTTTGTACTTTGCTTTTCATCTTTGCCTTCTTTGTTGGGACATTTTGCAGTGATGTGACCAATTTCTTCACATGCAAAATAGATTAGAGGAATCTTACCTTTGTACTTTCCTATGCCTTTGGAATATTTCTTTGCAAGTAGGGCTTCAACAACTTCAAGATTGTTGTCTGAACTTTCTTCCCCTTCTTCACTTTCTGATTGTTTGGCTTTTTATTTCTCACCTTTTTTCTTGAGTTAAAGATTGGCTTCAAATTCAAACTCAATGCCTTTAGAACTAGAGACATAGTTATCCAACTCAAAAGTTGTCAATCTTCCCACTAGAGCATCTAGATTTATCTTATTATTTGGATCACATCTCATCTCTTGAATAACAGACACTCTAATTACATATATAGGAAGAAGGTTTTTGAGTACCTTGCTTACAACTATTTTTTCATCAATGTCTCCTCCAGATGCTTTGATTGTACTCACACTTTCTTTAATTCACTCAATATATTTTGCAATGTTTTCATCCTCTCTCATCTTCATTTGATGAAATTGGCCTCTAAGACTTTATGCTTTGGCTCTCCTTACATTATCATCACCTCCATAGATATCCTTTAGTTTGGTCCACATATCATGAGCAATAGTGCAATCTTTGACCTCATCAAATTCAACATAATTAAGAGAAGACACAATATCAATCATCATGATGTTATGATTTTTCTTTTCAATAATATCTTCAATTGTCAATGTTTCAATAGGAATCTTGTATGGATTATCAAGATATTTTAAACCTAAATCACTGGTAGTTTCCAATTGTAACCTCATAAGTACTTGCCATGCTGAAAAAGTTATCTTTGTTCAATTTGGGAATCTCTCATCTATAAGACATCTTGATCTTTAGCTTAGGTTCTTGAAACCTTCTTTGCAAGCACCAAAAAGCTCTAATAGAATTTGTTGGAAATATAAGAGGAGTAACTAAGAGGGGAGGGGTAAATTAGTTACCACAAAAAAAATCTTTGAGCCCTTAGATTTCAATACAAATCAGAACATAAACTTTGATTAAATTGTAATCTATTGTTATTTGGCAAACACATATGCACTCAGTTAACACTAGCAAATAATATAGCTCAGCGAGCACTGAGAATCAACTATAACTTGGTAATAAAATAATTGAATATACTGATCTTAATGTGATTAATGTTAAATTTAACTTACTTGCATACACATAAAAGAAATAGCATGAACACAAGTGACACCAAGATTTATTGTGCAAATCCAATTTGTTCAAAACCACCAATTGCAACTAGTTACTATATTCACTCTTCTGAAGTGAGCCATGTTAGGAGCCAATCATATTAAAGATTAAAAAATACACTATTAGGTGTGACCCTATTAGAGTATTTAATCACCTTGTTAGGAGTGGCCTTGTTAGAGGTCTTCAAGACACTTCAAATAGAAATGGCACATTGCTAGATGATTTACAAATAGATATTAATCCAACTCCATTAAGAGATTTAGATCACCGCTACAATGGTTAGAGAGTAACAATGAGATGACCTGATTTCTGATGCAACTAAATTACTGATTATAAATCTCAATTATGGCTTTAATACTTGATCCTCCTGATCAAATGTATCTTTGTAAGCTCCACAAGGATATTTTGCTTATCCTTCAAATTTGCTTCCTCTTGACATCTTCAAATCTTCTGTTCACTTTCATACTTTCAATCCTCAACTTGACCTTATATTTATATCTTATACATTGTCAAGTCAGCTTGAATATAACTTAGAATAATTAATATTCATCTCCTCATTCGGTGGAAACCATCAAACAAATTCATTTAACTCAATAAGCCAAAACAAGAAAATCCTTCGATAGCCAACCCTACTCAATAGACACTAACCAAAAATTTTTTTCCTTTGTTAACCAAGTAAGCTTGGTTAACACTAGTTTTCACACCAACCTGCTTTGTCTCCTGAATGAAATCGATAGACACTATTCTCTTTGGTAATCGAGTTGGCTTGGTTAACACTTGTCACTTTCCAAATTTCAGTTGTCTTCTGAGTGAACTAGATAGACACTGTCTTTTAAACTTGACAAACACAAGAAGGCTTAGAAGACACAGGGAACTATCTTCATTGCCTGAGTGAGCTCGGTAGACATTGACTAGTGAATGTATGACATTTTATGTAACATCAAAGAAAATATACAATTGATCAATTATTTTCAGTAGTTTGAGGATCATAAAAGCAAATCCTCACACAATCTTGCCAAAATACAACTTTATGAAAGGAAATCCACTGGCCTTCCTGCCCATGTGGATTCTTAGAGGTGCATCACCTATTGTGATGATTTATGTGGTGTTATGAGAAGTACACTTATGTTCCATCATCACTCGAGTTGATGATGGAGTTTGGATGACATCCTCCCATTCGATTAGCTGTGTGAAATTATGGTCAAATTTTGTTAACTCATCTGCCACGCCATTGCCTTCATGGTAAATGAGGTCCACATGGATCTCCTGAAACCCCTCCATCAACTTTTGAATTTTATCTATTGTCACTTTGATCTTCGAACTACTTTGAACCTCTCCTTTAGCACCTTTAGTAATTAACATTGAATCACCCTCAATTTATGACCTGCTAATTCCTCTTGCTCTCGCAATTCTGATTTCCCATAAAAGAGCTAGGGATTTCGCTTCATTAGTTAATCCTCCTCCACAGTTCCCAGTATAAGCAACCACTGGTTCTGCCATACAATTGTGGAAGGTGCCCCCAGCAAAAATGCTTCCCACCATGGCCGAACCATCAAAATAAAGTTTCATCCATGTCTCAGGAGGGGGGGAGGGGGTGCCACATCGTTCTCTACCTAGCCATGGCTTTGGAGTTGTTAAACTATGCTATTATTATTAGGATTTCACTGTGTAGTTTTTGAGTCAAACTCATTAACCCATATATCATGAACTTAGTGTTTCACACATGAATTCATCTCTCATGAGAATAAATGGAACACTTAGCACTCATTGGATCTAGGTGATGCTCACAGAGGTGAAGCACTAGGATTTTCGGGGAGGTCACCCATTGATGTTAAATGGGTTTTTATACTAATATAAACTTAGAAATCACATGTAATGCAATATATTCATAACGGTTTTATCATTGGGACCATTATTAGGGAAGTTCTACTCCTAAGACATTACCACATTTCTTCGTTTCCATGATCTCAATGATCCAATAAAGGCCCACAACTTATGACCATGATAACTCAACAAAGACACACATCATGTAAGTATATTTTTTGAACAAAAATGTGAACTTAATGATTGCCCTACATCAATATTATTGGTTGATCATTATGTTGCACCTATACACTTTAAATAATAACTAATTAGACAATCTAAATAATGTATCTCCCTAGAAATAAAGACTAACAAGATCTCTTTGTATTATTCTCTATTATTCTTAATAAGATGCATGTTTATTTGTACACATTTCTTAACATAATTTAAACAAGTTTTAAGAAAATAGCATGATCATGGTAGAAACTTTACCATTTAACACATTTGTTAAAATCAATGTGTTCAACAATCTACTTGGAAATATACATTAGAAGTACAACTATTTATCAAGAGCACACATCTTACCAATATGTTAACTGAATAAAGATACATGACTTGCAAACCTAATGATCTAATGAGTGCTTGAACCTTAATGACTCTATAATAGTATTATGAATTGATCATTAAACTATACCCTTGTTGATGCACACATACTAATATAAATAAATGCACGCATCTTATGAAGATGTTAACTGGAAAAAAGCCTTACAAACCTAATGATCTAATGAATGTCTGGACCTTAGTGACCACAGCAATTCTATGAGTTGATCATTACACCATACACTTGTTGTTGATGGACATTAACCATCTAACCAACAAAATATTTGCCTATAAACAAGGACTAATAACAAGAGCTCGACCTATTCCTTTCAATCTTCAATTGCCCATTACAAAAACATGCTCAATATCTACATGTTCTTTGGCATAGTCTGTACGAGTTTTAGGGTCCATTTGGTTCGTGGAATTTAAAAAACTTGACTTTCTACAAACCTTGGTTTAGCCAAATCAAGGTTTTGTATATCTCCATTCTAATTTTTGGAATTTTACTAAAACCATTTGTTTCACTCGAAAGATGCGTGTGAAGGCACATTTTTATGTGTAAGCTTGGAGCTGAAGGCAAATTTCAAAAAGTAGTCCAATCTATTGTTTTTACACTCCTTAAAGAACAAAACCAGGTTTTGATTTTCAATTCCTACTTTTTTTTAGGAAGTTGAAAAACCTGGTTTTGAGGCAAAATTGGAAGTCCCGAATGCTAATTCCATTTTGCAAATTTTGAAACAAACGCACAAATTTTCAAATCCTGATTTTGAAAAAGCCAATTCTTGTCATCTTCCAAAAACCAAACAGACCCTTAGGGTCCGTTTGGTTCGTGGAATTTAAAAAATCCGAATTTGTACAAACCTTGGTTTAGCCAAATCAAGGTTTTGTATATCTTCATTCTGATTTTTGGGATTTTCCTAAAACCGTTTGTTTCACTTGGAAGATGCGTGTGAAGACACATTTTTATGCGTAAGCTTGGAGTTGAAGGCAAATTTCAAAAAATAGTCCTATCTATTGTTTTTACACTCCTTAAAAAACAAAACCAGGTTTTGATTTTCAATTCCTACTTTTTTTAGGAAGTCGGAAAACCTGGTTTTGAGAGAAAATTGGAAGTCTCGTATGCTAATTCCATTTTGTAGATTTTGAAACAAATGCACAAATTTTCAAATCCGGGTTTTGAAAAAGCCAATTCCTGTCATCTTCCAGGAACCAAACGGACCCTTAAGGAAGTAACAGATACAAGAAGTGTTTGATTAGGGAAGAAACTCTACGTTTAAATACCTTTATTTCCAGGGTAGACTATAGTCCCAATGAATAGTTTGATGCATTTTAAGTCGATTTAATTTGGACTAATTATATCCTCCGTGAAATCTGAGTAGACCATGGAAGGAACCTTGATCATTCCAACTGGAGATGTTAATAGAAGACACCCACAAACTGTTTTAAGAGCCAATTTCAATATGTCTGCAGTACGACTTGGAAAAAAATTAATACAAACGACTGTTCAAAGTTGGACCATGACTGAACTGTATTTACCCGAACGTAGTAATTTGAATATGACCCCTTTTAGGGCTTGACAAATCCGACTTTTCACAGACAAAAAACCCCACGCCCTCTTGACATTTTAAACGTCTTTGACGGATAAAATGACACAACATTCAGGACTTTTTGATTCCTATATTCAAAATAGTTCCACCAAGCATTCAACTTTGAAACGGCTAAACAGCAGACCAGAGTGCATAAACATGAGAAATGTATTTTCATTTTTATAACTGTGCATTTCGCTATAATTTATACTCTTATCCTAATTTCAATATTACTATTTGCAATGGCATAAAGCAGCAGTTATTTGCGCCGGATAAAACTCTAATAGAAACAAGCTTCTATAAACGTTTTGCACTTCAAATTCTAAGGCTCTGGCCTTTCCCCATAAGGTATAGTCAAAAACTATGATAGTTGTATCCAAGTGCTAAATAAATGATCAATAATTAAATGTTATATGTCTTTTGTGATTATTTAAGACCGTATCTGCCTACAGCTTAATTGTCTTTACATAGAATTATAATACATTCTCACGTTCACATTTATTTGTTTGGTCAGCAAGGGGCCGCCACCTGGTACTTGTGTCCCCTCATGGCAAGTTCAGGGAAGGCTACATTGCGCCCACACGCTTTTGACTTACTGTATAATGAAATCAAGTATATAAGGGATATTGTGTAACAATTTTATATCACTTGGATTTGAGTTTTCTTGCAGATAAAGGCAAACCAAAGTATTTAAAAAAGAGCTTTGTGTTTGTGAGAGAGATATATTTCACTACAGTTTGTGGTTGTGGGTTTCAATTGTTTTTGGGTTAAAATGAGGACCATCTTATGCGAAGAAAACATGAACTGCCTTAGTTCAAGTTTCGATAATGTTGAGAGTGAAATAAGTCTGTCTAAAATGGCAACTGGTAGTCTACATGGGGAGGATTCACCTTACTTTGCTGGGTGGGAGAAGTATAGAAATGATCCATATGATGAAAAGCTCAATCCCCATGGGGTTATCCAGATGGGCTTAGCAGAGAATACGGTAGGGCAAACTAGCCCAACAACATGTTTTTGTTTATTTTGTAGGAGCTAAGAAGTATTCATTCTCCTGTTAAGGACGTTGAATTTTATAGCTTACAGTATTGAGATTTCAGAGTATTTTTATAACTACACCATAGTCCATGATTAATATTTCATATTTCAGATAATAGAATCATCAAGAAAAATATTCCTACTTACAAGTTAGGATAAGTTGCACACTCACATTGGGCTTTTTGTGCACACATGGAGAATATTTCCATATTAAGTTAGAAAGTGTTAGCTTTGACAGCCTATGGCATTTGTCTGGACCTTTTTTGGATAGTTTTGGATGTGCTTGTTTGTATCTTATGAGGAAGACTGAGAATGATGCTAAAAATGAAGAAAATAAACGACGTACTTTCAATTATTTTGGTTTCGATTTCTGAATTCCACTACGTTTTTTTTTTGTTCTTTGCAGCTTTCATTTGATGTGATGGAAAAGTGGTTGATAAAGCACCCAGAGGCAACAATTACTTCTGAACAGTGTTCGGATTCATTCATGGACTTGGCACTCAATCAAGATTATCATGGATTATCAGAATACAGAAAGGTAATAAAAAGCTTCAAAGGCTGGATGGGTTTTATTGTTTTAGCTTTGACGTTGTAAATGGGTTGACTTAGAATGTGAATGTTGGTATATTGAAAAAGTTTTAAGATTCAAAATAAAACTAAAAATTAAAGAATAAATCTAAAAGAAAACCATCTTCATGAAAATCTGCCAAACAAATATTTATGGGACACCATAGATTAGAATAATCCTTCCTATTGTAAAAACCAAACTTTAGGGCATTGTTTTTAATGGTTTTTATGAATTATCATGACAGGCTATGGCATATTTCATGGAGGCATTGAGAGGACACAAAGTGAGATTTGATCCAGACAGAATAGTAAATGCTGCTGGATCAACTGCAGCTAATGAGGTGCTAATGTTTTGTCTTGCTAATCCAGGAGATGTCTTCTTAGTACCATCTCCTTATTACCCTGCGTAAGTTGGCTTCACTGAAATGATGGTTTTTAACCTTATGTTGGCTTTTAGTGTTACAATAATGATGAATATGTTGCATACTATTGTTATCTAAAGTTATTCTTTTTACTGTAGTTTTGATAGAGATCTGAGGTGGCGTACAGGAGTAGAGATTGAGTCAATCCATTGTCACAGCTCAAACAACTTTCAAATCACCAAATCTGAAGTGGAATCAGCATACAAGAGAGCCAAAGATCTCAACAAGAAGGTGAAAGGAATTCTCATAACAAATCCATGCAACCCATTGGGGACAATATCAAGTGCTGAAACATTGAAGATGCTGTTTTCTTTTGCAAACAAGAAGAAAATACATCTTGTCTGTGATGAGATTTATGCTGGCTCTGTCTTCAATTCTCCAGAGTTTCAGAGCATTGCAGAGATTGTTGCAGAGGAAAATTATACCCCAGATAATGTGCACATTGTGTACAGTTTATCAAAGGATATGGGTCTTCCAGGCTTCAGAGTTGGGACAATTTATTCCTATAATGATACTGTTGTTACAACAGCTAGAAGAATGTCAAGTTTCACCATGATTTCTACTCAGACTCAGCATTTATTGTCCTCTATGCTTTCTGATCCAGATTTCGTTAATTATTACATAGCTGAGAATAAGAAGAGGCTGCAAGAAAGGCATAGTTTGATTGTGGCGGGGTTTAAGAGAGCTGGCATTAAAATCTTAGAAGGGAATGCAGGGCTTTTCTGTTGGGTAAACATGAGTCATCTGCTTTCATCAAATGACATACAGGGGGAGATAGAGTTATGGAAGGGTATTTTGAATGAGGCCAAACTGAATATTTCTCCTGGATCTTCTTTCAAGTGCATGGAACCTGGTTGGTTTAGAGTCTGCTTTGCTGAAATGAATACTTCCACCATGGAAGTTGCTTTGGAGAGACTTCAAAAATTTGTCACGACATACCAAGCCATGCATTAACCTTGGGTAATTCTGTGATCTCAATAAAGAGGGATTCCAAAGTTGAAATTAAGTGTTCCTCCTAGACCTCTTCTTTCACAAAAATACGTTGCCCTTGGAGGTTTTGTTAAAAAGACTTTTCAAGGAGCACAAAGCCACCATTATCCTAAGCCTAGAACTCTACTTCTCACAGAATTTCTGATATTATTCTGTACCTATGTCATTCTTTATACTTTCTGATAGTCTTCCAAAGCTTAGGTCTCTACTTTTGTTAGAATTTCTGACATTATTCTATATCATTCTTTATACTTTCTCATAGTCTTCTAACAAAGCTCAAAACAAGCTAGTTGAAATTTCTCATTAACTATTGTCCTAATGTTTCAAAAAGGTAAATTGTGGTCTAAGGAATTTAGCTTGTTTAAAGCCACGAGTTTTTTTTAGGGAAACCCTGGTTCAAATCCTAAGAGGGACATTTTTGTGGAATTCTAAGTTGTGATTCTTGGTCTTCCATTGATTGCATTTGTCTCATTATAAAAGGTGGATTGTAAGTGACAACTCTTGGTCTTCCAGTTTCTGGTAAGGTCTAGCTTGTAAATCTCATGTTGCTGCTCCAATGAGCACAAGATTTGTAAACAATCTTCAATATAAAAAAATATTTATTATTATGCTAAGTTTTCTTCTATCACTATGCTATCTTTATGTATATTTTCTGTTATGAGTTTTGATTACTAGTTTCAATTATTAGATAGTTTCAATCTATTCAATTGAATTTGATAAAGATATCCTATGTACATCTATACACTTAAATTTATACTAGTCTATATATCTTTTTTTATTAAATTATGAATATATGATGACTTTAGAGTTATTTTATGTATTCAAATATGATTTTATCTTATTTTTGAATTAATTAATTAATTACATATGAAAAACATAAATTTTATGTAATCTTATTTTTTGATTAAATATTTATATTTTAATGTAAAATATAAGAATATTTTTTAAGCTACTTTTTATTTAGAGAGAAAAATAATATTCAAAATAGACTAATTTGATGGAGACTCAAACAAATAAACAAGTTTAAGAAATACAATTCAAAACTCATTACATAAAACTCAAATCAACAACCACAGCTGAAGTCTAAATATTTTGTATTCAAACAAAATTATAATAAGAAAGACTACTTTTCTAAAATAAAAAACCTTGATCATCTTGACCATTGTATACAACCACCGAGCATTAATTTATTCTTGTTTTCTTGTTGACTAAGTTTCTATTAATTTTAACTGTGTATTGTTTAGATCCGTTGGTCTTTCAACTGTCTGCATGCTTATTTTATTAAATGTTTTTCTAAGCTTAGACTAGAATGGGTAATTTTATGCAACCGACAATATGAGACACGAGAAACGATTGAATTGAATGGGAAGTTGCTGAAATATTATTGACAGCGAATAGGAATAAAATCAATTGTCCAGGTTGTCATCAGCATCCATTAAAAACAGGTACAAGTTAGGGAAGTCAATTCCTATGCTGACTTCCAATTGTCTGATGCAGCAGACTAAATAAATGCATTGACAATTGGCTACACCTACCCAACTCCACTACATTGTTATTGCGACTTGAACAACAAGGAATACTAATGTAATGATCTCAACCTAAATTACGTGCCATGCAAGAATAATTTAGGCAAAAGCAACGTGGTTTCACTGCCATTTATTCTTCTCCATTTCACGTAATTCCAATAGATGACTAAAATTCACGGTCAAAACGTTCGTGTCAAATAAACGTTATAGTGCCTTCCACGTTCGTGTTGTTTGACTTCTGAAGGGAACATGTAAGGTGATGTCTGTGTAGACATTTGACCTAATTTATTTATATAGAGAGAGATATCAAAAGTATGTTAGGGTGCGCACTAGCTTATTTGAATCAATAATGTAAAGTTTTCTTTCTAAATTCATATCTCAAAGTATATCTAAATAATTATAATACATAAGATTCAAGATTTTGTGTAAGTTGTCATTTAGTCTTTATTTTTATCTTAATTTAAAAATCATAAATTCTATGTCACTTTTTGTTTTCAACCATTTTTCTGTCGATTCTATGTCACTTTTTGTTTTCAACCATTTTTCTGTCTCAATAGTAGATTGAAATTTGGACCATAGATAGTGGATGACCTACAAATCTTTTGAACCACTTTTTATGTGTGTGTTAGTTATTTTCATATAGATAATGCATAAATTATGATGTTATTTATGTTTATGGTTTTTCTTACCTCATACATGCATGTGTATGGTTGGTGTGTATGTTTTATCTTCTGATTGATGTGGTTGAGGGATGAAGTCATAGTCACTTGCTTAGCAAAATCTATGTAATGTATCAATCTCTCTATTTTCTATTTATATTTATATACAATATACATATATGCTTGTCTTTTATGTAAGTATATAAGTATTGGACATCAACTCCATTGAATTGCCAAGATAAGTTTCCTATCGTAGTATTTGAATGGTAAGAGGGGATAAAATATACCAACTCAATCTTGACCTCAACCATAATTGCCTTGAAATATGAACAAGTATCTAACTAACTACTATCCAAATTCATAGAGGTGACGTAAATTGGTGAACCTAACCTTGAACATGATAGTCCTTTGAATTGTTTTTATGTGGTTTAGTCATGTGAGTTTTGTCATATGTTTACTTGGTGAAATAAATTTAACAAAATTAATTATGACTAGGAATGATGAAATCTTACAAAATTTGGAGTGTTAAATATTAGAGCATTTAATTGTGACAAATTAATCAAATACCTTTATTTAACTAAAAAGACTTAGTTAAAAGTCTAATTGTAGGATTAAAAGAGATAACTAACTATTAAATAAAAAACTCAAATTAAAATTGCACAAATAATATGAATTAATTTTAAAATTCATGCTGCATATCATATTGTGGTAAATTTATTAAATATATATAAATTATAACTTTGCAATATTAAGAATATTAATTTTTAATTAAATATTTATATACTGTTAAAGTTGCACATTTGATTTAGTGAGTTTGGATTATGATTTAGATTAAATTTTTAGTGATTTGAGTTAAGTGATTATTAGTTTACTTGTACATTTTTAAATTAATAAAAATTAAATGATGCAACTTAAAAAAAGAATTATAAAATTATAACTTAATCTTTTAAATATAAAGTTTTTGATTAATAGTTAAAGTAGGTTTTGAAGGGACCCAAAACCCCATACACAAATTTAAAAAAGGATCTAGAACCCCAACAAAGCAACAATTTACCACCGAATAAACAAACAAAGGTCTAGCAGCTCAACACAGTCAAACAAATAGTACCCCCAAAAGATAAGGCCAAGAAAAATTAGCTGCCAAAGTATAGGGTGTTAGAATTAAACTCAGACATAAATAATAGTTACATGCAAATAGAACTAATACTAGAAAATAGTAGATCACACAAAAGAGAACACAAGACACCAAGATTTAATGTGGTTCACCCAATTCTCAGGCTATGTCCACCAACAACAAGTCCAATATTATTATTATCCAGTGATTACAATCCACAATCCCTTATAGCTCAATACCTCTGTAAAAAACTATAATATCACCATTACATCATGAAATCCCTAACCCTAAGCCTTTTTATACAAGCTTTTTCCACTTACAAAATTAGCACTAGAATAAGTTGTCCAATAGGAAAATAGCAAATGATGCCTTTTACAATCTAAGGGCTTTTTTGGCTTCAGGGGCACTAACCCAAAAACCCCCATGGGGGCATTGCTCCTTGACCCTACCCTTTAATTGTCCATCATAAAAAATTGACTGAATGAAATGGTACTGTAATTGTATGTGTTTTGTCTTCGAATGCAGAGCTAAATTCTTTGCAAGATGAATAACACTTTAACTATCTATAAAAAAATAATTATCCTTCTGAGGGTGTCCCAATTTTTTTAGGAAGAACTAAAACCATATCATCTCCTTGGATGCTTCTGTAGCAACAACATACTCTGCCTCTGTAGTGGATAAAGAATTAACCTTTTGTAACCTAGAAACCTAGTTCATGACTGCCTCACCAATAGTAAATACATAAGCTGTAGTACTCCACCTGGTATCAATATCCCCTGCCAAATTTGATTCAACATATCCCTGTAAATCAGTAGTAGAGATCCCAAAATGTAAACACTTACTGGATGTGCCTCTTAAATATTTGAAAATCAATTTAACTGCATTCCAATGCTCAATTCCTAGATGACTCATATAACTACTAACAACTCCCATTGCATTTGCAATATCTAGCCTAGTACATACCATAGCATACATCAAACTTCCTACAATTGAAGCATAAGGTACCTTAGACATCTTGTCCTCCTTTTCTTGTGTCTTGGGACACATGTCCTTAGTCAACTTCATACTAAGTAAAGGTGTGCTGACAACTTTAACATTCTCCATAGAGAAATGTTACAACACCTTCGCAATATAATCAACTTGATCTAATGTCAATTTATTGTTCTTCCTATATCTACAAATCTTCATACCAAGGATTTGTTTTGCTACCCCCAAATCCTTCATAGAAAATGCATGTGCTAACTGTTCCCTTAATCCCTTAATGTGATCCATGTTAGACCCAACTACGAGCATATCATCAACATACAAAAATAAAATAATGTAGCTATAATCATTCAACCTCTTAAAATAAACACAATGATCTAAATGACACCTATTATATCCATGCTCATGCACAAACCTGTCAAATTTTAGATAAAATTATCAAGGTGCTTTCTTCAAGCCATATAATATTTTTTTCAATTTGCACACTAAGTTCTCCTTACCTTTGACCTCAAATCCCTGTGGCTGTGCCATATATATCTCTTCATCCAAATCACCATGAAATAAGGCTATTTTAATATCAAGCTGATCCAAATGTAAATCTTCAATATCCACAATACTTAAAACACTACAAATAGAAGTCATTTTAACAACATGAGAAAATATCTCATCAAAATCAATGGCCTTTTTCTGTGCAAATACTTTTACCACTAATCTAGCTTTAAATATTTTCTTATCTCCATCTTCTTCTTTCAAACTATAAACCCATTTATTTTGTAAAGCCCTTTGACATGCAAGAAACTTGCATAAATCCCATGTCTTATTTTTTAGCAAAGAGTCCATTTATTCTTTCATTGTAGACTCCCACTGAATCTTTGTATCCACCTACATAGCTTCATCATAACATTCAAGCTCACCAACACCAGTAAGTAAAATAGAATACAAGGAAGAAGAAAATCTTTCTAAAGGTCTACTTATCCTTGTTGACCATCTGACATTCACTGGGGTGTGTGGTATTTGTTGTTGCAGATCACAAGGAATTGTTGGAACATCAATTTTCAGAGTATCATCTAGCACTACATTATAATCTTCTTTCTTCTCATGTTGCTACAATAGATCTATATACAACACTTTCTCATTGAATACAATATCCCTGCTTCTTACATTTTTATGATTTTGAAAATCCCAAAGACTATAACCAAATTCATTGAGGCCATATCTAACAAAGACATATTTCTTTGACTTAGCTTCCATCTTGGTTCTATTTTAGAATCTATATGAGAAAATGCTTCATAACTGAAGGTTTTGAGAAAGGAATAACTCACCTTTTTACCAGTCCATGCTTCCTCTAGAATACCACAACTCAAAGGAGTAGAGGGACCTTTATTAATCAAATATATAGTAGTATTGATAGCCTCTGCCAACATTTTTAAGGGAAACCCTGCATGCAACCTCATGCTTCTTGCACACTCCATTATAGTCCTATTCATGTGTTCAGCCACTCCATTTTCTCCTGGAGTCCTTAGAATAATTTTCTATCTATGAATACCATTAGCAGAGAAATAATCTTCAAATTCATAATTACAATACTAACCACCATTATTAGATTTGAGACATTTTAATTTCTTACCAGTCTCATTTTCAACTAAGCATTTCAATTTCTTAAAAGTTTGAAATACATCAAAATTTTGTCTGCGGAAATAAACCCATACTTTTCTAGTTGCATCATCAATAAATGTAACATAATAATGAGAGACACTAAGAGAAGATACCTGAGCTGGTCCCCATACATCTGTATGTACAAGCTTTAATTCTTCACTTTTATTTTCCTTCCTAGTGTTCACAAAACTCACTCTCTTTTATTTTCCATAAACACAACTTTCATAGAAATCCATATTGACACATTTCAGACTTGGTAAAACTTTCTTTGAATGAAGTACTTTAATACATTTTTTTCACTCATGTGCCCAAGTCTATTGTGCCATAACACTATATCAGAATCTACAACAACTATTTGTTGTCCTTGCTCAATTGCAACAATTATTCTTGAACATTCATTTTTCTCTAAAACAATCAAAGTAGAAGGAATAATATGACCTATACAAAGATATAAGCTGCCTACTTTCACACCTTTTGCTACTACAAGGGAACCTTTTGAAACCTTCAAATTTTTATCATTAAAAGTAACTTCACAACTCTTATTACTGAGTTGCCCTGCTGAAATTAAATTCATACTCAACCTTAGAACATGTCTTACCTCATGTAGTAGCCAATGATTATCATTTTGTAACTTAATCTTAACTTTTCCTTTTCCAACAATTTGACAAGGTTCATTATCCCCCAAATAAATAAGCCCAAAATCCTCTTGGACATAATTAATGAAATAACCTCTATGAGGTGTTGTTTGCAATATGTCCAATCAATTAGATAAGGTAGGTTATGGTTGTCATTTATGGCAACATATTTTTTTTGCAGAGTAGACTCATTCAGTTGTAGAAGAAAATTGTCTAAGTATCAGACAATGTCACAATAGTAGGACAGTTTTGATGATAATATAATATTCCCTTAGAATATTCTCTTGCAGAGTTGACCAAAGATGCATGATGTCATAATGATGACGTATACCAATGTGCATGTTTGTACAATCAACTAAGTCCAAGTTATGAAGAAATTAGTGATCCAATGATGACACAACATAAAACAGAGCATATTAGCAGAATGTATTTAACAATTTGATTTATTATTTTGAGCTATAATTTCTTGCTAAGCTGACTCTAATAATCTTATATGAGTCGACTAAGGAAGAATTTACCAATTTTTTTGTACAAGTAAAGAACTTTATTTACGAAGTTAAATGATGAAGTGTGTGTGAGAAAGTGGATGATGATTCAATGATTAGTAAATGCGAAGTCTATATGATCTTGTGAAATGTGAGTAACATGTGAATACAATACTTTGCTATATATTGTGAAGATATGATGTAGATTAATATCTACACAGTTGCTCTTGTGTGAAGAATCATCAATCAAAAGATTTGTGAAGTACAAAAATTAACTCAGTATTGTATGTATACCTATTTCTTGAAGAACTTATTCTATAGTTATATGTTAGGGCAGTGGGCTCTTCTTGCACACATTTGCATATGATTCACCAACTACTAATAGGGTTGAAGCAACTGCTAACAAGGTTGAGGCTTCTAACAAGGCCTAGTCTCCTAACAAGGACTTGAGACACTATACATGCTTCACATACTCCTAATAGGGTCAATATCCTTAATTGAATCCTTTATATAGTGAATCATCTAGTGGGTTCCATCCCCACTAGGGTTTTCCCTTGGCCAGGGTTTCCCTAGTTAAAAAAATGGTGTTATGATCTCTCTTTGTGTATGGTTGTTTACACTATTCATAATTATTGGTTTATCTTCTTATGTACATAATAAAGTAATTAATAATATTCAGTTGTGGGTAAAAAGATTGAAAATACTGATTCACCCCCCTCTCAGTATTATCTATTTCTAACAATTGATATCAGAGCTTGGTTTTTCAGAAGAGGCTTAACAACTTGAAAAAGATCCCTATGGATATGGAATAACTAAAGAAAAATCTTGAAGAAGCACTTGAATAGATTGATTTTCTTACTAATGAAAGAGATGGCCTCAAAGATAGATACAAGGGTGCAAAAGCCTACATTGGTGAATTGAAGGATAAAATAGATGACCTTAAATAGAAAGGACCTACTAATCAGACTAGTGATGATGACATTAAATATCTAAAAAAAGAAAATGAGATCCTAAAACATGAGTTAAAGATAGTTGAACTTAAGCTAAGTCTTAAGAAAAATGGAGGAAAGATTGACTCTGAAATAAAAGCTAAAAATGAAGATTTGATATCACAATTAAGCAAGGTAACATCAAAACTAGAATCTATTAAGTTATAACATGTAGAATTAGAGAAATATAACACCATTGTGAAAGGTGAGTTGGTACAAATCAAGTAGCAACTTGAGAAATTATATACCAACAGTGATAAAATTGAAGAACAAATATGTGCACAAAGATCTAGTTATGATAAGACTGGACTTGGATTCTTTCTTGGTCAATCCACTAAGAAACCTATTGAAACAAAAGAACCTGTTACTCCTAAAGTCAATAAGGATATAAGCAAGACAAATGATACATCTAAAGACCAAGTGAATGTTGCTCACTTTGAGAAAGTCAAAGAATCTGATCAAGATATGAATAACGAAAGAAATGAATCTTTTGCCTAGTGTGATGAGTCTAAAGACACTGAAGTCAATTGCGAAGGTAAGTCTTTCAAACCTATTTCAAAATTTTATTGTCATAATTGTCATGGATATGGTCATTATGTAGTAGATTGTAAGAAACCTAAATTTGATAGTGATAATGCAAATAGTAGGATCCATAAGAGCACCAACCATGTAGGAAACAAAAGAAGATCTTATAGTAATGAAAGTGGAGAAAGAAGAAAGATTGTTTGCTATAGATGCAACAATCTTAGACACATTGCAAGGAATTGTAGAACACCTAATGACAAGCTAAATGAACAAAAGAGAGATGTACCTATATGCTAGTTATGTAACAACTTTGGAAACACAACAAGGTTTTGTAGAATGGAAAAAAGAGACCTTAATAGGAATTAGAATTACAAAAGGAATAATAGAAGAAACAAAGAGAAAGGGTAGAAAAATGTGTTAAAGGAATCATTTATGGAGGCAAGGGAACCAGAAAGTCCTCATGCACTTCTAAAAGATGTACCTAACAAGACAGTGAAGTCACTTACTGTCTATGACTCTTTTCACCGGAATTGAGCATTCTCAGTGGAATCGAATATCAATTGTTGATAACTAATGCTAGAGGAAGTATCAAGGATTGTGCAGTTGATAGTATGTAGTAGACATTGAGAGAATTCTACAGTGAAGTGTGCATTGCTCAATATGATCAGGATGAGGAAATATGAAGGGATCAAACTCTCTATCGCACAGAGACAATATATTGAACTAGTGGTAGATATGCATTTATTGCACAATACAGATTGCAAAAGACTTAAAGAATGTAAACTAACTTGCATACATCATTTGATTGTGTGAAGTTTGTGTGTGAGATTGAAGTGAGATTTGGAGAATTTAAGAAGCCTACAAGCATGTGAAGTCGTAGGAAACCCTAATATGCAAAATTGATGTATTTTTTGAATTATTGAGCACAATCCTTCAAGAATGGCAAGGCAAGAAGTTTATAATGTAAGCAATAGGTCTAGGTATAATTTCAAGAAACACCTATTAGTTTCTTTACTCAATGACCCCATTGGAGCATTTTTGTGAGTTCCAAAAAATGTCCTTCATGTAGAAGATATCAAAGGTTATATTCACTATACGATTGAAAGCATAGGTGATTCAAAGATTCACAAGGATTTGGAGAGGATGTGTAACAATGATTTATCATTGAAACCTAAACATAGATTTCTGGAACATCTTAACATAGTTAAGCATATGTTCTATATGTTCTACATGGATTTTGATAATAATGAATGGACAAGGATAATTCTTAGTAGAGTACATGATGATCTTCTATGGCTAGGAGATGCTATCATTTGTATTTAAAATGACATAATTCATAAGGTCATAGGTTTGAGCAGTCAAGGTAGCAACCTAGTAAACATCAAGAGTGTGCACAAAATTGTTGAGAAAAATCTCAACACATAGTTCTATGGGAGTAACATGAAAGTCAACTCAATTCAAGATGATGGAGTGAGACTCATCTAAAAAAGTTTGGAATATAAGTATAATCAGTGATCTAGGAAAGATTCAATCCCTGTAGGATTTCTTCATGCAATTTACTTGGCAGTAAGAGGTGAAGAAGTTAACATGTGCAAAATTGTCAGAACACAATTGTTGGATAATATCTCAAGAATCAAGAAATCAAGGAGTGTAGTTTTTAGATTTGAATCCGTACTAACTCGCATATTTTTCTATGCCACTAAGAAGTTTCTCGGCATCACAGTTTGGAATGAGAATGAGTGCGCAATGCAATAGATCACTCACACTTATAGGTCAAGATATAAAGCAGTTAGAGACAGTGACTTAGATAGAATAATGAAGTCTTTTCAAATAGAAATGAAGAAAAGGTATAGAATACCTCTAGCTCTAGTAGAAAAGTATAAGGATGAATTATTTTTTATGGTTGAAAGAAACTTCAAACGTATGGAGGTAGTAGTTTCTCAGGTAAAATTCATTAAGCCTATGGGATATAAGATGAGTGAGGATTATTTGAAGGGTATGCGTAGATAATCCTTCATTTTGAAGTTAATTCTAATTGTCCCATATGGGGAACATATACTAAGAAAATGAGAGAAGTGAAAACTAGTCAAGTAATGAAGGACTCCAAGAAAAAGGTGG
Organism: Cupressus sempervirens; assembly: GCA_028749045.1. Taxonomy (NCBI): domain Eukaryota; kingdom Viridiplantae; phylum Streptophyta; class Pinopsida; order Cupressales; family Cupressaceae; genus Cupressus; species Cupressus sempervirens. The sequence continues at coordinate 682,859,901 of CM053787.1, read as the reverse complement.
AGAAAGTTATTGATTCTATCTTAAAAGAATCTAGAATGACAAGGAAAGAATTTGATGAGGTAAAGAGAATTGCTATGGAGATGAATTCCAGTGTAAAAGCTGCCCTAACAAGTATGCAAACTCCTTCTATGCCTTATGCAACAATTGCACAATAGAAACCTCCAAGCAAACCAATAAAGATAGAAGAAACATCTACAACAAGAAAGTCTACAAGGATCATAACCCCTCCTAAAAGGAGAGTGAAGTAGACTAGTAGTGACCCAAGAAAAAGGAGAAAAACTCTACAAGTTAGCTCATTTGAATCCGAGGAAGAGACTGGTGACAGACTAGTTGAAGTAGCTGATCAAGAAGCCAAGACATTAGTAGGGTGCAAAGCATGGAAGACAAAAGTAGAAAGCCTAAACATGTAAATCATTAATGATAACAATTTTTTACAGTTAAATAAATACTATGAATTATATAATAACATGGATAGGAGACAGCTAGAAAATAATGTAGTTAGGAACATGATTTTGAAAGATAAGAGATTTGATAGTATAAAAGGGCAGATACACGAAGATTTTTATAATAGATTGCTTAATAGAAAGAGTAGAGTTATAGAAGAGGATAAACAAATAAGAATAAACATGGTGTGAAAGTTATATTTTGGAAATAGTGAAGAAGATATAAAAGAAATTTTGAAGGGTATAACACCATTGTTGAGACACAAGAAAAGACCTATTCTCCTCATGGGAGGAAATTATGAGGAAGTCAATAAAGAAACTCAAGATGCTATAGTTTCATTCATGACCACTATGCCTAAGGTAAGTGTATGGACAAAAGAGGCAAGCCAGATGCCTAGAGATAGTGCATAGCCAGAAGAAGCTAGCCAAACACTTGAGGAGAGTGCATAGACAAATGAAGATAGTCCTATAGCTTGCAATCCTCCTCATAGTTCTGAACTAGCAGCTACACCAAGCACTTCTCCACATATCACTATTGGTAGTGACTTTATGCAAGTAGACAACACCAAAGTCATAGTTGACAAAATAGAAGATCCATTCAAGGATTTTGGTGCCAGCATTGTTGGCAATAATTGTGGATTACAATAGCTCTGATGAAGAAGAGGATTAGGGGACTACACAAAAGATGGCAACCATCACTAAAATAGGTATCTCAAGTGTGTCTTTGACAACAACAATAGTAGTAGGAATTTCCACTCCTCGTACTCAAATAGTAGCAACAACTCCAAATCAATTTGATGAAGAAGATGAAGTGAAGAATCTTATATCTTCCTTGAGAAAACTTCTTGGGAAGAAAAAAATAGTCAAGTCAGTTGAGAAGACTTTAACCATAGTTTTGGATAAGATGGAAAAGATAGTAAGCCTTGTTGACACCACAGTAGATATTCAATAGCATGCAACAATTTTGTGCAAGGCTTTTGATGATGACTTCACTACACTCATGAATGTGGCTACCATTCAAGCACAGACTAAGCATGATGGTAAAATTCTAGACACAATGTGCACTAACATGAGAAATGATATAGAAACTTTGAATAATGTATTAAAGCACCAAGGCAGTTCATAGAGGAAGGAAAATAGGCATATGATAAGTGCAACTTAGCATACATTCATCTGAGATATTTTGATGATCAAATCAAGGAGAAAGTGACTAAGCTTCAAATAGTCACTGCCAACTTTTTGAAGCAGAATCAGAAAGTAGACACAATTGAGCATACAATATAGGTACTTCATGTGAATATAAGGGAAATACAAGTAGAAAAGGAGAAAATTCTGAAGAGATTCACTCTTTTGAGAGTACACTTATTCCCTCAAATAACATTATTGGAAAATCAATTGAAAGAATGCTTGTCTGCAAAGTCTTCACTTGACAAGTTTGTGGCTATAGACTTGAACATAGTAGAATTGGTAGCATATGCTTTATGTGCACTTATTAGTGTATCTGATGCACTAAAGGACAACTAGAAGAAACACTTTGAGTAGTTAAAGCCCAACTTCATTGATTGTTTCTCCAAGTTTTGATGTGCAACCAGATTTTGATAGTCTTTTGATACCTTTGTCATTGATGTCAAAGGGGGAGATATATGGAAAATTGTATTGTAAGAAATTGTAATATGTTTAATATGTAAGGGGGGGCAATAAGTTGTAATAGAAAGTGATAAGGGATGTAGTCTTTTGTAACATAAATACAAATGTTTTTTTTAATGTTCTTATGTTATGGCTTTTTATTTTGATTGGCATAACAATATGTTTGGGACTTAGCCAATTTTCCAAAATATTGCCATCAATGCCAAAGGGAGAGATTGTTGGAAATTTTTCCAATCAATTAGATAAGGTAAGTTATGGTTGTCATTTATGGCAACATATTTTTTTTTGTAGATTAGACTCCTTTAGTTATAGAAGAAAATTGTCTAAGTATCAGACAGTGTTATATCATTAGGACAATTTTGATGATAATAGAATATTCCCTTGGAATATTCTCTTACATAGTTGAATAGAGATGCATGACATCATAATGATGACATATTCTAGTGTACATGTCCATACGGTCAAATGAGTTTGAGTTATGAAGAAATTAGTGATGCAGTGATGACATAGCATAGAACAAAGCATACCAACATAATGTGTTTAACAATTTGATTTATTATATTTTTTTGAGCTATAATTTCTTGTTAAGCTGACTCTAATAATGTTATATGAGCTGACTAAGGAAGAATTTACCAAAATGTTTTGTATAAGTAAAGGACTTTATTTGCAAAGCTAAATGATGAAGTGTGTGTAAGAAAGTGGATGATGATTCAATGATCAGTAAATGCAAAGTCGATATGATCTTGTGAAATGTGAGTAACAAGTGAATGCAATACTTTTCTATATATTGTGAAGATATGATGTAGATTAATATGTGCACAGTTGCTCTTGTGTGAAGAATCATCAATCAGAAGATTTGCAAAGTATAACAATTAACTCAGTATTGTATGTATACCTATTTCTTGAAGAACTTATTGTATAGTTGCATGTTACGGTAGTGGGCTCTTCTTACAAAAACTTGTATATGATTCACCAACTCCTAATAGGGTTGAAGTAACTCCTAATAGGGTTGAGGCTTCTCATAAGGCCTAGTCTCCTAACACGGACCTGAGACACTATACATGTTTCATAGACTCCTAATAGGGTCAATATCCTTAACCCGATCCTTTATATAGTGAATCATCTAGTAGGTTTCATCCCCACTGGGGCTTTTCCTTGGCCAGGGTTTCCCTAGTTAACAAAATATGGTGTTATGATCTCTCTTTGTGTATGGCTGTTTACACTATTCAGCATTATTGATTTATCTTCTTATGTACATAATAAAGTAATTAATAATATTTAATTGTGGGTAAAAAGATTGAAAATACCGATTCACCCCCCTCACCCCCCTCTCAGTATTATCTATTTCTAACAAGTGTAGCATGAAATGAAGCACTAGAATATAAAACCCATGAATCATCAACACTTTCTAAAGACAGGAGCAAAGCATCATCTTCAGATTTGTTACTTACCACATTTACCTCGTTGTTCCCTTCTGGTTTATCTTATTCATTGTTCTTTTAAGTCTAACAATCTTTCTTCTAATGCCCTAATTTCCAATAATACCAGTAATATCTTGGTCCTCTAGATTGAGACCTCTTCCCCTTTGAATTTCCTTTGGATTTCTCACGATTTCTAGAATTATTTCCTCTCTTAGTCATTTTGCCTTTGCATTGTGTGTTCAAAGCACTTCCTGATGTAGATCCACGTGAGGTTTTCCTAAGAGTTTCCTCACTCAAAATAACACTAATCACATCATCACATTTTAGGGTATTAGGTCTAGAAATAAAATTACTAACAACCATTACCAAGCCATTTCAACTTTTAGTCAAAGAACACAAAATCAAGAGAGTCCTAATTTCTTCACCAAAATTGATACCAAAAGAAGATAAATGACTATTAATAAAATTAAACTCATTTAACTGATCTACAAAAAATTCACCTTATGTCATTTTCATATTAAAGAAATGCTTCATGAGAAATACCTTGTTTGAAGCAAAGGGCTTTTCATACAATTTCACTAGGGTTTGCATCAACTCTTCTTTCATCTTTGCTTTTGTAATATTAAATGCCACCAATGGTGCCAGGCATAATTGAATGCTTCCAAGTGCCTTTCTATCTAAAAGATCATAGTCATCATTTGTCATAGATCCCTGATTCTTGGTTTTTTTTCCAATAGCTTCCATAAATCCTTCGAATAAAGATAGTCTTCCATTTGCATCTTCCATAGCTGAAAGTTCCACCCATTAAACTTGTCAACCCTTAGCTTACCCTCATCTCCCATCACTCCCACTCAACTGTGAGACTCCCACTCAACTTGGAGACCTTCCTATAGAGGACTACTATAAAAAAAATGATGATGGTTTGGATTTAAATAAAATGAAAACAACTTGGCTTTGATATCACTTGTTAGGATTAAACTTAGCTAGAAATAACAATTACATGCAAATATAACCAATACTAGAAAATAGTAGATCGAATAAAAGAGAGCACAAGACACTAAGATTTAACGTAATTCACCCAATCCTCAAGCTATGTCCACCAACATCAAGTCCAATATTATTATTATCTAGTGATTATAATCTACAATCCCTTACAACTCAATATTGCAGCAAGAAGCTACAATATCACCATTACATCATGAAATCCCTAACCCTAAGACTTTTTATACAAGCTTTTATTGCTTACAATATTAGGGCTAGAATAAGTCGTCCAATAGGAAAATAGTAGCTAATGCCTTTTACAATATAAGGGCATTTTTGGCTTTAAGGGAACTGCCCCCAACAATCCCTATGGGGGCATTGCCCCTCGACCCCACTTGGTATTGTGATAGGGAGCACACTTGGGACACTACCCTAGGACCCGACAAGGGCACTGCCCCTTGACCCTGTCTTGGAGGCGCTACCCCCAAACCTTTGTAGAAATAATCTAGAGGGAAACCATGATGAATAGTCCTTTGAGTCTAATTAGGCTCCACATCACAACATAGGGGGTCCATATCTCCTAGTTCTAGGATATTTCTTGGAGCCCATTTTAGTTATTCTTATCCTTTTGACTTGGCATGTGTTGATAATTTTCAAGGGCATGCTCAAGTAGATGGTTATTTTTGGCTTTTGGTTTTTGCAGGTTTTATGGTGTTCTAATCACTAGTGGGAGTATAGGTCTTCTCTTATCACATACTTGGTACAAGACTCTTAGAGTTTCTTCTAATGGCTTAGGTGGCCATGTTCATTATGATTTATGGTTTGGGGAGCCTCAAAACCCCAATGATCCATCTCATGTAGAGAGTTGTTCCTTGTTGTGAGGCTTACAGTGGGTGCTGGCCTAAATAGTTCTAAATAATGGGTTCATTTATCTTCTTATCAACTCCTAACATATTTGGAACAACTCCTAATAGGCTTGGATTCTCCCAATAGGGATCCAAATTCTCCTAACAAGAACTCACATGCACTAATTATATCAATTTGACATCTAACAAGGTCACACCCTTTTACAGGAAACCTTTTATATTAGTATATTATCTTGTGGGCATCATTTCTACTAGAGTTTTCCCTATGATCAAGGGCTTCCCTATTTAACATATCTTGTATCACTTTTCATGGTTACTATCTTCTAGTTATTACATAGATATTGATTACATATTTTAGTTTTTAAAAAATTGATAAAAGTTTCCTAACAAAATCTTACAACATTAGACTTTCATAATATGATCAAAGGTTATATAAATGTTCAATATTTTATACCATAACAAACTATCATCAACTTTAGCAACAAAGAAAATAATCTTAGTAGGATTCAACTAAAAAATATTACCTCTAGTTTTTGTACTAGTACTAATTAAATTTCCATGCTTATCGCTTATTGTACCTTCCTTCTTAGTGAATTGTAGATGATAGACCTTATCAAAAAGTTCTCCAACAATCAAAAGTAAAATACATCCTTAGTTTTATTATCATCAACTGTATAATAGATCACTTTCCTTTAATAGGATATTGAGCATTATCTCCAACTTTGACTACACAACCATCACAATTTCTAAATTCAATAACTTTATCTCTATCACCTATCATATGATATGAGCATCCAATATCTATTATCCAATCAAATTTATTTTTCTAAATATATGATACAAGTTTTTTTTATCTTATCTAATATAGTCTCTTCCTTAATAACAACCAAACCTATCTTATCTTCATCATCACTATCTAATAATTTTATTTCCTTAAACTTAATTTCATCATCACATGCATTCAAATGATCATTTGGAATTTTTTACTTGTTAGGTTTGCTAGGCTTGAAGTTTGGTTCTCTCTTTGGATATTTGTAAGAAAAATGACCAAATTATTTGTAATTCCTTTAGCCTTTCTTTTTAGAATCAATAAAACAAGCCCATCAATTTTCCTTTCTTATTTATACAATTCTTCCAAATCTTTAGCATAATTCACCACTAGTGTTAGCCTTTTAAGTTACTACCCTTCTATCATTATGTACACTAGCTTTGAAAGTAGATTCAATTCTAGGAAACTTATAGTTTAGTTTACTAGATTCAAATGCTTACAATTTTATAATCAAATTCTCTTTATTAAAGTCAGGAATAAGTGGAATTATAACTTCTTCTATTGCGATCACCTTACTATCATAATCGATAGTTAAAGATCTCAAAATTTTTGTACAATAACCCATCTTCTGATATTATTCCTCTTGAGCCTTTTATTCCTATAACAATCTTAGTAATCCTCAAAAAATACGACCCAACAAATTTATCTTCTTGCACATTGATACTTTCAAGAATAGATTTCCAATTTTATAACCTATCCTTCTTTGTTCATGTGTCACCTTCATACAGTCTTTCAAATCCATCCCAAATTTCTTAAAAAAGTTTAAGACTCTTTACCTAAAAAAATTGCTTTAGGAAGTACACATATTAGTACTTCTCTTGCACACGTGTTACACACAAATATATTATTTTATTCATGAGTACATATCGGTAGATATTTTTATTCCTTCACAATAGCTTTATTGTTTAGAATCAACCAGTAGATAGTACCCATGTAGATCAAATGAGTTTGAATCTTATACTTCCAATTGTCATAGTTATATCCATCAAATTTTAGACTTTCCTTCCAAAATTTAATGAATCTTCCTAAGATGCTAATATTTCTTATCAAAGAGGACTAGATCCTCTGATACCAATTGTTAGAAAGTAAAGTTCACTCACACAAGTGAGAGGTGGATGGGGTGAATCTATTGTGTCCAAATTAAACTTATATCCAAAATATTGAAGCATACCAAGATATAAACCATTAGAAACAATAGTCTACCAAGATAACTGGGGTGGGGGGGTGGGGGGTGGTGAATCAATTATCTAATTAATATAATTATAAACCTTAATTAATATTAACCATTCAATCAAAGTAAACAACAACCATACCAAGATGCACATATACAACTACACCAAATTTATTAACTAGGGAAACCCTTGATCAAAGGGAAAACTCTAGTGGGAATGATGCCCATAATATGATTTACTAATATAAATATTCCTTGTTAGAGGAAGAACCTTCTTAGGAGCCTAGTACAATATTTAGTACATATGAGTCCCTGTTAGGAGAATTTGAATCTCTGTTAGGTGATCACAACTTTGTTAGGAGTTGTGCCAACCCTATTAGGATTTCTAGAAGGTAGAAGGACCCACTATCCAAACAACATCTAGGGCAAGACCACTAAACTCACTATCGAACTAATCTCTCAACTATTGCTTATAGAATAATTGTTTGTATCATACTTTAACCTCTTTCATCTACCCTGTCAACTAGACCAATCATTGTCAAGCCTTGTAGACCAGGTCACGAACCTCTAATCAAAATATCAAACCTTAGATCTCACAATAAAACCTTAGAAATGAAGTTTTCTTCACCTTCACTTTGATCTACTCATCTTTGCATTCTTCTCTTTGTGCTTTTTATAATCATTCATTACATTTCATACATGATAAAGGAAAATGTCCTTCCTTTATACTGAATCCATAAAAAAATTCATCGAGTCAACTATTACACCTTCTCAATTAATTATTATAGGACCTCATTAAGAACACATTACACTTAGCGATAATATTATGATGAGCAAGCTTAGCTATGTCATCTCTATAATGTCTTCTTCACATCTTTAACTTTGGCTTCTTAGAATAACAAATTTGCTAAGAGATATAACAAGTTTACCAGAACATGCTTCTATAAACTCCATCTCAAAACAATCTTCACCAAAACTTGCATAACTTCATCCAGACTTAATATCTTATACTTTTGAGATTAGTTGCATATACTAGACACTTAGTTTTATCTCCCTTTAACCTCTCTTAGTGAAAATTCTCAATGATTTATCTATACCAACTTGATCTTTACTACAATTCTTCTGTCAGATACCATAGAAAACTGCTATGTTGACATAAATAAAAACATAGTCATGAATGTAATATATCAACATGATAATGATCTAATCATATTTCTACAATACTCCCCCATAGAAATATCATCAACATTAATGCTTCCAACAATCTCCTCCTTTGGAATTGATGGCAGCATAGATGGAAAACATCTAGTTCCAAAAATACCAACTGAAAAAGATTGTTATGTTTTATTTTCAAATCCTCTTCATCAGTTGCCATTCTCTCCATATACCTTGATGTACTCTATATCAAACTATTTTTTATGCTATAATCTCTCCCCCATTGACATTAATGTCAAAGGTTTCAACAACCATAAATCTCTACAACAACTATCTTTGACCTGCTCAAGTGTCCAAAAACACTGTTCAAAATAACATCCAATAGGAGTCCTAGATGAATTTGTCCATCACAGATACTCCCCCATATAGGAAGCATCAAAATTCAATATAGACAAACAATAGTGCTCTATTAAATTGGATTGATGCACTTTTGCATCATCTACTCTAATGTAGGAAGGGTCATAACCCCTAGCATACCTTGTAAATACTCAAAAGTCTCTTTGGGAAGAGGCTTGGTGAAAATATTTGCAATCTTCTCTTTGGTACTTACATACTCTAGTCTAATTTCCTTTTCTACAAATTTCTTTCTCAACATGTGATATTTGATAGATGTGTTCTTAGTCTTAGAATGCAACACTAGATTCTTAGACATATTCACTGTGCTTGTGTTATCATAATGTATGACAACAGGTTCACTGGATTCTATCCTTATATCCTTCAACATCTACTTCATTAAAACAACTTGATTACAATTGTTTGTTGCTGTAACATATTCTACTTCTATTTTACTTTGTGAGGTACAATCCTACTTCTTTCTTAACAAAGAAACCAATCTTCCTCGAAGAAAGAAGCCTGCACCACTAGTGCTCTTTTTGTCATCCATACTATCAACCCAATCAATATCAGTATAAGAATATAAAGTGAAATCATTAGATCTATCATACCTTAATACAAACCTTGGTGTTCCTTTAAGGTATCTAAATATCCTTTTGACTGTTGCATAATGTGCTTCTTTGGATCAACTTGAAATCTTGCATCAATTCCAACTACAATTTCTATACCTAGCCTTGTGTGAGTTAGATATTGCAATCCTCCAATCATAGATCTATACTTCTTTTGCTCAATAGTAGGTAACTCATCCTTTGTAGATAAATTGTTTCCAATTACCATAGGTGTTCCATCTAGTTTACATGTTTCCAAACCAAACATTTTTAGTAGATCTTTCAAATACTTAGTCTAAGAAATAAAGATTCCTTCTTTGTCTTGCACAATCTGTAATCTTAGGAAGTATTTCATCTCTCCTATCATGCTCATTTCAAATTAATTCTTCATTTCTTCTACAAACTTGTCACTTTCATCATCGTTTCCTCCAAATATGATATCATCAACAAATATTGCCAAAATTGTCAATCTATCATCTATTTCTTTCTAGTATAGATTACTATCTACTATACCTTTGCTAAATCCAAGCTTTGTTAAAATATTGTTCAACCTGGCATAGAAAGTTTTGGGTGCTTGCTTTAATCCATACAATGCTTTCTTCAATTTGCATACTATGTCATTGTCATCTATTAAAGGAAAACCTTTAGGCTATTCTATGTATACATCTTCTTCAAGTTCTCCATTCAGAAATGCTAACTTGACATCCAGTTGATACACTTTAAATTTCTCCTGTGCTACATAGGCTAAGAATAACCTTACTGCTTCTATTCTTGCCACAAGAGCATAGGTTTCATCATTTATGTAGGAGCATCTTGGGTGTAATAGCAATCTTGCACCACCCAAAAATATTTGTATTTCAGTCTTTTATATTTTAATAAGGACTAGTAGACAGGGTGGTTACTATTTATGGGAACTTGCTATTTTTAGTAAGTTTTTCATATGAACTTGGAATGTTCTCATTTTCTATAGGAAGGGTCGTTTTACAGTAGTAAACCTATCATAAAAATCTAATTTCTTAAGCATTAGTATTAGAGAATTTATTGTGAATTTTTAGCGGAAATCTTTGTAGAAAAATCTTTAGGCTCATCATTGGAGGACTTAGAGTGCCTAGATGAGGTCTGAAAACTCAATGAAAGGGTGCTAGCATGATTTTAAGCCTATAGATCATGAGTTGGCATTTCTAAAAAGTGGTTATAATAGCCAATCAGAGCAACGGTTTGTGAGTTATGGCCTTCGAAATTTGGGCTACCAAAATTTCTAAAATAATTTGTCAAACATGTATTTGGCCAACTCTATGTGTATTGTTAGGGTCTATTGGCCCTAGGTATTAAGTTTGAGCATCTAGAACCTTCTCGGGTGGCATAAAGCTGCCTATTTGAGAAAGACCCAAACATTGTCTAGGATAGCTATGGGTGATAGTTGGCATCTTTTTTTGCAAATTTTTGTAATGAAGGTGCCCATGTGGGTTAGCATATTGTACTTATGAATTCTATAATTCTGCATTTATGGTGCAAATAAGAAGTCCATATTTTTTTCTCGCATTTTTTGTTATTTCTATGTTTCTGTTATTAGTTTATGGTATTAAGGGGAGCACCCTGGATCAGTCATAGTCTATTCCATCTTACTGTGAGTAACCTTTACATACCAATCTTGCTTTGTTCCTTACAACTTCACCTTGTTCATTCAACTTGTTTCTGAATACCCATTTTGTTCCTATCACATCCTTGTCTCCTAGTTTGGGGACCAATTCTCATGTCTCATTCTTCACTATAAGATCCAATTCTTCTTTCATAGCTTGCATCCAATAGTCATCTTTACATGCTTCATCTTCATTCTTTGGTTCAAATTGAGATATTAGACATAGTTCTTCATTCAAAGCAAACAGATTTCCACAATCCATGAGTATTGAATTTAAAATTAAAATTAAAATTCAATAGTTCTTCATTGATTATGCTTCTGATGATATGCTTTGGTGGATGATTCTTTGTCAATTCTTACCAGAAGTAGGAGTTGTTATCTCAACTCTTAGCTTTGTTGAAGGTTCCAAGCTTTGTTCATGCCTTTTCTCACCTTCATTCTGCAACTCATTTTTAGTCTCAAAGAATACTTCATTATTCCATAATTTAGTAACATTGTCATCATCAAAATTATAATCTACCATCTTCTCTTAAGTACCAAAATTTTCATCAATAATAGTTACCAAAGCCATCTCTTCTAATAATTCTCCTTTTAATTCACTCTTATCATCATAATCATTCAATAATATTTCCATATTTGCCTTAAATTCTTCATCTTCATTAGAAAGTGAGCTCTTTCTAATTTTTCTCATTCTCTTAGGGCATGTAGATGAAAAATGACTAAACTCATTACATGTCCAATAATTAAATTTTTTCGTACCTTCTAGTTCCCTTTTCATAAGCATATCAATACCTTCCTTGATCTTCATGTCTTCTTTAGATCTACATCTGTCTTTACTTGTGCTTCTATCTAGAAACTCAATGCTCAATTCTGTACACAATTTTGATCTCTCACCAAGAAGCTCCATCTTTTGGGTGTCAAAATTTTCTCCATCAGATTCAAGACTATCTTTACTAAATTAACTCGCCATTGATCTCCCAAATCTATTAAGCTTACTCTTCAAGGATCTGATGCTCTAATACCAATTCCAAGATAACTAAGAGGGAGGGGGGTGAATTATATATAATTATACCAGATTTATTAACTAGGGAAACCCTTGATTAGAGGGAAAGCCCTAGTGAGAATGATGCCCACAAGATGATGTACTAATATAAATATTCCTTGTTAGAGGATGGACCTTTTTAGGAGTCTATAACAACATTTATTAAATATGAGTTCCTATTAGGAGACTTTGAATCCCTGTTAGGTGTTGTGCCAACCCTGTTAGGAGTTGTAGAAAGCAAAAGGAGCCACTTTCCAAACACCTTCTAGGGTAATACCACTGAACTCATTGTCCAACTGATCTCTCAACTATTCATTATAGAATAATTGTCTATACTATAATTTAACCTCTTTCATCTATCTTGTCAACTAAACCAGTCACTGTTAGACCTTGTTGACTAGGTCATGGACCTCAGATCCAAATATTAGACCTTAGATCTCACAATACAACTTTGGCAATGAAGTTTTCTTCACCTTCGCTCTACTCTTCTCATCTTTACATTCTACTTTTTATGCTTATAATCATTCACTACATTTCATACATGATAAAGGAAAATTTCCTTCCTTTATACCAAATCCATAAAACAATTCGAGTCAACTATTACACCTTCTCAATTAATTATTATAGGACTTCATTAAAAACATGTTATACTTAGCGAAAACATTGATCTTTCACCTTGTAACTTGAATAATTTTCTGTATGTATGACATTATGATGAGTGAGCTTGGTTGTGTCATCTCCAGAATGTCTTCTTCACATCTTTAACTTCAGCTTCTTAGAATAACAACTTTTCTAAGAGATATAACAAGTTTACTAGAACATGCTTCTGTAGACTCTATCTCAGAATAGTCTTCACCAAAACTTGCATAACTTCTTCCAAACTTAATATCTTATGCTTCAGAGGTTAGATGCATATACTAGACACTTAGTATTATCTTCCATTAACCTCTCTTAGTGAAAATTCTCAATGATATGTCCATACCAACTTGATCTTTATCGTTGTTCTTGTGTTAGATACCACATAAAATTGCTTTGTTGATATTAATGACAAACATAGTCATGAATGTAACATATCATCACAATAATGATTTAATCATGTTTCTACAATACTCCCCCATAGAAGTATCATTAGAATTCATGCTTTCAACATAAACTATACATAGTGACACAATATTTTGTTGACTAGAGAAACCCTTTGTCAGAGGAATAACCCAGGTGGAGATAATACCCACAAGATAATTGTTGAGTGTTTGTTTGACACGATGCTAATGATAGAAATTCTCATGAATTTGTCTCTTGAAAAGTTGGTCAATAAATAACTGCAATGTTCTAGATGGCTGTATTTCAACCTGTTAGGTAGGCTAATCGAAGATAAATGTGAATTTTCACAAGGAGGCCTTTGCTTGTATCTATCATTTCTACACAATTTTTAGGAAACATAACCACAAAAATAACATATTTTCTATTTTACAATTTAATGATGAATGCAATTTCTAATAATGCAACTATATGAATTCTTATTTTAACAACATGTTCAAAAAGAAAATAATGAAGATAGAGTAACAAAAAATTAAATTAAATTATTGAAATGTAAATTCCTAATCGGCATAAGCCAAATAGATAACATGTCTATGAATTGAATTATCAAAAATACATGGTAGGAAACCAATGAAATTAGAAGTAGTGCTTCCTCAACTCCACTAATTTAATCTTTGATGGGAACTTTAATAGAAACCAAATGATGTTTCACAATTTATCAAATTGTATAGCTACATAAAGTGCATGCACATGAGACAAAATGCTATGTAAGAACAAAGTTGACCCTTTCTTGAATTCACCACAATAATGAAATTTGTTAATACATGGAAAACAAAAGAACTAATTGATCACATGATTATTACAACACAATAAAACCATTGGCCCCATTTGTATTAATGAATACAAAATCTCAAAAAGTAACACATTATGGAAAGATTTACTATACTTAGAATGAGAGCACCAATAGCATTTATTATTGCATCAAAGTCCATAATTTTCTAAATGTGATAGAATTTTTGTAAGTCCACAATTTTTCAAAAGTGAGGATTTTTTAAAGTCCACAATTTTCCAAAAGTGAAGATTTTTCAAAGTCCACAATTTTCCAAAAGTGATAGAATTTATTTAAGTCCACAATTTTCCAAAAGTGGCAATTTTTTTTCTAAATCCACAATTTTCACTATCTAGCATCTGGGTCTTGTTGACCTTCAACCAAAATGATGTTTTGATGTTTTTCTTTGAAATTTTGGATGAGAGAGATTATCTCTTAAGGATATGAAAAGTCTAATGATTCATTCTTTTCCCTCACTTCCCTCTAGAAAACATGAACTTCTTTCCTTACTTCTGCAAAAACATCCAACTTAGAGCGCAACTCCCTTAGTGTCTCCTCAATTTTGAAAATGTATTAGATATCATCTTTAGAGAATACTTATTCAAACAATTCTTGAATTATTGTACAACTATTTTTAGTGAGCATAGTTGTGTTCTGGAGTCATCATAATAACTCTCTAAGTTGGTTGCACTATACTATTTATCCACTTTTAATATTTGGACATGTGTTCTCTACATATCTTGGATATCTTCATACATAAATAACATGACCTTATTACTATCTTGTATATTCTTAGTCTAATCATTGATTTTATCCAGTTCTTCTCTTATATAACATCTAGCAACATTCAACATCTCTCATTACCAAGTAGAAATCCATGAAGTGTGACTTCTTCGACACTCCTTGGAACTTAAATGTTATGGGTTTGAGTATTATCTTAGTTTCTATAGAAGACAAGGATGCCATTGTAATCTTAGGGACCTCTAGATTTTTGGATATGCATACTTGTGCATCTTTAGTGATAATTTCCTCACCAAATATTTAAATTGTGCACTTGTGCACCTTCATATGTGCACATCTTTGGAGATAAAATAACTTCCACCAAATATTCAAAAATCACATTAGCACACCTTCAGACTTAGTGCACATTCTCGCTTAGCACGACTCTACACTGGAAGACATTTGCACTAGCGCACCTTCACACTAGTGCACCTTCACACTAGCACACCTTCAAACTTAGTGCACCTTCACACTTAGCACACCTTTAGGGACTTGTGCAAGGTACTCAATTCACCAAAAAATCAAAGTTCCTAGATTTGAAAGTACTTTTTGGGTTTTTTTCTCAAATGAGGTCTAGGACCACTCTTGCATACTTGATACTATTTTTTTTGATGATTTATGTCCTCTTTATACTCCAACATTTTCATGGAATTAAACTTCTACTTCAACTGTATGAATTCACAAGGCGTCTATGTTGAATATGCATATGCAATACCATGGTATATTTATTACTATGGATGATGAGGATTCCATGATGACCTAAAAAAGATAAACATCAATATACTAGTGCTAGGGGGTGAAAATGATGCTAGCTAACCAGACTCCTAAACCTAAACTACAAAAAATATGTTCCTCAAGGCACCTTGGAAGATACCCTATTCTGAGGAATGAGATTCTATTGCCAATTTGGCTAAAGTAGACATTGGATGTTTTCATTAATGGAAACATATCTTAAGTATGAATAGGGTAGATTATGAAGAATGAGTTATGGCATTCATACTTAGAAAAATGTCTAAGTATCACCTAGCTTATCTAGTAGAACATATGAAGTTTTGATCATCATGATTTATTGAAGAAACACAAACACACAAAAAGTTGGGTACACATACATGAGACAACAAGGATGACATGTTCAAGTCTACAGGCTAGTATAGATAGTATAACAAGAGTTATGACCAGATTACCAGTTACGACTGTACATAGGCAGAACAAAAGATAATATAGAAACATATGTTTTGGTTAAGGAATTATTTTATAAAGTGTAATGAATAATGAAAAGATTGCAAATGTGAACTTTTGATGACAATGTATGTTTTATGTGATGTGTGAAATCTAATGTTTAATCAGTAGAATGCAAATTTTCTGAGTAGAAAAGGTAGTATCTGATATTGAAGATATTGGTAATAGTGTAAAGAGGTTTTTGCATCTATCTCTTTGTATTAAGGAAACAGATTGTATATTTCATGTTTGGGCAGTGGACTCATCTTGCATACATTTTGTATTTGTATATAAATATCCTAATTGGGTTGAGGCTTCCAAAAAGGACTAATTCTAATAACAAGGACCGAGACACTATATAGATGTAATAGACTCCTGATAGTGCTGATATCTTTCACAAGATACTTTTGATTAGTGGAACATTTTGTGGGTTTCCCCTTGGCGAGGGTTTCCCTAGTTAACAAAATATGGTGTTATGAGTTCTCTTATTGCATGGTTATGTTTACTATAATTCAACATTGTTAGTTTACTTTCATATGCAAGTTATACTTGATTGTTAATAATATCCAGTTTTGGGCTAAATGTTGTAAAATACTGATTCACCCCCCCCTCTTAGTATTTCCTATTTCTAACAATTGATATCAAAGCACTGTTACTTAGAATAGGCTTAATAACTTGAGTAAGATCACTATGGATATGGAACAATCATAGAAGAACCTAGAAAAAGATCTTGAGAAGATTGATATTATTATAGAAGAAACATATACTTTGAAAGAAAAATCTAAGGATGGAAAAGACTACATTGGAAAAATGAAAGAGAAGATTGATTATCTCAAGTCTGAGAAAGGGCCTAAGCATAAAGCCAAGGATAGTGATATTAAGTTCCAAGACTGAAGAAAGAAAATTATATCCCGAAGCATGAACTAGAAATTACTAATAAGATATTGAGCCTAAAGAAAGATGATAGAAAAGTTGAGTCAGATCTAAAATTTGAGAATGCAGATCTAAGATCCAACCTTACAAAAGCTACATCTAAACTTGAATCTAACAAGTTGCAGTATGCAAAAATTGATAAATACAATACTATTGTGAAAGGAGAGCTAAGCCAAACTAAGAAACAACTTGAGAAATTATACTCCAATAGTGAGAAGATTAATGAACAAAGGTCTTTTCGAAGACCTTATGATAAGATTGGTCGTGGATATTTTATTGGAGAGAAGTCAACTAAGAAATTTGAAGCTAGAAAGGAGCCTAATCATAAAATTCATTAGCCTATCTAAAATAAAGAAGATCTAAGTAAGATAGAGTCAAATCAATCTGATAATGCACTTAAGGAGGGTGAACAAGTTAAAAAACCTAAATAAGTTCATGAACCTAAGAAATCTAAGCAATTTGAATAACCTAAATAGGTGCGATATGAATTCAAAGGTAGATTTTATGAATGTAATGAAGTTGTTCATGTGAAAAGAAATTGCACAAGTCAAAACTAGTTATTGATTTTTATTGTTATAATTGTCATGGTTTTGGTCGTAGAATAGTTAATTGTAAGAAACCTAAGTTTGATAACAATAATAGCAATATAAGAATATTTAGATGTACTAACCCTGCAAGAAGAAGATCTGAAGAAGAAAATTATAGATAAAGGAGTAATATGGTATGTTACAAATGTAAAAACTTTGGACATATAGCTAGAAATTATAGAGCACCTATAAACTACCCTAGACCCAGATTTAAAATAATCTACTAGTATGCTAGTTGAGCAACAACTTTGGTCATATGCCAAGATTTTGTAGAATATATATGAAGAACAATAACATAAATCCAAAATTTAGAAGACATATGAACATGAACGATAGAAGAATAGATAGAAGAAATGATAGTCAGAAAAAAATCATAAAGAAATATGTAGAAGAATTCAAAGTGGTATTTTTCAAAACAAAAGATCCATCTAGCTCACATGTGGGTGTTAGTAGACTAATCAAATGAAGCATTTGAAGGCCAATTAAAGTTAGCAATCATATTTGATTCATCTTATTTGAATTAAGTACTTTCCATAAGAGATCAAGCATCAGAGAGGTAGAAGTGACAACCAAGAGTTAAGGTTTGTGCAATTAGTATGAGGCATAATATGATGTGTTGAAGTCATGGTTAAGAGTGTAGATGGTTTGGAGATTGTATGTCAGTGCATGAAAGAAATCAAGTTGCTTGATAATAAGAAATAACTTTTTGTTGATTGTATACTTACGCAATTAATTTAGAGATGAATTGAAAGTGATTTAAAGGTTAAAATTGATTTATTGAGAACCATTCAATCATGCAAGAGTTAAAGGAGAGATTTGGAGAAAATTAAAGGAGAATTTGAAGTTTTATAAAAGGAAAATTGAAGCAAGCCCTAGTTTTGTGAAATCAAGGCATTTATAACTTGTGTAGTTGTAATTTAGATATTAAATTGAAAAAATGGTGAATCCTGTTGTATGTGATGTGAGTGAGAGGCCTAGGTAAAATTTTAAGAACTCATATATTTCTAGAAGGAGGATGATTGGGCAGTAGGAACATTTTCACAAGTTCCACATAATGTATTACATGTTGAGGATGTTAGGGAATACATTCATTGAAAATTTGAAAGCATTGGTGATAGTGATATCCACAAATACCTAAATTTAGTTTTTAACAATGACATGTCACTATAGCAAGGGTTTGAACACTTGAATGAGTTAAATGTTGTCAAACATGTATTTTACACTAATTTTGATAACCATGAATGGACCATAATTATACTGAGAAGAATTCATGAAAGTAAGTTTTGGGTAGGTGACATCCCTATCATGATTAATAATGAGTTGATCCAAAAACTCATTGGTCTTAGCATTGAGGGTTGTAATCCTATTAATGAGAAGAATGTGCAAAGTTAGTGGAGATAGACCTAAAAACCAAGTCTGATGGTAGGAACATGAGGACTGATCTAATAACTGAAACTAATGTAAGATTTATTAGTAAGATTATTGGAAATAAAATGAATTACATTTTAAAAGTGAACTCTATGCATTCTAGATTTATCCATGCAACTTATATTATGATAGTTAAGAAGGAGAAAGTTAACATGTGTGAGATTGTGAAACAATAGTTCCTAGATAACATTGAGAGATTGAAGAAAAAAAAGAAAATTGTACTTAGATTTGAGTCTTTATTGACACATTTTTTCTTCGAAGTTATTAGAAGTTTCTCTAGTATGCCTTACCGAGAATGGAACAGTAATAAATGTAAAATAAGTATGATAACTCAGAACTACAAAAATAAATCAAAGGAGAGAATTACTGATGATATAACAAGGATGATGTAGAGTTTCCACTATTATGAAACAAATATTTAGAATTCCACTAGCTTTAGTTGGGAAATACAAAAGTGATATTTGCTTCATGGTAGAAACATATGTTACTTGTATGGAAGAAGAGGAGCCTAGAGTCAAATTTATTGACCCCATGGGTTATAAAATGATAGAAGAATTGATTTAGGGCTATATAAAGATTATTTTTAGAATCTAATGGAGATGAGGAATGTCCTAGATGGGGCACCTATGAGGAAAAGGTTAAAGAAGTTCATAGTGAACTTCATAGTAAAGACATCAAGAAGAAAGTTGAGAAGAAAATTGATGTAATGCTGAATGAACTAGGAATGAAAAGGGAATAATATAAAGAAGTAGTGGGAATAGATATGGAAATGAGGGCTAGTGGAAAGGCAAAAGTGGTGATGGCTAAACTCCTAGTAGTTGAAGTTGGGTCTTCACAAGGAGTTAGAGTAGTAGGACAAACAGTGAATGCACCATATGTTGTAGTATCCCAAGTACAACCTATTATTGTACAAATAGTATAGAAAGACAAGACAAAGAATCCATTAGTATAAAAAAGGTCTAGATAGTAACCCCTTCCAACACTAGGAGGTCTATAAGGTTGAGAGAAGTAAAGAAAGAAAAAGCCAAAACTCATCCCAAGAAGATCTCATCAGTCAATAAAATAATTGAAAAGAATAAAAAATTGAAGAGTCTGTGGAACACACTAATAGAGGTAACTTATAGATTTCAGAACACTATATCAATAAAGATGTTTGAACCAAATCTAGAGGATTGAGAAAAAGATATTGTTCAATCTTTTGATCCTAAATCTACTATTTTCTTAGATATAGTAGCTAAAGCACAAAATTTTCATGATAAAAAGATATTTAGAAAGGTTTGTAAAAATATCAAGGATGATCTAAAGAACCTTGATGAAAAAATTAAGGAGCTAAGAAATTGTCTGACAAAATGTAAGGAAGTCTATAGAAAGTATGTGTGTACTCATACACAAAATAGGGATATTATAGATGGAATGAAAATAAATAATTTAGAGAACTCATTAGACCCTTCTGATCATCATCTTCATCAGATGTTTTTGGTGCTAGGGTAGCTACTGCAATAAGTGAAACTGATTTTAATTCAATTCTTTTGTTCTCTTCCTCTTGCCTCTTATTCTTCTCTCAATCTTTCTTCCTCATATTTCTTTCTCTGTTCTTCTATTCTTTACTCATCTTCAATTCTATTCATTTCTTTCTCTTTCCTTCTCAGATCCTCTTTCTTTTCTTCTTCCTTTCTTTCCCTTTCTTCTTCTGCTTTCCTTTTCTCAACTTCAATCCTTATTATTTCTTTTTCTTGTTCTACTCTGTTCTTCTCTTCCTCTTCTAATTTCCATTTGCTTTCTTCCTCATTCTCCTCTTCATTAGAGATGGAATATGCAATAATATTGCCAACAATGTTGGTCCCATATCCTACAAAAGGATTCTCTTTCTAGTATTATAGTTATATGAGTACTATCCACTTGCATGGATTTGGTATCAATAACTATGTGAGGAGGTGAGTTTTCTTGTAGAGTTTCCTCAACCTCTTCTTCATCATCATTAGGTGTACTAGCCTCAATATACACTGAAATTTCTATCTTTGACTGTGCACTTTCCTTAGTGGCCTTAGGAAAGAAAGTCATATACTTCACTATGGCTTCCTCTCTTTCCTTATTTACCTCCTAATAGTTACCTCCCATGAGAAGAATTTCTCTTATTTTATTCTACAACAAAGGTTCAATAACTTTTAGAATTCTTTCAATATCCTAATCGGTGTTGACTTTGCACAATTTATTAATAATATTTTCTCTAAGTTCTGTATCTTCTTCTACTACTCTTCACTTTTTGTTTAATAGCCTATTATAAAAATCTTCTAGGATCTTATTCTGAATACTATCAAAACTCTTGTTTCTCAAAATCATGTTTCTCACTATAGAATTTTCTAATTGTCTTCTATCTATGTTACTATATAAACTATAAAACTTATTCAATTGAAAAATTTTTTCATTATTAATAATCTACATGTTTAGATTCTCAACCTTGGGTTTCCAAACTTTCTTACAAGTTGAAGTTCTTCCTTCTCTAACTACCCGCTCCACCACTTTGTCTTTAGTCTCTTCATTAGACTCTTCAAATTCACTAATCTATAGTGTCTTTATTCTCTTTCCTAGTCCATTGGTGGTTTTATTTTTCCTCTTCTTAGGAGATGACATAGGTTCTTTCTTAAACTTCAGTAATCTTTAAGACTTCCTCTACGCAAATATTGTAACCACATCTTCATTAGTTTTCCTCTTCTATTGACCCTTGACTGGTTAAACTTGTGTAACTACTGCATAAGGTGCAATAGGTATCTATGTAGTAGATCCTGCTACTATCACTTCCATAGATGGTGCAACAATGGCAATAGGAGTAATGTCAATAATTTTTATTGCCCATTGGCCTTGATTTCCAAAGCTATACCTTTGATCTCATCAAACTCTTTTCTTGTCATGTGTGATTCCTTTAAGATGGATTCTATCCATTTCTCCACATTTTTCTTCATTTTTTTGCTATAAAGTTTAGAATGAACTTCCTTCATCTTCTCATCATATGTTCCCTATATAGGACATTCTAAATCTTCCTCTGATTATAGTATAATATTTTCATATCCTTCTATGAGTTCTTCACTCATCTCATAGCCTATAGGTTCAATAAATTTCATTATTGGTTCTCCTGCCTCCATACAGGTTGTATCAGTTTCTATCATAAAGCACATTTCATCTTTGTACTCCTCTACCATAACAAGAGGGATCTAGTATCTTTTCTTCATTTCCACTTGAAAATGCTTAATCATCCTGCCAATGTCTCTATCTCTAACATCTTCAAGTCTGGCCCTATAACACTGGGTAACCATCTTCATAGTATGTTCATTACTATCCCAATTTTTTACTCTAGAAAATTGTTTGGTTGCATAGAAAAATAGATGTGTCAACAAAGATTCAAATCTAAAGATTGCATTCTTATATTTCTTCTACTGGGAAATGTTATCCAACAATTGTACTCTGACACTCTCACACATATTTACCATAGTATTTCAACTGCCATCACAAATGCTGCATGTTGAAATCATGATATCACAAAATTTACCCTTGAACTGTGATTTAGCTTATATCCTAAAATCTTTCTTAGCACTCTGACTCCAATGTCCTCAATTAGATCAACTCTCATGTTCCTTCCATTAAATTTTTTCTTTAAGTTTGATTCAAAAATCTTCTTGACATTCCTATCATTCATGGGATTACAACCTTCATTGCTTAAACTTGTGACCTTATGAATTAGGTTATTATAAATTAGAATAGGTACATCACCTACCCAAAAAATTTCTTCATGGACTGTGCTTAGGATAATCCTACTCCACTCATGATTATCAAATTATGTATAAAACCTATACTTAATCAGTTTTAGTTCATTTAGGTATCTATACTCAGGTTGCTAGGTTAGGTTCTCATTGCACATAACTCCTAAATCCTTGTGAATATCTTCATCACAAGTACTCTCAAATTTATAATGAATTTAGCTTCTCACATCTTCTATGTGAACTACATTAGGTGGTATTTGAAAAAATGATCCCAAAGGATCATCCATAAGGGACACAAATAGGTGCTTCTTGAACAAGGTATTTTTTAGTGGCTAATATTCGTAAATTGGCTAGTTTTAGAATTTTTTGGCTAGTAATTTGGCTAATAATTTAAGATTTGATACAACCTAAATCACCATAGTTTTATAAAATATAGTTTTAGAATATTCAAAATCGCTCAATAATTCATTTTATTGAGAAATTTAAACTTAAATATTCACCACAATATTCGTTACATGATTAGATTTGAGTCACCTAAATATAATATATTAGTGTAGAAATTAAATTGGTTTGATCAATAATTATCATAATTATTAGTTATTTTAGGGATATATCACAATACTTAGTCTTCACTATTGATTTAAAGTATATGTAACGATCCTCATAATATTCCTTGAGGTAAAAAAATGTTCAATTTTGATTTGTAATATTCCATGGTGATTAATGAACTTCCTATTATTATTGAAATTTGTCAATATTTTATTCAAAAATAATCGCCAATATTAATCATATTTAGAATAAAAAATTAAGAGATTCGCCAATAGAAATATTTAAAAAAATAATAATAATGAAAGATTCACCAATATATAATATCTTTTTTTGGAGGTGGCTTTCTTAAAGTTTACCCTATACTTAAACTTATACCTAGGTCTCTCACTAATATCACATGCTTATTGGTTTTCCATAGATGATTATATTGAAATTCCCACTAAAGCTTCATAAAATACCTTAGCTATCATGCAATAGGACTTCTACAACTTTTGACTTCAAATGCTTCACTTCACTCTTAAATTTGCTATCAAATCACTCACAAATGGTACTCACAATCTTGCTTGCAGTCCTTAAATCATTTCAAATTTAACTTTACAATAAATGCATACCTACTTTATCTTCAAGAGCTATCACTGATTACCAATAAAGTTGATTTTTTCATAATGACTTACTGCTATCATACAAATAAGTTTGCACAGTTTACCATAGCTTCCTCACTATGTCTTATTTCTTTTGCTGACTGTGCAACTTCTAATTCACTTTCTATCAACAATTCTAATCAACTAATGCTCTCCTTCTATTGAAAATGTTTATTCAAATAGGATGAGTAGCAAACAATTGTTGACTTTAATCTTCCATCAGGTGCGTCAAAATACTACTCTTCTAAAATTGTATAAGAACTTTTTGGATTATTAGCTTTCATAAATGCTTCCTTGAATTCATTAACATGCTCTTTAAGTGCTTCCTTCTAACTATTATCATTTCATTTCTTCTATAATTTGTATTATTGTTCCTTCTATAATTTGGATTCTTGTTAAACTCCCTTCTATCCATTCTATAAAATCTTGCTACATGTTCCTTCTTTGATTGGTTCTATTCTAACTATCAGGTGCTCTACAATTCCTTGCAATATGTCTAGGATTGTTACATTTGTAACATAAAATTTGTTTCCTTTCACCATTAGATTTCTCTCTATCATTAGATCTTCTTGGTGATATCCTTCTCCCATTTCCTATAGGGTTAGTATCCCTGAACATTCTACTATTTGCATTATTACTATCAAACTTAGGTTTCTTAAAATCTATTAGTTTATGTCCATAACCATCACAATTATAACAATATAAATCAGTAATGGGTTTAAAAGACTTACCTATGCAATCTCTCTTCATATAACCAACTTCATTGCATATAAAACATCTATCTTTGAATGCATATCTAGCTTCCTTAGGTGCATTAACTTACTCTATTGTTATAGGTTCACATGTTTCTTAGATAGATTAACTTGTTTAACTTCTTTAGATATTTCAGTAGGTGTGCTTGACTCAATCTTACTTAGATTAGATTCTTTAGGGGACTCAACAATAGGATTAGGTTCTTTCATAACTTCAGTTTTCTTGGTTGACTTTTCTCCAATAAGATATCCAAGGCCTGTCTTATCATAAGAAGATCTTTGGTAAAATGATTGTTCATCAATTTTCTCACTGCTAGAATAAATCTTCTCTAACTACTATTTAGCTTGTGTTAAATCTCCTTTCACAATAGTGTTGTAATTTTCTAATTCTACATGTTCTATCTTAATAAAATCTAGTTTATATGTTATTTGACTCAATTGGGATCTTAGATCTTTATTTTTAGATTTTAGATTAGGTTTAGTTTTTCTATCATCTTTCTTAAGACTCAACTTAAGTTCAATAATTTTCAACTCATGTTTTGGATATCATTTTCTTTCTTGAGGGTTCCTACTTCATCATTGTCACTAGTTTTCTCTTTCAATTCCTTTCTAGATCTCAAATCATCAATCTTATCTTTCAATTTTCCAATGTAAACTTTTGCATCCTCATACCTATCTTTCAGGTTATCTCTTTCTTCAATAAGAAGATCAATTTTCTCAAGAGCTTCTTCAAGATTTCTCTTCAACTATTCCATATCCATAGGGATCTTACTCAAGATATTAAGCCTCTTTGGAGTAATTGGGCTATGATACCAATTGTTAGAAATAGATAATACAACTAGATATTGTTAATTACTTTATAATATTCATAAGAAAGTACCAAAAAATGCTGAACAATAAATAAAACCATACACATAGAGTACTCAACACAATCTTTTGTTAACTAGGGAAACCTTAGCTAAGGGAAAACCCCGGTGGGGATGATAGCCACAAGATGATCCACTAAAAAAGAGAATCCTCTTAAGGATATTAACCATATTAGGAGTCTATCAAATGTATATAGTGTCTTGAGTCCCTGTTAGAGGACTAGGCATTGTTAAAAGCCTCAACCTTGTTAGACATTGCTTCAAACTTGTTAGGAGTTGGTGGAACAAATACAATGTACGCATGAAGAGCCCACTACCCTAACATGCAATATACAAATAAGTCTCTTCACAAGAATAGATATACATACAATACTATCTCACTATTGTATCTTTTCAAATCCTTTGATCATACACCATATATCACATCATACAAAGATTACATATCAAAAATTCCTTCATAATCATTGGCATCACTTATATTCTACACATTATCTGTGCAAGATATGATTTTTACTTAAATACCTTGCAATCTAACAAAACTTGTGATCAACTAGCCTTACAACTTCAACATGCTTGGTTAATTATAAAATAACTTTAGGGTTAAAAGTTATGATGTTGGTCCATCATGATTAAGTAATTATTTTTTTACAAAAGTAATTTGTTAATTTATAAAATTCAATTTATTGATGTGCTTTGTTCTACTCTATTAATTACCTGTGCTAGTAATTCATCTGTAACTAATGTTGTACAATCCATATAGACCTTTGCATTAACATATGCCATCATGACACTTCCATCAATCATTCCTCAACTACACAACAACTAACTCAAACTCTATCATCTATATATACAAAAACTATTTCTGTGCTTCTACAAACTATCCAATACTTAGACAATTTTCTATCACTGATTACATAATGAAATACCAGATATATATGCTCCCATAAATGAAAATACTACCAAATCTACCTAGCCATATTGCTAATAATAGAAGCACTGTGTTGGAAGTCTTAATTAGGAAACTCAAATACTAGGGGTGGGGATGAATCAAGATCCGTAACACTTTTATCTTTTAACATAACTTAAATGCATTCACCACATTTACCATCTCATATCTAATGCATGCATAGCATAACTTGTAAAATCAAATGTTGTAACATGTAGATATAACTATTAACCAAATACATGAAATGAAAACTTATAACACAAAGATTTGGTTACCCAGAAACCCTCCAAGGTGAAGGTAAAACTAAGGTGGGGATGACACCCACAAATCCTCACTACTATAGTAATAAAGTTAACCTATTAGGGTTATAATTTGATCACTTCTAATGATATACCTTGTGAACAATCTACCCTATTAAAGGCATTATAGAATGTTAGGTCCCACCTTTTGAGAGTATTTTACACTTACAATATAGTAAGGAATCGATTAAGAGATTTACAAAGGTCTATTAAAACCACTCTATCAAGAGATTATCCCTGACTCAATTTGTTAAAATTGATTCAGTACTTGACCCTCAGTTTTCTTTTGATAAGCTAGTTTTGGATCTCCTCTCTTCAATATGATCTGATGTCTAATCTCATATAGCTTTACTATCCTTCATTGGTTCAAAAGTCACTTCCTTTATTCTTCATAACTAAACTCTTTTGCCTCTTTTGTAATGTTTGTACTATCTCACTTGATCTTCTATGTGATTGCATGGATAATTTTTTCACTCCTTTTCACCATATATCAAATAGGGGTTTGATCTTCTCTATTTAAAGATCTCCAAAGGGTTTTCTAGACTCTTCCACTTTGCCTTTGATTGGTTTTTATCATCCATAGGGATTCATGATCTATGTCATAAAATGAATAATAATCTTTGTAACAACCTCTACAAATATTAAATATCTTATCCATGTCAGCCCAAAAAGGTTTACCTTAAAGTTTGCATCATTCTTGTCTTGAGTGTCAATTTTTTGTAGCTCAACACAAACTATTTTTGATACTCAACCTTCACTATTCTTGGTGTTGCTACTCAGTTTCTAATATACTTGGCATTCACTATGTAACTTGGCATCAATATTCTCTTTCTTCTTGGTAATCATTATGCTTAGCTTGTACTGGAAATACTTGGTGACTAAAAGTTTCATTGAATCCTATAGAGCTTAGCATATATATGTTTATTTACAAGTTTATCACATGATTCAACCTATATAGAGTAGTTTGGTCATAGTGATGATCAACTAACTTTGCCTTGTATATGACTAAGTGTTTGACACTAATAGATAACAATAGTTAGAGATACCAAAAATCTCCCCCTTTGACATTAGTAGAAATAACAATTTATCATGATTACATCATTACAATGATAATATGAGTACTCCCCCTAAGCCCATGACTTAGTTCTTGTAGAACTTTGATGTAGTGCAAGGTAGGATAATCCCCAAAGGAGATGTCCTAGCCCCCAAAAATATAACCACACAAGAGAAACACAACAATAATACAAGATCTAATATCATGCCAAAACTCTTTATTCATAAAATAACTATTACATGCAATGTGCTAGGCTGTAAGGCCTTCCTAGTTACAACCAATAGCAATTACAATAACAGTTCTACAAGATCCCTCAAGATCCAATCCAAACCTAGCTAGTCCACATCCACAATCTGGTAGAAACCTCCAAGATCTCAATTTGTGCTCTCAAGCCACCAAGAAACCTTCGTGTTTCTAAACTACAACCACTAACTCTTCTCACAAACTCGTAACTCCACCACAATCCTACTATAAACTGCCTCACATTTGACACTCTATCCACAAACTCAAGAAAATGCACTCCTTGCTTCCTCATTCTCTCCAAGCTTCTACTAAGAAGAGATCACACCTTCAAGCTTGATTAGAAATGCTCATATGCCTTGCTTAAATAGGCACTTACCACCCAAGATGTTACTAACACAACCAATGTGGGATAAATGGTAAATGCAACTACCTCTCAAAAAATATTAAATTCCCTCCAAATACAACTAAGCACAACCACGTGACCCAACAAATATTAAATGCATGATTTAACAAAATGTCCACAGACTTCTAGAATTCCACCTACACACCTTAATAAATGGAATGACAAGGATTTTTATTTATTTTTCTATTTATGCCACCTATGCACCTCAAAAATAGAAATTCCTTTTTTTATCCCTTTTCCATTTTTTTAAAAAAATTATTTATTCTCTAATTTTTGTCACTTTCTCTCTCCTCCATGATTTTAAAAAAATTTCTCATGTAGGATCCTCTGTAGATGTTTGTTGAGCTTGAGTCTACCAATCTGGAAGAGAGTTGTTTGGCCGGTTAAGAGACTTGTTCATGAGAGAAGATGGAATCACAAGGTTCATGTGGAAGATGTTGGTTTTGTTGGTTAGTTTGTGGAGCCTAATATAGAACCTATAAAGCAATTGGAGATTGTTGCTAAAGATATTCCTAACCTTATTGATGTTGGGATGGAGATTATTTTTCATGATCAATTGGTTGAGTTTGACATAGAGATTGTGGAGCACTTTCTCGTGGATGATCTAGTTGTTGTTGGTGATAATTTGTATGTTGTAGAGCATCTTGTTTTGAGCAATGAGATGGTTGGTGTTAAGAGTTTGGCATGTGTTGATGGAGATCTACATATTGATGTTGATATGGAGTTCAATTTTGTTGGTATGGATTCACTAGTTGTTGATGTGGATGAGGGTTTGTTGATGAAGTATTATGTTTAGATTGTTCCTAGGAGTGAGCATGCTGATTTGATGGTTGAGATTCTAGTGTTTGACATATGGATGTAGATGCAGAAGATTTGCATGTTGGTTTTCTTGTCTCTGTTGATATTGAACATTTGGTGAAGATGAAGATGGTTGTAGATCTTTCTTTTGGCATCAAAGTATGAGACACACTTTTCTATCTATCGGGGGAGTATGATGTAGGAGCATCTTGCATGGGAAAATTTATGGAAAAAAAATTAAAAACAATTGTGGAGGAGAGAGAAAGTGATGAAAATTAGAGGAAAAATAATAAAAAATAAAAAAGGAAAAAAGGAGAAAAAAAGGAATTTCTATTTTCGAGATGCATAGGTGGCATAAATAGAAAAATAAATTAAAATGATTTTCATTTTGTTTATGGAGGTGTGTAGGTGGAATTCTAGAAGTTTGTGGACATTTTATTAAATCATGCATTTAATATTTGTTGGGTAACATGGTGGTGCTTAGTTGTATTTGGGTGGGAATTAAATATTTTGTGGACTTTTTATTAAATCATGCATTTAATATTTGTTGGGTTACATGGTGGTGCTTAGTTGTATTTGGGGGGAATTAAATATTTGTTGAAAAGTAGTTGCATTTACCTTTTATCCCACATTGGTTATGTTAGTAACATCTTGGGTGGTAAGTGCCTATTTAAGAAAGGAATATAAGCATTTCTAATCAAGCTTGAAGGTTTGATCTCTTCTTAGTAGAAGCTTGGAGAGAAGGAGGAAGAAAGGAGCAAGTTTTCCTGAGTCTATGGATAGAGCACAGAATGTGAGGTAGTTTACAATAAGATTTTGGTGGAGTTGCAAGTTTGTGAGAAGAATTAGTGACCATGGTTTATAAACAAGGAGGTTGCTTGCTGGATTGCAAGCACAAGTTGAGATCTTGGAGGTTTCTACCAGAGTGTGGATGTGGACTAGCTAGATTTGGATTGGATCTTGAGGGATCTTGTAGAACTGTTATTGCAATTGCTATTGGCCATAATTGGGAAGGCCTTACATCCTAACACATTACATGTAATAGTTATTTTATGAATAAAGAGTTGTGATTTGATATCAGCTCTTGTATTATTATTGTGTCCACAGTGTGGTTATATTGTTGGGGGCTAGGACATCTCCTTTTGGGATTCTCCCGCGTTGTACTACATCAAACTTTAAAACATTTGCTGACTGAGCAATACAACAAACAATATGTACAAGACTCTAAATAGTTTGTTTGTTTAGTGTCATAGCTTGTTTATCTTCTAATTTCTAATATAGTGAATTCTAACTCTACCTCTTCTGATCTCACATTTCCCTTATAATCATATAGTCCATTTAATATGTAATCATTGTTCTATTTACCCCTTGTTTTTGTCACTTGTAGTTGTTGTTGGGGTTTAATGGGTGGAATCAAACCATATTTTTCAATAAAGGGTTTATGAACCTAGTTTATCATGGAAATGAAATGCTCCAATGTGATTCTCATTGATTCCAAAATATAATTTTGCAACTCCAATCTAGCTTCCAAATCAATCAAACTATTAGCCACCAAAAGATTGTGATCTTCTTGAATAAGGTCTTGTGCTGATTTAAATTTTCACTACATGACCTCCAAATGAGGTATTAGCATAGATTAGATAGAGATCAATTTTACTCTCATTCTACTATCAACTACCTCCATCTCGGCCAATTTTCCTTGAGAAACTAATAGCTTACTATAGTGTCTAGTACCATTTTTGGATGTCAATGATATTGAATTGCTAGTCTGCTACATGTTAGTTTGAATTTGTTGAATTTTTTTTCCTAAAGATCACTTGGGAATCTTGGCACATCACACAACATGTTTTAAAAATGTTTTACCTTATTTATAAGCTCCTTAGTGTTCTGTATTCATGCCTGCAACTCAAATTTTTTCTCTCCAATGGTTGTTGAAATTTTCTCCACAACCTTATTCTCAAATTTCTTAGATAAACATGCCATCAACTTATCTTTCATGTCAATGTCTCTAACATTTATTTGTTCAACTATATGTACAAGATGGGAAATAATTGGGTCTTTCCCATCAAAAATTTGTATATCAAATGCATCTACAAAAATGTCCTTTATATTATACAATACTTGTATTTGTTGATACTCTCTTCTCATCTCTTCCTCTTTCTTATTTTTTGCCAAAATTTCTTACAACATAATTATTTTCTCAAGAGTGAGATTCTCCAAATCCTATTTTGGCATTTCAATAACTTTATCTAGACTAACTTGAATATTTAGAGATATATCATTTATTTCTTTACCTTTACTTGGTGAGGGAGTGTTGCTGCTTAGCACTACTTTTGGAGTTGCTAAGGGGGTGTCACCAATCAATCTAGCTTGAATATTAGTTCTTGAGACAACAATAGTAGCACTTGAAACAGATTTATTTTCCTCCTTATTATTCTCAATGTGAGGTCCTAAAGCATTGTTTCCTTCTTGACTGGTGGTAGAAATGTCTATACTTGTGTCTTTATTCATCTTCTTAGCCTCTTGCTTCTCTTTCTCTATATTTGTGGGCTTTGATTTCTTAACAACTAGAGTGTTAGGTGTGGTAGCATGAAGGGTGAAATAATGCCTTGTAGACTCAACACACTTGAGCTTTCTTAATCAATAAGATCATCTTGGGCGGTCATGGTCTATATTTCTTTCTCCAATTCCACTCCTTTAGTGGACAAACCAAAAATTCTTTTCCATAGCAACACAATTTGTTGAACTTTAACTTCAGTTTTAGTTTGTAAAATCATTAAAAATATGAATTTAGGAACAAATCAATTCCTATATTTTTTCGAAAACATTTCCTTTGACTCCTTTGACAAACCAGGCATAACCTTGGCTAATGTGCATTCTCTAATGTCTTTCTCTATTGTTGATGCCTATTGCCATCTCTTATCAAGTTTATTATATAAATTTATTGGAATTTTCTTCTTGACTTCAGAAGAAGCAAAATCATCATGTCCATGATGGCTTCTTCAACTTTAGATCTATCCTCATCATTTAGTATATCATATTTTACATATCTAAAACATGACAATCTTGTAGAGCTACATATGTCAACACATACCTCATCAATGGTCTTTTCTCTTCTAGGTATTGTGGCCAATTAATCTGATTATGTTTTCTCTACATCATCTTCATCTTTTTCCTTCTTCTTAATCAATCTTATCCTCTTTTCTTAGCTCATAGGGGCTTGAGGTTCTTCCTTTTATGTTCTTGAGTGGCTTAATCTAGTAGTCTTCACTACTCCTTTCTTTACTATTATCTTGGTGCTAATTGTTTCTAGCCCAATCCATGATTTGGTTAGTGGCAGAGGAGAGAGGGGTGCCACCATTAACTTCTTTGCAATTTCCTTTTCTTTAGGATTAACAATTTTAGCCTTCTTGGTCAGTGGAGTCACCTCAACTAGGGCTTTACCTTGGTCTTCTTGCCCTTCTCCCTCTTCCTCATCACTAATATCATTCTCTTCATGTTTTCCAAGACCTTGTGTGAGTTGAAAAGGTTCTTTTTCTTTGCCTTGTGTGCCTAGTTTCTCATCTAGGTCTTCAATCATTTTCTTTCTTTTCTTATCTTTGGAAGATATTTTGATATCAACACTTATTCTTGCCTTAGCTTCTTCATACTTTCCAAATGATTATACTTTAGCATCAATCTCTTCTTGAAGTAATACAAAAATTCTTGCATATACTATATCATTATCAACTTCATAGTCAAAAGATTTTAGTTAGGCCTTCGTTAGTTTTACTGCCCATACAAATGTGTTACTTGTATCTACTAGAATAAATGTATCATTATAGTATTTTATTACTATCTCCACTGATATCCTCATTCTCTATTTAAATTCCTCAAAATATGTATTCATTATATTTTCAAAATTTTCTCCTAATTGAGTAATATACTCATTGAATTGTCTTGTCACTAGTTTATCTTGCTCCCAAACAATATTGCCAATACTAGGAAAATAATTCTGTACATAAAGAAGAGTACACCTAACAAGTGATCCAAACATGCACATATAATTCTTGGCCTTTCTAATTGATGTCATATTTTTTTCCAATTGTAATCTCTACAACACAACAAGATCATACTCATAATCCTTCATGATAATCTTCCACACCTAGTCAAATTCCATAAATAGTACACTATTTAGTGTACATAATTGGTAGAATTTGTGAGAAATAATTCTCACTACAAATTCAATCATTAGATCTACTATGGTTGAGATTGACATTCCTCATCCATTCCACTTGGTCTTTGTATTTACCTAAATTTCTTCATGGTTCAAACATCACATGGTCTTCATCTTATCTAAGGTTGGATACCCTATGACCTTGTGAATTATTTTCTTTTTAATATCTTTAGGTCCATTTTCTAGCCATAGTTTCATGTCATGGATCCTTCTTAGCACTACCTTGATCCATTTTATCTTAAAATTCCTTTAAAAATATAGGGCACAAGTTAACCCTTTTCTCTCAACAATCTTGAATTGATCCTTCAAACTTCCTTCATCACATAATTTGTTAAATGCTCATGGTTTTCAAAATCACCAACCTCTCCTATTTTTCACATATAATAACTCCACACATCATGAATCATAATAAATTTAGGTAGTACCGATGATAACACACCCATTGAGTCTACCTTCATTACGATCTTAGGAATAACATCAAATTTAGGTGGATAGATTCCACTCTTCACTAGTTGAATGTTGTTTACCTATATTCCTTGGCTCTTTTTTGTTGATGATGAAGTTGCCATATTTATTTTATAGGGTTTGAAAAATTCTTTCTTTTGAACAAATTGACACTAAAATTTTTGCTCAATCAAAATTCTGTCCCAAATTCACTCTAGATCTCTTTTAAATCTCATTTGCTAATCACTCAAATCACTCTATGCTCTCAAATTTTGTATGAAAGGTGCAAGAAATGTCTTAAATTTCTAATATATACTCTCTTAGGGTCTCCATTAATGGTGTATACCCTAGTAGGTGGAAGCTAGCTATCTTAGTCGATATTGTTCTTTTTGAACTTGATTTCCACTATATAACTTGGTCTATTCCTTCTACTTCAATTTGCACAATAGTTTGGCATCTGAAGTACTCGATCCATATTGCAATGCTCACTCAATATAGATAATTTTATTGATGTTCAACACTCATCATATAGAACTTCTTTTGTACATGTACTCTTCATAAATCTATTCTATTGTATTTTTTCTTATGTAGATATGAACTTTAGCGAATTTTATGTTAGGAATTGATATAAGATATATTATTAAGTCTATAGTTCCTTACATACCTTTCTTAATTAGTTTGAGATGATATGATCACCTTCTCCATTGGATTTGCTGATCTCAAATTTTTTCATTCCACTATTTCCATCTTCTACCTTTTTCTTCTAGGTTTTATTCATCTCCTTGCTTATTTGTTCAATGTCTACTTTTCCTTCACCCTTTGTCTGATTATGATTTGATGCTAGTACTTGGGTTCTGCAATTTTTACTTGAGTGTCCATACTTGTGATATTTGGAACATATATTCTTGAGTGTATAATTTTTCCTTTTATTGGTCCAATAGGGCATTGTCTATGATCTACATTCATATGATCTATGTCCATGCTTTTGACAACTATAGCAATAAACTTCAAATCTAGGTCTAGGAGGTATGTTGCTCATCCTTCACTTACATTCATGTATTTGATATCCTTGCTTCTTGTAGTAAAACCAATAATTAGTAAAATCAGGTTTAGAATTTTACACACCTTTTTTTCTTCTGCAAATGTTTTTAGTATGACCAAGTTTTCCATAATGATAATATGTAGGCTTTCCTTTTGTCTTTACATTTCTTAATTATCCACTCTTAGATGATTTTAATTGCTTAGTGGGTGAATTCTTCTTTGCATGCCTCAATCTAGAAGTGCTACCAGATGAGTTAGGTGATCTCATAAGTTCTTTAAAGTATTTCATTGCTTCATTAGGCTTGTTTAATTTTTCAACGTGTTCTCTCTCAGTCTTCAATTTGTTTCTCAATAAGTCAGTCTCTGATCTTAGATTTTCTATTTCCATATCCTTTCTATTTAGCTCTTGATATTCAAGAATTAGTTTATTCATCATGTCCAATTGAGTATTTATAAGCTTTTGCACATCATACAATCTTTCTTTATGTCTAGTTACCATATGTCTTTTTTCTTTGTCAGCTACAACCTCATCTTCTTCAACTTTCTTCTTTTTTTTGGTCACTTCTGATAGCCTTATTGACTAGATCTCATATTCTCTTTTTAGTCCCCTAACTTCTTCATTCAATATATTTTTCTTCTCTTGTAAAACTATAATGATTGCATCATTCTCACCTAGAGTTATAGTTTCAAATAGTCCTATAGTGTCAACTTTTTTATAGTTATACTCTTTTATTTAAATGGACAACTCCTTCCTCCTTTTCAAGGATTTTTTTAGTTCCTATCTTGCTATTTTAAGTTTCAAAAATATGAGCTAGATGTCAACCACTTGATTTTCAATAACCTTTCCCAATTTATAAGCTTCCATCTCCAAGATCTAAATTCGTAAGTTGTTGAACTTCTTCAAGAGAACCTTCACTCTAATACTAATTGTTGGAATTCTTAATTGGGAACTAAGATACTATGAGGTGGGGAGGGGGTAAATCAAGATTTGTAACACTTTTATCTTTTAACAGAACTTTAGTGCATTCACCACATTTACCATCTCATATCTAATGTGTGCATCACATACCTTGTAAGATAAAATACTGTAACA
This sequence comes from Cupressus sempervirens, assembly GCA_028749045.1. NCBI lineage: Eukaryota > Viridiplantae > Streptophyta > Pinopsida > Cupressales > Cupressaceae > Cupressus > Cupressus sempervirens. The sequence goes on along the minus strand of CM053787.1, from coordinate 682,823,793 downwards.
TTTAGATCTTATAGGTTTGTGCCTCTAGTGAAATGGTGGGGATTATTTCCTATAGTGCCTAAAACTAGGGTTCAAGTCTCCACAAGGTTGCTCTCTACTGTGGTTCTTAATTGAGAATTGCTATCTTTGACCCTTGGTGAAATAGTGGGGCTTCTTGCCTATAGTGCTTACAACCAAGAGTCAATTTTTTTTGTTGTTGCCTACAACTATTATGTCTTACCCTCTTCACACTTCCATGACATCTCAATCTTGGGAGGGATGAATCCCCTCCCCTTAGGAGCCTATCCCTACTTGTTTGGACTTGGAGCTGGTGGCAGAATCCTGAAATAGCTACTTTCTTCTGTAGGAGGATGTTGCTTTCCTAACAAAACTTGGTCCCATCCCCAATGACTACACTTTTTTGGGCCCCAAACCCTTAAGCATCCACTCAAATTCTACCACTTTATCAGAAATACCAAAGATAAGTTATCTTGGGCCTATTTTGGTTCCAAGATTCTTGTGGTTTCTGATGCAAAACCAATGTTCTCCTCTAACACACTAGACCCCTGATTTCACTTCAAGAATCTATGGTGGATTTGATCTCCTCAGTTTTTACCCTTAGCCTCATTGGAAAATTTTTCTCTTTCTGGCCAATGGTGGACATGGTCCAAAAAATGGTCCTCTAAAACATGGAAACTAATGGGTTCTGTTTCCATATTTATGATGGTAGGTGCCCTCTTGTTATTCAAATTCACCATAGATTTGGACTAAGATTCGATCATGGCTAGATCTTGGAGCTTTGGAAAATGCCATCTAATGATGGCCAAGTGGAAACTTGGTTTTAACCTAGAATATGATCTTTATAGATCTACCCTAGTTTAGATTTGCCTCCCCTAGTTGCCCTTGGAGTTTTGGAATGAGTTTTTTTTTCGTTGGATTGGAAATTCCTTTTGGTAGTTCGTAAAAGTGGACTTGATGATTGGCTCAAAGATCAAGCTTGGCTTTGGTAGGATTTGTGTTAATGTGGGAATGAATAAACCCCTCCCCACCATGGTGGACCTAAAATCTAAATGGGGCGCTTGGTCACAATCTCTTGCTTATGAGAACATTGCCCCCTTTTACCAGAAGTGTAACAACTTTGGCCATCTTTTGTTGATTTCCTAACAAGTGAGAAACTCAAGAGCAAGGTCTCAACCCCAAGTGTTGAGGTGGATGAAACCTCTAAAATAGCTGAAATGGTTTCTATTCTAGAAACCATGAAAAACATAAAGTGACTTGGTTTAAGGAATTCTCAGATAAATGAAACCCTCAATATTGAGAGGGAAAATAGAACCCATATAAAATCCCAAGACAAGAGGAAAGAAGAGGAAAACATAGGTAAGTTTTCTAAGGTATTTGGGGTGGTTATACATGAAGAGGGGGAGATTTTAGACTTTTAGACTTTGGAAATTCCAATGTCAGATGAGGGCTTGCTGGGCAAAGGAATGGCTTCGATGGGAGAAAGGAACACATGCAATCCAATCCTAGTTGTGGGAGCTAGCTCATCCTTTGAAAATGGAACCCTTGTTGTTTCCCTACCAGAAATTGTTGGAGTTCTTTCACCTACTTTGGGGGGCTCAAACCTTGATATTTTTAACAAGGATGTTGATTGGACTATCCCAAAGAGAAAGAATAGAGGGGGGAGGGAATAAAGTAGATTATGGATCAACCAAGAAGGTTTTTGACCTCTGATTAGGATTGTTCATCAAAAGGAAACAAAAAAGGAGATTACTTAGGGAAAATAGAGAACCCTAAAGGAAACCCAAAGCCATAAAAGATGAAGGTCATTTCTTGGAATGTAAGAGGGTTGAATAGCCCTAGTAAAAAATAGAAAATCAAATAAAAAATCATTGAACTCAAGTTTGATTTTATTCTTTTACAAGAATTAAAATGACTATGCAAGTCTTCTTAGGGGTGGCTTGTTATGTTTGGCTAGGTGCTAGCTACACTTATTGTTAAGACAATGGTGCTTCTAGAGGGATTAAAATGATGTGGAATATTGATAAGGTGTTGGGAGTGGTTATCTCTGCTAGCATCCATTTTGTTGCCACAAATTCACCAACTAGACTGGAAGCTAGAATATATTTAATTTTTATGACCCTAATATTGATAATGGTAGGCTTACTATTTGGGATGAGGCCACCACTATGGAAGGTAACAACATGGTGGATGACCTTACAAAAATTGGTCACGGTGTCACACAGTTTACAGAATGGGATGACATTAGTTTGTTGCCATCATCAACTTGTGTTGTGATGAAAAGGGAGTGCACCTTCAATAGTGACACATGAATTATCAAACTAGGTGATAGGTCTTCTGTTTCACATGTGGTTACATGAATGTGGCACTTCATAAAGGGTCTTCTTGGAATGCTTGGATGTTGATTAACATTTATGACATTTATGTCCTGACTACCATGAATATTGATCACTTTCATAAAAGGATGTAGAGGGGGGATTTGGCTAGATTTAAAGAATGATCTTGCAATGATCATAAAGATAGGTTGGTTAATTCTTGATATTGGTACAATTGGTGACAATCATTTGTAGATGGAAAGGGTTTGCCCACATGATCTACTACCTTGGGAGATTTTTGTTTTTTGGAAAACATTGTGGCTTCATGATGACTATGCATTTCCTTTTCATTTTCTCCATTGTGTCCTTGCATATTATATTTTGCAACTCTAGAACCTGGTGCAAGGATATGTCATCAAAAGAATTAGTTATGGACCTAGGTGATGACATGGACACCAATGATTGTATTGAACTAGTGGGTGTCAAGGAATGTATTAGTAGCACCAAAGTGACAATGGTCTACTTGTAGGAGGGGGACCTTCTACCTTATATGGAGGGAATGGTTAAACACAACGAGGCCATCTTGATGCAAATCTTTCAAACTTGGAAGGATAGAAAATTTATTGTTGATGGCATGAGCTTTGAAATTTTTGAAGAAAGCATTGCGAGGGTGAGAGATTTTCTATTGGATGGAAAGAAATGGTAGAGGCAAGCTAAGGTCAAGGAAGAGGTGATCTTACAAAAATTCTTCAAATCCAAGGAGGGACCAAAGAGATTACGTAGTGGGTTTATGTGGGCTTCCCTGCCTAAGCTATGGGATGTCGTCTGCTACACAATTTTTTGATACATTACCTTTGAGGACTACTGCCAGGTACTTTATTATTATCAATTTCCTATCCTAAATCATTTCAAAAATCATAATCTTATCTCCTTTCTATTTCTATTATTGCATGTGCTAGAGGATAATATTTGTAAGGCTAGATGGAAACACGAGGAGGGGAAATCCTTCTACCTTATCCACTAGGGCCTCATGAATAAAGTTTTCATCTAGCACTAGCTTAGAATCCCCCTCTTTTGATTAACCCGCTGGCCCATATCACACCTCAAACTTCACTAGACCCCAGCCCTAGCTCTACTCGTAAGAGGTCTAAGAAATCCCATGCTACCAAGGTCAAAATTAGCCCTAAGGTTAAAGTTAGCATTATCAAGTTAGATTTGGATACCAAGAAGGGAAAGAAGGGTGCTAGGAGAACCAACAAGCATCTTTAGCAAGAGAAATTTAAGACTTGCCTAAAGTACAACTCCATCTCTAACTCCTCTGATAGTGAGGAGAATCTTTCTAAAAATAAAAGACTCCACTAGGATATTAAACCCACCCCCAACTCTATTAGCCCATCCCATGTCTCTGATACCTTGGAAGCTACCCTAGCTCATAGTGGGGGGGGGAAGACATCACCTCTCCTAGGAAGGAAACCCCCAAGGGAACTAGGAAGAAAGGTAAACATAACCACATTAAGATATAGGTGGAGAGGCTTTAGAAGGCCATGAGGAACCTAATAGATAACCGTACCATTATCTACCATAAATTTGAAACCCTGGTTGAGTTCTCCACCAAGGTAATGCACTCTATAATCACAACCCTCTACTTCCTATAGGCTAACAAAGAGGAAAAGGACATGGGAAAGGCAACTAATACATCATGTTCTATCTATGGGTTCTTGGTGAAAAATTGGCTAAAAACCATCCTAGACAAACCAATGAAAGTGGAGGAGGAGGATGTGGCAAGGGAAGCACTCAAGGAGCAGAAGAATGGGAAGTAGGAGAAGGAAGAGGGCATCTAGCTTGGGCTCTATTGTATTTTTTGCTATTTTTATGATTATGTTTCTAAACTTTACAACCCATGGGTTTTTTTTGACAATGTCAATTACTTGGACCAATAGTAGCAATGCTTTTAAATGCTGTTAGTTTAATATTCAGTTTCTTATGCATAAGAATAACTTTAAGAAACCACTCCTGAGAAAAATATGTAAAATGTTGGCAAATTGAACATTAAATATTGAAGAAAAATTTCTAATCAAGGGCAATTTTTTCATTGGAGGCAAGGGAGAAAAATATTTTCTATTGGCGAAATCTTACTTCCCATATCAAAACTTAATAATAATTGTGGTGAATTAATTATTATTATTTGGTACACAAATAGATGTAGGTGATTTTTTTTGTTGGTCATAAACAATTTCATGATGTAAGAGGCAAATCAATTATTTCATAGAACACAAAATATTAATATATTTGGCTAATATGTCAGTTTACAAATAGAGATTTATAATTTTTTGGTGAATTTATAGAGTCACAAGTGGTGCATGGATCACATGCTAGGTGTACACTATAAAATGTACTTGTAATATGCCAATCCATTAAGATTCAATTAATATTGTGCCCTTTTTTATTGCCAACTTGGTGGTGATCACTTTTAATGTTGTCATTTTTATGGTGAAAGGAATTAATTTGGACTGTTGATGTAATATAGATCAATGGCTTCAGCTCTATTTTAGGCCTAATTTTTAATGACATACCATAAAGTCTAAATCTTTATGAAATTAGGACATGTGTCCCAAAGACCAAAACATTAAATAGTTGGCTAATCGAGGGTAGTTGGAGACACAAGTCAATAAAATGGTAGGCGATTCTCAACCTAAGTGAAAATATTATTTTATTTTAAGGGTGAAATAACATTGTCCAATAAAAAAAATTAGGGAAAGGCTGGCAATTTTTTAAAAATAATTGTGTTCTAAATGTAGATTACATTGGTGATTGGACTAGGATCTGGGACCAATTATATGTAAACTAATGAGTGATTAGCTTGGGATTTTGACCCAAATTATTTAATAGCTCAGTGACATGGTTGATCCCATATGTATGTTTTATTCACCAAATTGTGATTTCCCAAAGAGATGAAATAAAATTAGAAATTTTTAACTATGGCTAATGACAATTTGGCCTTGAAAATATTATGGTTTTTGATGTTTAAAGTTGGTATAAGTTAGATAACTAGGAGGTAATCTTTGACTAAATTCTTAGCCTTTTTGTTCTTTGGGGCCAGCCCCCCATTTTTTTGGCTGCTATCAACTACTTCAAAAACATGTAGATTTAATTATCAATCATATTCATGAAATGAAAAGTTATAACACAAATATTTGGTTACCCAGAAACCCTCCAAGGTGAAGGTAAAACTAGGGTGGGGATAAAACCCATAAATATTCACTATTGCAGTAATAAAATTAACCTATTAGGGTTATAATTTGATCACTTCTATTGATCTACCTTGTGAGGGGTCTTCCCTATTAAAGGAGTTTGAGATTGTTAGCTCTCACCTAGTGAGAGGATCTTACTCTTACAATAAAGTCAAGACTCAGTTAAGATATTTACAAAGGCTTGTTTTAAACCACTTTATTAAGAGATTAATTCTAACTCAATCTATTAAAACTGATTTAGTAATCGATACTTAGTTTTCTTTTGATAAGCTAGTTTTTGATCCCCTCTCTTCAATATGATCTGATCTCTAATCTGATATAGCTCTACTATCCTTTACTACTTCAAAGGTCACTTCTTTTATTCTTCACAATTGAAGTCTTTTGCCTCCTCTACAATGTTCACACTATCACATTTGATCTTCTCTATGATTGCATGAATAACTTGTTCACTGCTTTTTACTATATATATAGGGGCTTGATGTACTCTATTTAAAGATCTTTAAAGAATATTCTAGTCTCTTCCACTTTTCCTCTAATTGGTTGGTCATTGCCTATAGGGATTCATAATCCATGTCATAAAATATGTAATAATCTATGTAATAACATCTACAAATATTAAATATATTGTCCATTTCAACCCAAAATGATTTACCTCAAATTTTTCATCATTCCTAACTTGAATGTCAATTCTATGTAGCTCAAAACAAACTATTTCTGATACTCAGCATTTACTATTCTTTCTACTATCAGTTGGTCTTCATTTTACTTGACATTCACCATGTAATGTGACATCACTATCTTCTTGGTAATCATTATGCTCACATTGGAGTGGAAATACTTGACGCCTAAAGATTTTCTTGGTTCCTATAGAGCTTGACATATACATATTTATTTACAAGTCTATCACATGACTCGACCTATATAGAGTAGACCAATCATAGTAATGACTCTGCCTTGAATATGACTAAGTGTTCAAATGACACTAATAGACAACAATAGTTATAGATACCAATAGAATAATGAATGAAGTGCAATATCCCTCACTTAAGATTACAAATATTGAGAATAAAGTTAGAAAAATAAATGATGACATAAGAATGTTAGAACTATAGAAGAAAATGAAGCTGAAGAGATTTTGATTGCTAAGGGAACACCTTGCATTAAATTGATATAGTACAAAGACAGTTGGAAAAATTCCTGGTAGTAAAGGCATCTTATGATAAGTTTTCCTACACATAATTAGATGTAGTAGAAATAACATCATACGCTCTATGTGCAATTTTGAGTGTAGCTAATGCAATGAAAGACAAGTGGGACATGGATTTCACCATGTTGAAATAAAACTTTGGTGATTGCATCACACAAATCTCTAGCTAGTGTCAACCATGAAGGTAACATAATTTTGACCTATACATAAATTTTGACACCTTTTTTATCGATACCAAAGGGGGGAGAAGGATAAGGAAATTGTAGAGAAGGATAATTGTATAGATGTATATATGTAGAAGGATATATATGTGTGTGTGTGTGTGTGTGTGTGTATACAGACACACACACACACACACACACACACACACACACACACACACACACACACACACACACACACACACACATATATATATATATACAGACATATATATATACACATATACATATATATATATATACATATACATAGATATATATGTATGTATATATGTATATATATACATAAATATATATGTATATATATACATAAATATATATGTACATATATATATATATGTATATATATGTATACATATATGTACATATACATATATATATGTATAGATATATATACATATATACATATACATATATATACACACACATATATATGTATATATATATATACATATATGTATATGTGTGTGTATGAATAAATAAATAAATAAATAAATATATATATATATATATATATATATATATATATATATATATATATAAAGGGAGAATAGTCAAAGGGGGAGATATATAATGTAATGAGGATAGATAAGGAAATATAGTTAAAATGTAATGGTCCACAATTTTGAAATTTTGTTAAGGTCAAGTTTTGTAAACTTTTGAAGTTTGTCATTTTGGGACTTAATCAAAGTTCCCTTATGTTACCGTAAATGCCAAAATGAGAAATTGTTGGAAATTTGGATAAGGTAGACATTGGATGTTGTCATTTATGGGTACATAGATTTAGTATGAGAAGGGAAAACTATGAAGAATGAGTTATGGAATTCATACTTAGAAAATTGTCTAATATCACCTAGCTTATCTAGCGGAATAGATAGAGTTTTGATCAATGCAGTTTACTAAGGAAACATGGACACATGCAAAGTTGGATATGGATTCTTGAGATAGAAAGGATGACATGTTCAAGTCCATAGGCTAGTATGGAGAGTACATCAAGAGTTATGAAGATTACCGGTTATGATAGTACATGTATAGAATAAAGGATAATAGAGAAATGAATGTTTTAGGTTAAGGAATTATTTTCTTAACAAAATAATTACTTAACAAATTAGGGATGATATCTTATTTGTTAACATTAAGTTAGCAATATATAATAATGTATTTTGTTAAGTGTAATGAAACATGAAGGCTGATTGGGTAGTAATATTGTAACTGTAAAGGTATAAATGAAATGGGTGAATGTAACAAGTGTAATAAAGCATGAAGGTTGGCAGGGTGAATGTGAAGTTTGGATGATGATGTATGTATCATGTGATGTGTGAAATCTGATTTTTGAAAAGAGGAAACATAATTTTGTGAGTACTAAAGGTAGTATCATATATTGAAGATATCAACAACACTGTAAAGAGGTTCTTGTATCTATCTCTTTGTATTAAGAACTACATTGTATATTGCATGTTTGGGTAGTGGGCTCATCTTGCATACATTTTGTATCAGTATTTAAAAACTCCTAATAGGGTTGAGGCTTCTAACAAGTCCTAAGTCCTCTAACAAGGATTGAGTCCTCTAATAGACTCCCAACAGGGTCAATATCTTTCAGAAGATAATTTTGATTAATGAATCATTTTGTGGGTACCATCCCCACCAAGGTTTTTCCTCGGTTAGGGTTTCCCTAGTTAGAAAAATATGGTGTTATGAGCTCTCTTATTACATGGTTATTTTTAGTGTTAAAAATAGTTAGTTTACTTTCATATTTCTAATAGCTTCTATGAGTCAAAAAAAGGGCAGTCCCCATTTTTGAAGTTGAAAATAGGGTGTGCATTATGGAACAACACTAAAAGAATAAATGACAAAGGCATTTATTTATGAACAATCAACCTTAGACTCAATCAAGAAATAAACTTAACACTGATTCTATAAGAGGTTACAGAATATCTCAACCATAAATGAAAAACTTTGGTTTTCACATTTAGTGTGTGCATAATGTCTTAATTCCTTTTTATTCTTAGGTTTAGGCAGCCAAAAGTAAGGAATAACTAAGACTAGTCTTCACCAGTCAACAAGAGCTTTAATAATCTTCAAGAAACCCATTTTATCACTCTTGGCCAGGTGTGAGAACCAATTTTGAGGGCTCTTTTAAATAGTCATATTTTGGATTTCCCATTTTTTTGTGTAATATTCATAATTTGAGAGATATCACTCATTTCCCATTTGATTTCACTTTGAACTCTTATGTATATGAGGCAATGATTAGACTGTGCTACCTTGCATTATCTTATCTTTTTCCTTTCTTTTCTTTTTCTTTTTGAATTTCTTAGGTAACAATTAGAGTGTGCTACTAGAGAACTTAAAATTTCTTGATTTCTTTTTCTCCTTCTACTCTCATTATTTGCATTTTTTAAATTTTTTTTTTTTTGGGAAACTCACATGCCAAGAAACAACATAGAGAGGCTTTAAAAACCACCATCACTCATACCAATCAAACTTGATAAATCTCAATCAATACTCACTTGGACTGACAATAACCTTTGTATCACTCTTAGATGTGTAGAGTGGTGAGAACAATCAACTTTGGATTTGATCTTGATAACCAAAGAACCACGCTTTCTTCCATGACACTTGTATGAAGTTTCTTTCAAGATTTAACCCTTGAGTGCCTTGACTAAGAAATACCTCTTTCAAAAATAAGAACTAGTTGGGATGGACCATTTGTTGGAAACAACCCCAACAAAACACATTGACTCCTTGACTCAAACAATAAAAAAAGAAAAAAGATGCAAGAAGTTACAAAACCTTAAAAAAATTGACGCAAAGAAAATTAAAACCTACCTAATTTGACTCAAAAGAAAAGAAAAGAAAAGAAAAACTTATATACAAAAACTTGAACAAAAAGAACATGGGTTGGTTGTTAGTAGATTTCTCATTATGTGTAGCAGAAATAACCCATACCATGTAGTTCTAAAAAATGTTGACATGTCTTTGTACTTAGAAAAATAAAATTTGGTTAATCTTGGTAGAAATTTTGGGCACAAATCACACAAAATCAAAAGTTGTAGTAACTCTCTATGGTCATGGTTAATCCACAAACAAGTTTTCATACCATTTGCATCATATTTAAATTGAGAATCATCAAAATGAGAGGGTTAATGGAAACATATCACCTGATTTAGTGAGTCCCCCATCATAGGGGTACACTCACACATTGCAATTTCTCCTTCTAGCGGTCTTACCTCATGGTGCACAATTCCACACACACTAGGAACCATGCGCATTGGAGATGCGATATAACTATTAAAACAAGTCTCAAAAGATAGAACATTGTAATTCTGATCCCTGTTATTATTATTGCTATCCCTAAATAAAACATAAACACACTTAAGATCATTTAGTATAACAACCTCAATCACACACATGTCTTTTGAATTGCATAATTTATCAATATCATGGATCAACACATCTTCTTCCTCAAGTCTTGAGTAAATCTATTCATGATTACACTTACCTTCTATTATGATCTCCTAGGCTAACAACAAATATGGACAAGTTACTTTTGAGTGGAACCCAAATGGATGAATTTTGCACAAATTTGTTATTTCATGGTCTAATATTTGCATAGAATATCCACAAAATGACATTTCCTTAGTCAAGCTTGAGACAAAATTAAGTATTCTATCGATCTGATCTGATGACATATCTCATTCTATGGAAGGTATGTCATCATTATCTAATGGGGGATCTATAGAATAATAGAAAGAATTTGTATCTTCTCGTTGATGACTTCCTAATTCAAAAATTTTAGGAACCTTATGATCTTTTTCATTTCCATGATATTTTACATCTTAGAGAATTTTTCAACTCCATAGATATTTGGAACCTCATAATTTTTGGCCTTCTCAAAATTTTTTGTGATATCCACACTTATTGAAACATCAAAATTTGCAACAATTTCACTATTTCTAGAAATTTTAGTAGGCTAACCTTGTTGGATACAATTGTTCAATTGTGTGTTGTCTTTGATGTTACACAAATGTCATATCAATTATTAGTTAGACTCTACCAAGCTCAGTTGGTCAGCAAGGCAAAAGACAGAGTCTACCAAGCTTAGTTGGTCAGCAAGGCAAAAGATAGAGTCTATTGAGCTCAGAAGGTTAGCAAAGAAGGTTTACAGTTTCTACTGAGCTTTCAAGGTTAAGCAAGGCAATTCAGTGACTATCGAGCTTACTCAGTCATCAAAGGGAAATATGGCAGAAATAGTTCTTACCAAGCTCTCATAAATAGTGAAGGAAATTCAGTTCTTACTGAGTTAACTCAGTAGCCAAAGGATTTCACAAAAATTGCAGTGTTAACTAAGCTGAGATGGTTAACTCAGGAAATTATTCCGAGCAATGTTTATTGAGTTGGGTCGGCCAATGAAGGATTTCACTATTTTGTGAAATAAAGTTTATTTGTTTAATGTAATATTTGTAGCTGACTGATGTATGGTTTATTGGTAAATGTAACTTGTGAATGAGCTGAATTGATAATCTAAATGGTATATATAAGAGGTCAAGTTGCAAATTCTAAGTGAATGTGATGGATTTGATGTGATATGAATGTGAAGGAGGACAGATTATTGAGAGAGCAAATTTTGAAGGATGATCAAAGATCATTGAGGAGTAGTAAAGCTTTATTTGATCAAGGAGGATCTATTGGTATAGAATAGAGATCTATAATCAGCAAATTTAGTTTCATCATATTCAAGTTAATTCATTGTTAGTTTCTAACCATTGTAGCAGTGATTTCAAAATCTCTTAACAGAGTTGGTTTAGCAGCCATTTTATAAATCCTCTAACAAGGTGATAGTTCAGTTGAATTGTTCTAAAGACCTCTAGCAAGGCCACTCTTAACAAGGTGATTAAATCCTCTAACAAGGTCACACCTAACAGTGTGTTTTGTAACCTTTAACCAGTTTGGCTCCTAATAGGGCTCACTTCAGAAGAGTGAAAATTGGTAGCTAGTTACTTGGTGGTTTTTCCAACATTGGGTTTTCACATTAAATCTGGTGGCTCTTGTGTTCATGTTATTTACTTTTGCATGCATATTAATAATTATGAATACTTGAAGATTAGTAACAAGTTAATCTATCAAGTTACAACATTTTTGTAGTGTTTACCGAGTATCAACAGTAACTAGTTATTTAAGACATCTAAGGGATCTATGGATTTTTTTGTGGTAACTGATTCACCCTCCCTCTCAATTACCTTGTCGATATTTCCAACAATTGGTATTAGAGCTTTTGGTGCTTTTAGGAAAATATTTCAAGGATCTAAGCCAAAGATTAGGATGTCTTACAAGAGGGAAATTCAAAGACTTAATAGGGACAACTTCTCAGCATGGTAGGGGTTGATGAGACTTCATCTTGCTTCTATTGGTGATATAGGGCTAAAGTACCTTAATGAAAAATATGCAGAACCTGCTAGTACATTATCTGTCAATGATATTGCTGAAAAGAAGACTCACAAAAACATGATGATAGATATTGCATCTGCCCTAAGTTATGAAGAATTTGATGACATCAAGGATTGCAAAACTACCTTTGAAATGTGGAACAAATTAAAAGAGATCAATGGAGGTGATGATACTGTGAGAAGAGCCAAAGCAGAAAGTTTGAGAGGCCAGTTTGATCAAATGAGGATGAGAGAAGATGAAAACATTGCAAAATATGTTGAAAGAGTTAAAGCATGTGTTAGAGCAATCAAAGCCTCTGGAGGAGATATCAAGGAGGAAATAGTTATAATGTAATGCCCCGCTCAGAGATCCTTGGAAACAAGGATTCAAATCAAGCCAAGATATTTTTTTTTTACAAGTATGAATGCACAAGAAAACATCATACAGGGATCACAAAGATCACAACGGAAGACTTCAACACAATCCTGACAACCAACGAATCTCCGAATGCCACTACCCAATTGACACACCCAAACAAAAGCCAATAGCCACCACAACAAGATGAGGGCACAAGAAATGACCACTCATCAAAAAAACACCAAGCTGGAGTAAAATGCAGAATCTCAAAATTTGGCTAAGCCTGAAATCCTGAAGCCCTGAAAATTGGCTAAGTCTGGATTTTTGAAGCTCTGAAATTTCGTAGAATCCATAACTTATCTCCGAGAGGTCTGAAACCTATTTCAAACGATTTTTTGCATATATTAAAATATATCTTAAGTATAAGAAATTAAATATATGTCAACTTATACTTAAACAATATATTTTAAACCCTAAGAGACTAAAACAAAAACACAAAAAATCGATTTCAAGAGAAACTGATAGAATTCAAAATGCAACAACATAGGGTCAAAGAACGCCCAAAAGGGTATCCAAAAACAATCTCAAAAAGATCGGATCATGAAGAAAAGTGCCCGCTGATGGCATGCGCAATTTTTTCACAAAAACCATGCGACACTTTTTACTAAGGGAGGGTGATACATCTCCTTAAGGCGTGTGACACTCTTCCAGTGTCGTATGACATTTCTCAAGAAGGCATGCGACACTTTTCAGCATCAAACAAAATTTTTCAAGAAGGCGTGCGACACTCTTCCAGTGTCATATGAAATTTCTCAAGAAGGCGTGCGATACTTTACAGTGTTGTACGACATAGTTTGCATGGGCGTGCGATACTTTTTAAAGTGTCACACCATGCTGAAAAAATGTCGCCCATAGAAACACAAAAACACTCCCAAAAGAAAAAAGGACCAAAAAAGAGTAAAGAACCTCCACACCAGGGAGTATTGGATCCACAAACACTCGAGGAATGAACACTAGAGTGCAAGAACAACACAAAAAGAAGAACATCTATCCATCTAAACTACAACAGCAAAGGACACACTGAAATAAACATCGCAGTGAACTAAACAACCAAACTAAGTACGCGGTTCCTCCCAACCATCAATAGCATCATAAGACCATCATGGGTCCTAGCCATCCCCCACACGTAACATCCCAAGCCACCGACTAGATCGTCAGTATTGTCGTAATAGAAACATCACTACTAAAAACATGCAACAATATAAGCACAAGGAAATCTAACATGCTAGTGATAATGCATAAGATAATCCTACAGTAGATAACATCACCTATCACATGATAAACAATAGTAAGCAACATATATACTACTAAAGCAAATCACATCATCTAATCATATGCTAAACATCATAATAAGGGAATATGCCAAACAAAATAACATCATCTAAACATGATATATAAGCATCCCAATGAAAGCATAAATCACAAGAACACATACTCCAGAACCTGAAGTACCAAGTGAAGACATCCAGCAACGGTAGCACTAGGACAAAAGATCATCTCTGTACACTGATCCCTAGAAGTGGTGAAGGTAGCTATGCCTCCCAACCACATGGAACCCATAGGTCCACACTCGCCATGCTAATGGAGATAATGATCCAACCAAAAACACACAAAAGAACATCCATGGCTAACACTCATGCCAGACAGTATGATGGCTGCAACCAAGAACCTAAGACAATGCAAGGAGTATAGGTCCTGGTCAGACACTCAAAAGGCTACTAAGTAGGGGCTGACATCTTGGAGAGTCGCTTGGCATCGAAAAGCCCAAGCTCGGATCATGTGTCCTCAAACTTAAATGGTTGCTCACACATTATGTCCTCAAACTTAATCGGGTGCTCACACATTTTACTTATCTTAAGTTTTATTAACAATCACACATTTTATTTAGTTATCACTTGCTTAAAACTTCTTATCCTCCGTCAACCTCCGGCGCCATGAACGCCGAGCTGCGAGATAGAAGCCCCCTCCAGATGCTACCCTACCCTACCCATGCTCATCCTACAACAAGTGCCCATGGGCATGCATACTCCCATCCCAACCCCAATGATCATAACTTCCAGCAAATCCACGAAAGATCGAGCCTCGCAAGTCACCCAACAAATGTATGCGCACGTACTTGTGTGTGGCGCACCACCATCACAAAGATCATAACACAAGGATAGGAATGAGAACACAATGCAAAGAAAACACCCAACTGAAAGCAACACAGGAAGGACGGATTCTACACGAATCCCAAAGCCAATAAAACCATACATCATAAAATCACTCAATCGGCCTCAATCCGAGAGTATGGATTCTACATGAATCCCAATGATGCGACAAGACCAAATATCATGAACTTACTCAACCGGCCTCAATCCGAGAGTATGGATTCTACACGAATCCTAGTGTTCACGAAACAAAAGCAAGGGTCTAAAAGAAATAATAACACAAGGTATAAAATCACTCAACTGAACACAATGTTAGGAGTACGGATGCAACACAAATCCCAATGCAATATAAAAGTACAATAGTGGTTTGAATGATATCCAAATGGATCATCTAGGTCTAACACCCACATTGTGCCAAGAAAACTTGAGAAAATAGGGCGGCACGCAAAATGAGATAAAAACCCCAAATTTAAAAAAAAAATTCAAAATTAAAACCCATTTGGCCTTTGGGTTCAAAAACTCCAAAAATCCAAAAATAAATAAAAATGGACACCGTATGCAAAAACGGCCAACATAACGGCGTAAAAACCCAAACCCTCATCCCAAAAAATAGGGAAATGTTCATACTTGCCCAACTGGGTAGAACTAACATATAGGAACAGAGGGGAACAGTAGTTCTCAGCCTCCAGACAAACGGCTACAAAAAACAGAAGTAGAAATAATAAAACAGGAAAGCCCTACCTCACAGCCAAAAGGGCAAAATGGGAATCTGAACCATAAAATAAATATCCTGCAGAAGTAGCTAAAAATTGCGGCAATCCAATGTTTCCCCGAGTTGGATCCAATGAGCCCAACCTCGCGACGATCCCACACCTGTAGCTCCCACAACGAACAAAATAGTAAATCCTCATGAAGAGGATTTTGGGTTTTACTCTCCAACTTTCCATTTTGAAAGTGAGAAGTGAGGAATTAAATTCCTCTTTGGATACTTATTCACTTTTCGGGTGAATAATCGATTAGGGCATTTAACCAGCCAATCTAGTTAAACCCTAAATCGACCCAAAAAAAAATAGGCTATTCCTATAAATAGGAATTCATCTATGGAAAAGCTGCTAGAAATTAAAATAAATCAAATAAAAAGCTCAAAAACCCAAAAACACAAAAATCAACTTAAAAAACTTTCGCGACAATGCGAACCTCTAAATGCACAGACACGCTTACTGGTCTAATCACATGATGCAATGAGTTCGGATTTAATATTCACCGAAAGGTTTAAATTAAACATTTTAATAAAGGATACGTCGACCATATAAGGATGAAATCGGTAAAATATGAAAGGTTGAATCACTAACTCCATGTGCCACTGCCAGGTATATAATCCTGCACACTAAACAACACGATCAAGTGCAATTGCATATAATAACATAGCCAAAGCAATAAATGCATTAAATCACCTAATTTAACCATTTATTTAATTATATTAAAATAATCTATTTACATCACTCACGTTCGCATAAAGTATAACAATACAGGAAGGAAGTAAATAACCATAGCATTAAATCCATCACATAACATAATCAGAGATATGTCCAAAATTAGATAACCAGATATCATCATAAAAACACACTGTCATCTCAAAATGGCATCATCATGCAATCTGATTAACTAAATAACATAGTAGTCTAACATCTATGATACTGAAATCAAAGTGTAACATCTAACCCTCGGGTCGTCTCAAATGTAAACATAACATGAGTAACAAATATCTCTCTAATTAGAAATGAGACAAGGTAAATGTCCACATCACATAACCAAATAATCCCAGAAGAACAATCCACTCTAATTACTTAAGCATTTAATAATGATTGATTACACTGCATAAAAAAAACACTTAAAACACATAAGCAAACATAGTCATAAACATGACTAACCACTACTACAAGAACCTAGTCCTGTGTAGCATGCTAATAGAACATAGTGTAATCTCTGCACACATCTCAAGGTAATCATGGAACAACCTCATGATACCACATCGATCCTGGTAACCACTGGCACAAACCTCAGCGAACCAAAAATCACATCATAATCTCAAAGATCAATAAAAAGCATAAACAAAGCAATTGATACAGAAACATAAACCTAAACACCTCAACGGTGTAGACCACTCAGGGTCACAATCATGATCCCATCACAACAAAAGATCATCAAGGTTGCATCCATCAAGATGACTTACAAAAGTCAAATGGGAGAGGCACTACATATAAATAAAGTTCTTAGAACATTACTTCCCATTTATGCGATCAGAGTTTCTACAATTCAAGAAAGAAGATGCGAAGCAAATCATAAATAAATTTAGAGGTCATAGTTGGAAGATTGAATGCATTCAAGCTAGACAACTATGATAATTATGTTCCAGCTACCAAGAACATTGAATTAGCATTTGAAGCCAAGCTTTCACTCAAGGAGAAAGGCAAGAAGATAAAGGATTCTCAGTCAGACAGTGATGAAGAATCAAAATAGAGTTTAGACAGTGATCTTGAGGTGGTTGAAGCTCTGCTAGCTAGGAAATATTCAAGAGGAAAAGGAAAATACAAAGTTAAGGTTCCTCTTATCTATTTTTCTTGTGAAGAAATTATACATATTGCTGTTAGGTGCCCAAATAAGAAAAACAAGGATGAGAAGAAAGGTCACAAGTGCAATGGCAAGAAAGACTTCAAATCATTCAAGGATAAAGGTAAGAAAACATGTTTCATGGTTAAATATTCTAATGATTCTGATGATGAAGAAGAAGATGAAATTGTTTACATTGTTGTAAAGGATGAGTCTAATAATGATGAGGAAATGGCACTTATTTCTCATATAAGCAAAAATGATACATGGATTATAGATAGTGGTTTTTCTCATCACATGATTGGTGATAAAACTAAGTTTGAACATTTTGAAGACTATGATGGTGGCAGTGTAAGGTTTGGAAATAATGAACCTTGCTATATAAAAGGAAAAGGAAGAATCTCACTAAGCAAAGAACTTGTATGCGATAATGCATATTGGGTAGAAGGACTAAAACACAATCTATTAAGTGTGGCACAACTACTCAATAATGGATTCAAAGTAGAATTCATGCATAGAAAAGCAAGACTGTTGGATGGCAAAGGAAAGCTGATTGGATCAGGAACTCAAACAAAAGGTAACTTGTTTTATCTTGAACTTGGTGAATGTTCATGTTTTATTGCTCAAGTTGAAGAAATTTGGTTATGGCATAGGAGGTTATGTCATGTGAACTTTGATGATTTGGTGAAAATAAGTAAATTCAAGAAAGTAAGAGGCATTGCTAACATAAAGAAACTTAAGGTTGGTCTATGCAAGAATTGTCAAATTGGCAAGATGGGAAAGACTAGCTTTAAAAGTAAAAACTATCAGTCTGAAGAAGTTTCAGAAATTGTGCATACTGATATGTGTGGACCTATTGGAATTGAAAGTTATATTGGTGAAAAGTTCTTCATTCTTTTTTTTCATGATTACTCAATAATGATGGCTGTCATGTACCTAAGAGAGAAATTAGAAGCATTTGAAAAGTTCAAATGGTATTTGGCTAGAGTAGAAAAGGAAATAGGAAAAAGACTGAAATGTTTGAGGTTAGAAAGAGGTGGAGAATTCATTTCACATGAGTTCAATAACTTTTGCATTGAAAGGGGAATCAAAAGATAGATTTTAGCACCTGGAACTCTAGAACAAAATGGAATAGCTGAAAGAAGGAATAGATCTATCATGGACGGTGCAAGAACCTTAATGATTGAAAAGAGCATTGCTATCAAATACTAGAAGGAAGCTATTAGCACTACAGTTCATACCTTGAACTGAGTACAGTTGAAGAAGGAATCATTCAAAACTCCCTATGAGTTATGGTATGGTTACAAACCCAATGTAAGTTACCTAAAAGTATTTGGAAGCAAATGTTACATTTTGAAAGAATCTAGAAAAGGTAAATTTGATGCGAAGGGTGATGAAAGAATATTTTTAGGATATTCTTGCAAAAGTAAAGCATATAAATATTTGAATTTTTCTACTCACAAAGTCATAGAAAGTGTACATGTCAAAGTTGATGAGTAAATGCAGAAAGAACTAAAGAAGAAAGCAAAAGGGAACCAAAATACTACATGAGATTTGTTTACATTGAACCTAATATAGTGCCAAATATGCCTGTCAATCAAGAATCTTCAACTCTTGAGTCTTTAGTAATTGAGTTGCAAGAAGTTCAAACTGAGCCAATACCTACTGAACTGCAAGGACCCGAGTTGCAAACAGAAGCTACTAAATTAATAGCTACCGAGCCTGAGCAACCAGAACCTGAAGCTGAAGTGCAAGAGGATGAAAATGCAAAGCATTCAAAAGGAAAGGAACCTATATTAGCCAAGTATTTCAGGAGGCATCATGCACCAGATCAAATCATTGGAGATAAATCTAAAGGAACTATGATAAGAAGTAAGTTGAAAGACACTTGTTTACTTGCTGATTTTGAACAAAGAAATGTTAAAGATGCATTAGAAAATGAAAGTTGGATTGAAGCTATGAATGAAGAGATAGATAAGATAGAGAAAAAAAAAACATGAACTCTTGTGCCTATGCCTAAAGACAAAAATGTGATTGGAACTAAGTGGGTCTTTAGAAACAAGCTAAATGAAGATGATAAGGTCTCAAGGAACAAAGCTAGACTTGTGTGCAAAGGATACTCTCAAGAAGAAAGTGTAGACTATGGAGAGACTTTTTCTCCTGTTACAAGATTGGAAGGTGTTAGAACCTTACTTGCATATGCTGCATACAAGGGATTCAAAGTTTATCAAATGGATGTCAAGTCAATATTTCTCAATGGCATACTAGATGAAGAGCTTTACAGTGAACAACCTGAAGGTTTTGTTGATCCAAACAAAAAGGATATGGTCTAAAAATTAGATAAAGCATTGTATGGTCTAAAGAAAGCCCTTAGAGCATGGTATGAAAGACTGCATAACTATCTTATTTAGATTGGTTTTCAAAGAACTAATGATAATAGTAGCTTGTATATCAAGGAAGGACCAAATAATAAGATTGTTTTGGTAGGAATATTTGTAGACGATACTTTGTTCACTGGAAATGATGATCTTTGCAAAGAATTTTTTAAAAAAATGAACAAGGAATTTGAAATGTCAATGTTTGGTGAGATCAAATTCTTTGTTGGTCTTCAAATTCCATAGAATAAGAATGGCATCTACATCACTCAATCTAAATACATCAAAGAGATACTGAATTTTTTTGGTATAGAAGATTGCAAACCAGTTGGGACTCCTATGTGTACTGGATTGAAACTTACCAAGGATGATGAATCAAAGGAAGTGAATTAGGCATTGTATAGATCTATGATTGGAAAGTTGTAGTATCTAGTGCATACAAGACCAGACATTGCTCTTGTAGTTGGTATTGTAGCTAGATTTTTAGAAAAACCAAAAGAAAATCACATGATGGAAATGAAAAGGATCATGAGATACTTGAAAGGAACTAAAGATTATGGATTATGGTATAAACTTGGAGGAAATTTGGATTTAAAAGTGTTTACTAATGCAGATTGGGAAGGGAACATTGATGACAAAAAAAGTACAAGTGGAGGAGCTTTCTTTCTTGGAAAGAGGTTGGTCTCTTGGACAAGTAAAAAGAAAAATTATACATCCTAGTCCACAATAGAGGCTGAATATGTTACAGCAGCAGTAAACTGTTCAAACATTGTTTGGTTCAAATAGTTATTGGAAGGTATGAAGGAAGAAATCAAAGAACCTGTTGTTATGTTTTGTGACAATACTAGTGCAATTAACATATCCAAGAACCTAGTGATGCATTAAAAAACCAAGCATATTACTATAAAGTATCACTTTGTCAGAGAATTGGTGCAGGATAAGGAGATCAGATTAGAATATGTCCATACAAAGGAACAAATTGCTAACATATTCACAAAGCCTTTACCTAAGGATGCATTCTTGTATCTAAGAGGTAAGTTAGGGGCCATTCCCCTATCTGAAGCTCACTAAAATATAGTTTTAGTGATGCATCAATAGGAATAGAATTAAAGATCTATCAATTGATGCAGTAAAGTAATGAAAACGTTGCATATGAATTAGTACTTAAGGTACATTGAATTTCATTTAAGTTTGAGTTATGTTGTCTTTGGCATGTGTTGTCAAAGAGGGAGATTTTACTATCATGTCTTTCTAAAATTTGCAAGAAAAAGAGAATATATGCAAGAGGGAGAGATTATTATGAAAGAGGGAGATTACTGTATTTGAGGAGTTTTGTGGAATGAAATGTAAGAAGGTGAAGCATTCTGTCAGTGAAGACTTGTTTTCAAATTTCATTCTGCTATGACATGTTGTTTTTCCATCAATGCAAAAGAGGGAGATTTTTGGATACAATTGTTCAATTGTGTGTTGTCTTTGATGTTACACATATGTCATATAAGTTATCAGTCAGAGTCTACCAAGCTCAGTTGGTCAGCAAGGCAAAAGACAGAGTCTACCGAGCTCAGTTGGTCAACAAGGCAAAAGATAGAGTCTACCAAGCTCAAAATGTTAGCAAAGAAGATTTACAGTGTCTACCTAGCATTCTCAGGCTTTACCTTGTGCAGATAGTTGTTACCAAGCTTTCAAGGTTAAGCAAGGAAATTCAGTGACTATCGAGCTTACTCAATCATTAAAGGGAAATATGGCAGAAATAGTTCTTACCGAGCTCTCATGAAAAGTGAAGGAAATTCAGTTCTTACAAAGTTAACTCGGTAGCCAAAGGATTTTGTAGAAATTGTATTGTTAATTGAGCTAAGATGGTTAACTCAGGAAATCATTTCTAGAGCAGTGTTTATCGAGCTGGGTTGGCCAATGAAGGATTTCACTATTTTGTGAAATAAAGTTTATTTGTTTAATGTAATATTTATAGCTAACTGATGTATGGTTTATTGGTAAATGTAACTTGTGAATGAGCCGACTTGATAATCTAAATGGTATATATAAGAGGTCAAGTTGCGAATTCTAAGTGAGTGTGATGGATTTGATGTGATATGAATGTAAAGGAGGATTGATTATTGAGAGAGAAAAATTTGAAGGATGATAAGAGATCATTGAGGAGCAGAAAAGCTTTATTTGATCAAGGAGGATCTATTGGTACAGAATAGAGATATATAATCAGCAAATTTAGTTGCATTATATTCAGGTCAATTCATTGTTACTTTCTAACCATTGTAGTAGTGATTTCAAAATCTCTTAATAGATTTGGTTTAGCATCCATTTTGTAAATCCTCTAGCAAGGTGATAGTTCAGTTGAATTGTTCTAAAGACCTCTAGCAAGGAAACTCTTAATAGGGTGATTAAATTCTCTAACAGGGTCACACCTAATAGTGTGTTTTGTAGCCTTTAACTAGGTTGGCTCCTAACAGGGCTCACTTCAGAAGAGTGAAAATTGGTAGCTAGTTACTTGGTGGTTTTTCCCATATTGGGTTTCCATGTTAAATCTAGTCTCTTGTGTTCATGTTATTTACTTTTGCATGCATGTTAATAATTATGAATTCTTAAAGATTAGTAGCAAGTTAATCTACCGAGTTACAACATTTTTGTAGTGTTTACCGAGTATCAGTAGTGAATAGTTATTTAAGACATCTAAGGGATTTTTGGATTTTTTTTGTGGTAACTGATTCACCCCCCCTCTTAGTTACCCCATCGATATTTCCAACATAAACTATCTGCTCTAACTCATTAAATTTCACATCTTGAGAACTAGCAGATTCTAGCTCTGAATGAATCATTTGATGAAGGTGATAATAGTTGAGAAGTGAAAGGATGTTTGGATTATGATCTTCTCTAAGATATTTCAAATTTCTTGTTATGTTATCAATAAAAACTTTTGGAATATCATCTTTTACATGTAATTCCTTCTAAACTATTAGGGTAATGTGAGTAGGAGCCTCATAATGTATCAAAGTGTTATAGAACTACATGTTGTGAGGAATAGGATATAACCATAGAGAGACTTAATCCATTAGAGGCTCTTCTCTACTTTTTAAACTTTATGTGTTCCTATTATTGGTGCAATATGCATGTATTGTAGAGTGTCCATGCTCTTTATCTTCATTGAATGAGAAGACAAACTCCTCTTGATCATATTCATCATTTTTTTCTCCTACATATTTATCATATGATTCAAAGAACATTGCACTAAACTGCAAAGGTTGTTCCTCCATGATTTTGGGAGGTTGATTTGAAACATCATTATACTTGTATTCATTTTCACTTGGACACATGCCTATAATACCATTATTCTCACTATTGATGTTATTGTAGCATCCATAACTTTTTCTATGATTTTGAAAATAATTGTTTGGGTGGCAATTTGTCTTGGATGATCACTTTGGTTTCATGAGTAGTTCAACTTTATTCTAATGAGTTTGTTGCATAAAAGAGACATTATCTTCTTCATGACCTCAAAATCACTAGCCATATTGTTCTTGAGTTTAGAGGGTGGAGAAGTCTTCTATTCAAAGAATTTAGTCTTTGAGGGCTCATGCCTTGGATATGTAATTGTTGGTATTGGAGCAACAATAACCTATTTTGGTAAAGGTACTAGATTCAAAAGGGGCATTTGATTGGGTGTAGTAGATACTCTTGCTAGATAAGGTGGTATGGCTACTACATTATTCAAATTGAAAGAAGATACAAATTCCCTTCCTCCATGGGATCTACCTACTTCGTGAATGTAACAACCTTTTTGAAGGCCTTCTCACTAGTATCAATATTACCAGGAGGGAGCCTTCTTAGCAAAATAGAAGTTAATGAATTTATTATTCCCAAATAGATCTAGATGGAAACCTCTTGTGGTACAGTGTAAGGAGATTCCATTATTTGATAAAACATAAAAAAGTGATGATTAAACTGGAAAATAAACTCATGGGGATCCCTCTTAATTGAGATGAACTAATGATGTAGGATAGATGGATCAATGTAGATCTTGAGTTGTGCTATAAAATTTCTCTCAAAAGAGCTTCTATCTCTGATTGATGCTAGTGGAAGATTGAAGTACCAATTGAATGTTGTTTCCTCTGAACCATAAGAGAATAGGTGATAGACCACATCCATATGGTGAATCTAGTTCCAACTATAGATTTCCTTGAAAACTTTAATATGATCTTTCATTGTTTTTAATTCTACATAGATGAACCATGGGTAAAACTTTTCAGGATTTTTAAGCAAGTTACATATTGGACCAATTAGGTTCAATGGTGAACTTTGGGCATTGAAGAAAGCCATGGTGCATGATGATGCAAATGGGTGAAGTAGAATGTAAATTGGATGATGATGATGATGATGAAATTTTCAATGTGATTATGTGGAGCCTAGGTATCCCTTTATTAGTGTAAGGCTTCCAAAAATGATAGAGTCTCATGAAAATTTTCTTAATGGGTGAAGACCTCATTGATCACTGAAAGGGAGATATCTTACATTTTGTGCACCTTTGGGGAGACACATTATGGATCCTGACACACCTATGAAAAAAGTGCACCTTGGTAAAATGCGTACCTTCTGATAAGCACACCTTGTAACAAGCGCACCTCATGACTACTAACAAACTATAGAAATAGAACTCTGAATTTTGTAGAATTGTCAAACTATTGTACTTTTCTTTTAGGTAGAATGGTTTTTAGGCCCTCCTTCTAGTGCCACTTTTGTTAAGAGGTCATTTGGCATGATGTTAAAGGTAGAAATTCTCATGAATCTATCTCTTGAAAAGATGATCAATGACAAACTCCAAGGTTCTAGATGGTTATTTTTCAACCCACTGGGTAGCTCAATCAAAGATAAATATGACTGTTCACAAGGAGGACTTTGCTGGTATGTGTCAATTCTACACAACTTTGAGGAAACATAGCCACAAAACCAACATCTTTTGTAATTTTCCATTTTATGAATAATGCAATTTCTAATTAATGCAACTATATGAACTCCTATTTTAAACACATGTTTGAAGAGAAAATGATGAAGATAGAGTAATGAGAGATAAGAGAAAATTACTAAAAGAGAAATTCCTAATGGACATTAGCCAAAGAAAAAATCCACTTGAAAATTAAATTATTAAAAGGAAGTGGTAGGAAACCAATGAATTTAGGAGAAATAATTCCTCAACTCCATTTATACAATCATCAATGTGAACTTTAATACAAACTGAATGATGTATCATGATTCATGAAATCATGCAGCCAAAAAATGTGTGCACACATGAGACAAAAAACTATGTAAGAACAAAGGTGATTCTTTCTCTAGTTCATCACAATAATAAAATTTGTTAACAGATGGAAAACACCAAAAAATATTGATCAGACAATTATCAAAAAACAATAAAACCAGTGGCTCCATTACTATTCATGAAGATAAATTCACAAAAAAAAACACACTCTGACAAGATTTACTATACTTAGAATGAGAGCACCAATAACATTTATCATTGCATCAAAATATTGGCCCATGAATACATATTGCATTGATGTATTTATAAGAAATCCTCTCCTTATTTGGTTTTAGGATTAAGAGCTCTTCTAATACAAACACTATGCTAAAAACTAATAAAATAAAGTGGCACTCTAAATGGTGCTAAGTAGGTCTCCTCCCTTGCTTATAATAATTAATGGGTGTATGAGCCTTTGCATGAATCAAAACAATAAATGAAGAAGAATATAATAAGGGAGAAGCCATGAGATGATCTAGAAGTCTTTGACATTTCTTTAGAGGCAATCTTAAACTTCACTACCAGTCTCTTCCAGTTAAACTGCCACTAAAATGTGTTTTTAGTAGCATGAAATTCTCAAAATATAGAAGTGATAGTTAACAATTAGTGCCATTGCAACTGATCAAAATTGTCAATGTACCTTATGTTCACCTTATAAAAAGTGCACATCCATGTCCAACACACCTTGTGAAAAGCACACCTCTATATGACAAGACCAAAATTGACAGAATTTTATAAGTCCGCAATTTTCCAAAAGTGAGAATTTTTGAAGTCCTCAATTATTCCAAAAGTGAGAATATTTTGAAGTTCACAAATTTCCAAAAGTGATAGAATTTTCCTAAGTTCACAATTTTCTAAAAGTGATAGAATTTTTCTAAGCCCCACAATTTTCCAAAAGTGACAAAATTTTTCTAAATCCATAATTTTCCAAAAGTGATAGAATTTTTCTAAGTCCTCAATTTTTCAAAAGTGACAAAATTTTTAGAAGTCCACAATTTTCCAAAAGTGAGAATTTTTCTAAGTCTGCAATTTTCTAGAAGTGACAAAATTTTCCAAAAGTGAAATTAATTTTTTCTAAGTCCAATAATTTCAATGTCCAACATCTAGTTCTTGTTGACCTTCAACCAAAATGATGTTTGGATGTTACACTTTAAAATTTTGGATGAAAAAGGTGAATTCTTGAGGATATGAAAAGTCTAAAGCTTCATACTTTTCCCTCACTTCCCTATGGAAATCATGAACTTCTTGCCTTACTTCTACAAAATCATCTAGCTTAGAGTCCAACTCCCTTATTGTCTCCTTAGTTTTGAAAATGTGTTTGACATCATTCTTGAATTTTTGTACAACTATTTTCACTGAGCATAGTTATATTTTAGAGTCATCATTAAAAATTTCTAAGGTAGTTTTACTATAGTATTTATCCACTTCTAATAGTTGGAAATGTGTTCTCTGCATATCTTGGATATCTACATACATATATAACATGGCTTTATTACTAGACTATATATTCTCAATCCAATTATCAATCTTATCTATTTCTTCTCTTGTATAACATCTAGCAACATTTGGTATCTAAATCGATGAAGTGTGACTTCTTGGGCAGTCCTTGGAGCTTAAAAGTCATGGGTTTGATTGTGATCTTAGCTACTGCAAAAGATGAGGAAACCATGGTAAACTTGGAGACCTCTAAATATCTTGGATATGCATACTTGTGCACATTTAGAGACAATATTTTCACCAAATCTCTAAATTAGACACTTGCACACCTTCACATGTACACACCTTTGGAGACAAAATTACTTCCACCAAAACTTCAAAAATCACACTAGCACACCTTTACAATAGAACACCTTCGCACTTAGCACACCTTCAAACTTAGTACATATTTGTAGTAGCACACCTTCAATGAGTTGCACAAGGTGCTCAACTCACCAAAAATACAAAGTTCCTAGATTTGAAAATGAGATTTGGGTTTTTTTTTAAAAAAAAGGTCTAGGGCCCTCCTATGTACTTAATCCTAATATTTTTGATGATTTATGCCATTTTTTTATAGTCCAATATTGTCATGGATTTTAACTCCTTCTGCTTCTTCTATCTAAAATACCAAGGCATTTGTGTTGTTTATGCACATGTAATACCATGGCAATCTTTGCTACTACGGATGACAAGGATGCCATGATGACCTACAAAAGATAAATATTAATATACTGATGTAAGGGGCTTAAAATGATGCTAATTGACTAGAATCCTAAACCCAAACTACAAAATTTATTATCTTCGAGGCACCTTGGAAGATATCCTATTCCAAGGAATCAACTTCTTTGAGTCAAAAATAGGGGGTGTACCCATTTTCAAAGTAAAAAAATGGGGTGTGCATTATGGAACCATAATAATAATGTGCTAATATAAATGTTTTTTGTTAAAGAATGTGATCCTATTGGGATCCAAATAAAAAATAATTAGTACAATTGTCTCTCATAAATAATAGACCTTACAATTATAATAAATTTTTTTGACACTTTCAAAGGATGATCAAAAGACAAATGAACTCATCATCCAAATTTCTTCAATCAACAATGAAGAGTAGATCTCCAAGATATAAATTCAATATACTAAATTGACTAATACTACAACTCAATTTCCAATAGAGTTCCTTTCAAGCTCAAATCTAACAACCAACTCCATCTCTTTTCTTCTCTAATCAAATTCACATCTACTAAATACATCCACACAATTACATGTGATATATTATCCATGGAAAATATATTTCCTGTATACCCTATGCTAATAACTAATTAGTTTAGCTTGCTAAAGCTTCCCTAATGTATAATTGATTACATAGAACCATATTTGGTCATACATGCCTTCTTAAGTATGATTAAAAAAAATACCATAATGTTCCTATATATTAAAATACAATTAGCATATTATCTAATAAGGATCAACCCATTCAACCAACATAATTAATTTCCAATGAAACATATCACAAATTTTACTTTTGTGTCCTCTCTAGAATAGTCTCTGATGAAGGATGCTCCTATTAATGCCTCAAACACTTAGCATAAATAAAGAAACAACAAAAATTGGAGAGAATAAAATATGGGCTTCTTATTAGCACTACAAATGTGGAATTATAGAATTTTGAAATACAATATGTGAACCCACATGGGAGCCTTCCTCACAATAATTTGTAACACAAAGCTATGAACTATCACATAGAGTTGTCATAGATAATGTATGAGCATTCCCTAATTAGATTTATTTTACATATCCTAGGAAGTTTCTAGACATCAAATCCAAATCCTTAAGACCAACTAACTCTAAAAGTACATATAGAGTCCGCCTGATACAACTTTGAAACTTAGTTTAGAAATTTTGGTTGACCCAACTTCAGAAGGACATAACTTTCAAACCATTACTTTGATTGGCTATTAGAACCACATTTTAGAATCCTTAGCTTTTGATCTAAAAGGCTTGATTAGGGGAAGCTCCAATTGACCCAATTTTGGAGCCCATCCATAGCCTCTAAGGTCTTCAATGGTGATCTTGAAGTTTTTATACCAAAATTATACACCAAAAATCTGCAATAAATCCACTAATACTCATTATATGACATAGAGCCTCAATTGGTATGTTGATATATCCAAGATAAACATCCACCTCTAAAATTAGGACATTTTAAGCTCATATGACTAACTAAGAAGAAAGCCTACACAGGAAACAACTCTACATTGAGATAACCTTTATGCAAGAAACAAATGAGAACTATATTTTTTGTGATGCAAGATTTTTCATACACCCTTGATGATCCTGCATCACACACCCAAGTTAATTTGAGAGTTGAACCCATCACATCTCAAGTTTTTAGAGGAAAACTAATATGATTAACCTCCTCCCTTACTATCCATGATTAATCTTCTACTAGTCTCCCTTTCCATTTGACCATATACTATTCATATGTTTTGTTTCTTGTACTTTTGACAACATGGTTGTCTAGTATCTCCTCAATCTCCTTTGTAGCTGATCTAGCTACTAAAATACTCCACTACACTTGTAAAACTTCATCTCCATCACCTCCTTTATAACAATATAAAATATGAAATGTTTTTGATTAGATAAACAGGTTTTACAAGGATCCTGAAACCCAGTAGTTAAAACATAAAAGGCTGATAATAAGCGTGAAAGCCTAGCCAAAAAAGTATAAGTTCAGAGGCTGATAATAAGCATAAAGCCCAGCCAAAAAGAAAAGTTCTAAGAAAAGACCAAGAAAAAGACAGGAACAACCATGGCATAAAGCTAGAACAAAATCCAAAAGACATGGAAAAGCAAAAGAACAGGTGAGAGTTATTCCTTGTTCTTTCACTCCAGCTCTTGCATAATCTGAGCAGCCTCAAAGGCTAGTTGATTCTCCTCCACTTCCAGCTGTTGCACCCTTTGGTCTTCTTGGTCTAGATCAAGAATGGTGATGTTAAATACTAGATAAATATTCAATTTAGTAGGCAAATCTACTTCATAAGAAATTTCCAAAATCATGCCTTTTCATTAGCTTGTATGATCCAAACTTATTCATTTTAAACATGTTATATGTACCCACTTGAAAATTATCTTTTCATAGATGAACCATGACTTCATCTCTAATCTAAAATTCCTTATAACTACTTCTCACATCTACCTTAACCTTCTACTATATATTCATCTTAATAATGTGCTTCTTCACATCCTATGTTCTTCAAATTTTTAGTAAATTCTTTTGCTTTTACACTACTTATTTCTCCTTCATCCAATTGCCTCAATATTGAAGCATTTCTAGAATTGCTCCCATACATAATCTAGAATGGTGATTTACTAGTACTCCCATTAATAAAATTATTGTTTACAAATTTTTCTTGTGTTAAAATTAGATCCTAACCCTTTGGTTTATCTCCAATCAAGCATCTCAGGAAAATCCCCAAACTCTAGTTCATAACTTCTATTTGTCCATTAGTCTATGTATGATGTGATGAAATGAAATTCAAATCTACAATTTCTTCCAAAATATATGTTAGAAATACCAAACAAACATGGTATCCTAATTAGAAACTATACTCTGTGGTACACCATGTAGTCTCACCACCTCTCTGAAAAACAACTCCACCACATGAAAAACATCACTAATCTTCTTCTAAGGAATGAAATGTGCCATTTTTGAAAATCTATCAACCACCAAAAATATGGAATTATGCCCTCATTGTGTCATTGTTAAACCAAGAACAAAATCCATGTTGACATCCTCCCATGGCTTCATTAGTATAGGTAATAGCCAATATAACCCAATATTCTTCTTCACTCCTTTTTCCATCTAACATACTCTATAACTTTGTACAAACTTCTTCCCATATTTTTTCAACAATGACCAATAATAATTCTCATCAACCAAAGGAGTGGTCTTATTTCTACCAAAGTGTCCAACCAACACTCCACTATGCTTCTCCTTTATGAGATTCTCTCTCATGTAGCTGATGGGAATGCACAACTGACTTCCTTTGAAAAACATACCATCTTGGACTATAAAATCTAGCCACTTCATCCTATCAAGTGTAACAAATTATGTACAATCCTTTTAAGCTTCACCAAAATTAGGATCCTTTAGATACAAATCCTTGAGTTCATTAAACCTAGCCACCTCAATTTGCATCTCTATTAACAAAGTTGTCTTCTACTAAGAGCATCTGCAACTTTGTTAGACTTCTCACTTATGTATTTCAAAACAAATGTATAACACTACAAAAAATCAACCCACTTCAAATGCCATTAGTTCAATTTTTCCTAACTATTCAAATGTTGCAAAGCTTGATGATCAATATATAAAACAAAGTCCTTATGAAGAAGATAGTCTCTCTACTTCTTCAATGCTTGAACTATAGCATAAAATTCCTAATCATAAATAATATATTTTCTTTTGACATCATTCAACTTCTCACTAAAAAGAGCAATAGTTCAACCTTCTTGTCTCAAAAAAAATCCTATTAGAGCACTAGATTATTAGTGCTTCCCCCATTAATCATCACATCATGATACTTATCTTCATATTTTCACCTTGTACAAAACAAACTCCTCCTTTGATCAAGTTTATGTTCATCACTTATCAAGACTCTCATATTAACTAGGACTTCTCCTCTTTTGACATCTTCAAAATGGTATGATTTGGCATCTTCATCAACATGCACAACTATAGCCTATTCTTTGTTTCTCTGATCTATCATTCCTTTGTGCTGTGAAAACTCAAATTCTTTACACCCTTCTTCTCTACAGTGAAAACATTTTCCATGGAAACCTCCTCTTCTAGATCCTTTCCCTATTCCTTTTCCTCTCTAATCTGTATTGTTCTAATCATATAAATGACTATAATTGTTTCCCCTATGGTTCTGACTACTACTACCAATCTCATCCTTGTTCTTTTGATAATCATATTAGCCTCCATAAGAGAATGTTCTAGATCTTCCAGTGTGACCTCTATCACTATTTTTTAATCAAAACTTGTTCTCAGCTTCTCCTAAACCCTTACGGAAAATTAGTATGTCTCCTCAATATTGGTCATTCAAACTAGACTTAGATCCTCTTGAATGCTTAGACTTAACCCATTAAGACAATGGTCAACTTTCTCCTTATCATCTTTTACATGATCAATTTTAATGAGAACTCGGTAGAACTCTTTAGTATACTCTTGAAAAGATCCTTCTACTTGCTTCAACCCTTGCATTTTCTTTAGTAGATCAGGCTCATAATCCCCAAGAATGAATTTTCTATTCAATTTAGCTATCATCCACTC
Organism: Cupressus sempervirens; assembly: GCA_028749045.1. Taxonomy (NCBI): domain Eukaryota; kingdom Viridiplantae; phylum Streptophyta; class Pinopsida; order Cupressales; family Cupressaceae; genus Cupressus; species Cupressus sempervirens. The sequence continues at coordinate 682,791,713 of CM053787.1, read as the reverse complement.
TTGTCTAGTGATTTTTTCCTTTCCTCTTTTATTGTTCTATAACTAAATCTCCTACCACTAGATCTTCACATGTCCTTTCAGTTTTGGATTTGCAAACTTGACCCTATTAGGATCTTCAATATCTTCATACTCAAAATATTCTTCCAATTCATTGATTCAATTGATCAACTCCTCTAGGTTAAGATTTTCTAAAAATATGGGAACCTCAAACTTAGATATTTTTTCAAATATTTGATATGGCCTTGAAAATTCTTTCTTCTTCTAGGTTTATCACTACTCCTACTTCAATATTTTCTTCTTCTTCACCTCTATCCTCACTTTTATCTCTTATGAAAAAATATATTCCTCTACACATTTGTTCTTCTAATGATTGCATCTATCTCTGGAGGGCTCTAAATCCCTTAGGTGTAACACCTACAACTCTTACATCATTCTCTCTTTATGGAGGAATTTTTTGCAGTTTTTCTAAAACCCTAGAGAAAAATTCCTCAATATTGGTGATCTATCTACATGCTTAGCCAAAACCACTATCCTGGTACAATTACCTCATAGTCAGTGATCTATTTATACACTCGTGAATGTCTACTCTAGTACCACTTGATGAAGTGTGTTCCCCTTAATACCAAAGACACTTAACATAAACAAATATATAATAACAATTAACAAGAACCAAATACAAAATTATAAAATTTTGAAATACAATATATGAACCTACATGTGTGCCTTCCTTATAATAACTTGTAACACAAAGCTAGAAACTAACACCCCAAGTTATCTTAGACAATAAACAAGCATTCCTTATATAGGTATTTTTATACCCCCTAGGAATTTTCTAGACATAAAACCTTAACCCTTAAGATTGACTAACTCTAAAAGTACATATAGAGTTATCCCAATACACCTTTGACACTTATTTTGGAAATTTTGGTTAGCCCAACTTTGGAAGGCCATAACCTTTGAACCATGAGTCTAATTAGCTATTATATCCACCTTCAAGAATCCTCAACTTCTAATCTATATAGCCTAACTTGTACAAGCTCTAGTGAACCCCATTTTGGAGCCCATACGGGGCCTCTAAGGTCTTCAATGGTGAGCCTAAAGTTTTTATACCAAAATTGCACACCAAAATCCAGAATAAATCCATGAGTACTCATGATATGGCACTAAGCCTCAACTGGTAGGTTGGTATATCCAAGATGAAAATTCACCATTGAGATTAGGTCATTTTGAGCTCGTATGACTAACTTACTAAGTAGCAAGCCTTCATAGACAACAACTCTACATTGAGATAACCCTTATTCAAGAAACAAAATGAAAATATTTTTGGATGATGCAAGATTTCTCTTACACCTAGGATATGCTTACATTAGTCTTCAAGATATGCTATTATGAATGTATCATCATGAACATGTCTTAAACAATGATCCAAGCTCACTAACCTTATTTGTACCATGCTAAGAAGATATAGTCAATCTACAAGAAACTATCTCTAACATTATTTCCTACACACTAGCCTGCTACCAATCTTCACCAAATGAATTGTAACTCATATAGTACTTAACATAAATTTAAGGAAACATATATGTAGCATCTATTCTCATCTATGAACACAATCCTAATGTTGTATAGATTAACCTATTATGTGCTAATCTCACTAACCAAATAATCCTTTACAATGTACAAAATCCCTATCTATCATGAATGCAAATATATACGTTGTCATCAATGATAAACCTATCATCAATAAAATACATAATTTTTATTTTGAAGTTGTAACCAAACCTATATTCCTAACATTTTGATTCTTTTGGGAATTTTTATTTATTTTTCATTAATGTTAACTTAATTATTGGCAATGAACTATTTATCATGAAGTCAAATTCTTTACTATACAGGTGACAAATTAAGTATTTAGTTGATTTGTGTGATGATTGAGAATGTGTGAAGAACATGAAAGACTTAAAGTTGTTTCTAGTTACTATATATGAATTTTAATTTACAACACATAAATATTGAGTAAGTTATGATTTTTTGAAGTGAGATAGTGCAATTGGGTTGATTAGTTTATGGTAGAGAGATGATTATTTGATTAGTCTATCAAATTTGTGATGTTTTTAGGAGACAAAATTAAGGATTCATGATGTATAACTATTTTTCTTTATCATGGTTAAAGTGGTGTATGATTTAGTTTATAGGAAGGCATGTTTTTGATCAATTGAAGATAATTCAAGAAGCAAAATGAAGAACAAGTCAAACTTTTGTGTTTGAGCTTGAACTAGTAACATACACACCATTTTCTATAGATCTTTGCAGATGAAAATTTGATTTATTGTGTAAAAATGACCTGTGACTAATAAGGTTTTATAGATTAGTTATAATGATTGGTATTTGTAGTAAAATTTCTTGGAAGTGTGGTTTTTTATTAGAAAAAGTGATACTGCAAAATATTCCTTGTTCGATCAATGTGTCATTCAAATGGTTGATCATGTGGTACTAGCTAATGGTATATTAAGGTTTGGTAATACAATTTTTTCAAACTATGGTTGGTTTAAGGTGCAACTCATTTATTTTATGATGGTGAAATGATGAAATATTGGGAAGTGTATTTATATCACATATTGTTATTTTACAAGTGTGAGTAAGAGTGGATAGTATAACTGGGAAGGATTGTATGATCGAGATTGTAGCTTAATGTTTTTGATGTGAAGTAAATGGTGAACTAAAAAGGATGTTGTATAAGATATATTGAAGTGTAATTTCTAAAATATTTTACTTGGTTAATTCTAATAGGTTATGAAGTTGAAATCCTCTTACAATGTCACATTTAATAAGGTGAGCAAGACCTTAACAATTCTAAAGTTGATTCCTTTAATTTTGTGAATCATTGATTTGACTTCGAATATACTTTAATAAGGTTACTCTTGATAGAGTAAATATCTTGTTATGTCTAAGCTTAATCCCTTAACCAAATGACTCCAAACAAGGTCTTCTCTTAATAGGGCATTATTGTAAATTTGTAACAAGGCCAAGCCTTTAAAAAAGTACATTTTAGAAGAGTGCAAAATACATGTAATTATTAATTCATTTCATGAGTTTTCTCTCTAACCAAGGGTTTCTATCATAAAAATATTTGTGTTATTGTGTTAATTATATAAATGCTTTGTTTGATATTTCATCAATAAGTTCCAAAAGTTAGCATTTAATGTATGGATGAATGAATAGATACTAGATGTGATATTGGTTAATCAATTTTAATGGGAAAAAAAATGATAATTTTCCTTTTATTTATTGGTACCTCTAGATAATCTCTTCCAAAAAAAATCTTCAAACTCATCAAAGAATGAATCAATATCACTAAAGATAGTTTGGTTAGCAATTTATTCATGTTTACTTCAATGATTCAATGATAAAGACACTTTGAAAGAAGCTTGAAATGTAGGAATACTATTTTTGTAGTTATTGATGACAAAAGAAGTAAGTTGACTAGTTTGTCCATCAATGAAAATATTCTCAAAAATTTTCAACTCATGAATTAGAGAAAATATGACATCATATATAGGAAGTGAGTTTCAAACCATTTTACTTACCAAAACATCATCTTTTATGACTCCACTAGAATTTGTGATAGAAACGGATACCTCTTTCAACTTATGACAATAATAAGAAGCATTATCACGTTATACAATCTTTATGTCATCATAATTTCCCTGGACGCTTTCAACACTAATATTTTAAGCATGAAAATCTCTACCATAGAATAACATAATTTTAACTCAAACCTCATGTGTCATATTAGGTTGATAATCATTTTACCTCTCCAATATTCTTAGGTGTAGGCCAATCAAGAATTACTCACCTTTTTAGGGCCCATCTTCAAACCATCAGATGAAATTACAAAACCAAGATACAAAATCTCCTCTTTAACAAATTAACATTTCTTCAAGTTGATCAACAAATTTTCCTCTTTCAATCTTTTCAGTACTTGTTTAATATGTTCAAGGTGCTCTTTCTTATTTTTACCAAATATCAAAATCTCATCAAGATATAAAATCACAAATTTACTCAAGAATATTTTCAAAATTTCATTTATCAACCTCATGAAAGAACTAGGTGCATTAGTAAGACCAAAGAGCATAACCAAGCATTCATACAAACCTTCATTAGTCTTAAAAGAAGTATTCTATTCACCTCCTTCTCTAATTCTAACTTGGTGATATCCAATTTTCAAATCAATTTTTGTAAAATATTTTGCTCCACTTAAACTATCCATTATGTCATCCATCCTAGGCAAAGGACATTTGTATTGCACTATTATCTTATTTATAGCCCTAGAATTAGTGCACATTCTCCATTCCCTTTTCTTCTTAGGTGCCAATACCATAGGTATACCACATGGACTCTGACTTTCTCTAATTAATCCTTTCTCCAACAATTCCTCACTTGTCAATCTAGTTCAATCTTCTCATTAGGTGTTAACCTATGTAGTGATTTATTACGAAAAGTCTCTTCGAGTATCAAATCCATACAATGACTTATACTGCTCATAGGAGGAAAACCATTAGGTACATTATTAGAAATATTTTCATGAAATTCTATTAGGAAAGGTTCTATCTTAGGTGCATGTTTTAATTTATCTTGTTTCTTAGTTTTCCTTGGAATCAAAGCATAGAAAACATTCTATTCTTTCATATCTCTTAAAGACTTATTACCCTCAACTAAACATATTTTTATTGTAGTACAATGACTTTTACTCAACTTCTCTACCAAAGGCAACAATATTTTTTTCTTTTCATCCATCCAAATAGTATATTGATTCAATCTACCATCATGCAAATATTTTCTATCATATTGCCAAGATCTGCCCAAAATAATATGATAGTAATCCATAGGTATAATATCACACGAGACTTCATCATGATAATTCCCAATTTTAAATTTGACAAGGCATTGTTCACTTACAAGTAATTTATGCTCATTTTGGATCCAAGCAACATGGTATGGCTTAGAGTGTCTCAAACTCTACAACTAATTTTTTTAAACTAGTTCTTTAGATACCAAGTTATCAAAACTTCCACTATCAATGATTACCTCACAACATTTTCCAATGATCTTACATCTAGTCTTGAATATACTTCTTCTCATATTAGGTTCTTCATCAGTTTCTTCATTCCATAAGATTCTTCCTACCATCAATTTTTCACACTTCTTAGGTTCATTAGATGCTTCATCAACTTCTTCACAAGCCAAAGTATTTCTACTATTACCTCCAACTTTCTTCCTAGAGTTAGTACATTCAAAAGCTCTATGACCTTCTTCTCCACATTTGTAACAAGTACCCTTAAACCAAGATCTTTTTCTCATTTTCCTATTATTGTTATTCCTAGACTAACTAGTATAGCTCCCTTTAGAGTGGTTACCTCTTTTACCAAGAGGTTCATCCTTCCATCCTTTATGTTGCACAATATTGTTAGATCTACTACTTTCTCCATAAGTTCTACCTTAGCATCTTTGAAATCTACCACCTCTTTCTCTCTATCTTTGATCATGTTTCTTTGTCAAATATTTATTCAAACTTTAAAGAAAATTGATATGCTTTCTTCACACTATCCATCTTAACTTAGCTAATCTCACCTTGAATTGATATTCTTAGCCACCTTTTTAACTTCATCATCTCCATGTCCATATCTGACATATAGTTTGTAGAATTCCTCTATATATTCCTTCAAACTCATGTCTTTTTGCCTCAAATTTTGTATTTTCCTCAAAAATCTAACCTAGCAATTAGTAGGAAGAAACTTCTTCTTCATCTTTCCAACCATTTTCATCCATGTCTTAATTTTTTCCTTTCCACTCTTCTGTCTATCAGCTTGCAAATGATCCCACCAAAGAGATGCATGACCTTTCAACTTTGTAACTACTATCTTAACCTTCTTATTATCAGTAGTACCTTCACACTAAAAACAATTTTATATTTTATAGATCCAATCCAATAACACATTAGTCTCAAGTTTTCTATCATAGCAAGAAACTTCAACAAAAGGTTGACCATTTTCTCTAGACAAAACTCTCAAAAGCCTTTCTTCATTCTATTCAACTTCAAGTTCAAGATTATGGTTAGGTATTGCCTCTTCTTCATCACTAATATCTTCAAGATGTACTCCTCTTATTCAGCCTATCTCTACAGCTTCAAGTCTGGTTGCAATAAACCTCAAAATATCCATTATAGTATTATCAAAATTTCCTCTACCACGAACCATCTTGACAATAGTTCTTGCAAGATCGTAACCTTATACAAGCTATAGGTAAGATCTCAGATTTTCTACCCTAAAATCAATCCAATAAGGTTCCCCATGATCCAATCCAAAAGAAAGAACTCAATCTGATACTACTTGAATTAGGGAGAAGGCAAACTGAAGCAGAATCAACCCTGCTCAGAGTTGCACATAGAAGCAACATAGAAAAAAATGTACACAAGGTAAGATTCAAGATTTTTACTCACATGTAATTAATAAGCATCACATTTAAACATAAGGCTCAGAAACTAGTAGCCACACTAATGTAATAATTAAAAGAAGTCTTTCAACATGCCCAGATGTGAGGCCATCAGGGTTTCAACTATAAACAATGAAATTACAAAGTTAGAATCAAGTTTGCATCTATCTTGGCTCTCAATATCTCTTATCATATTTCTATCTTTTCCATCATCAATCCTACTTCTATCTCTAACTAAGCTTTTTATATAGCTAGCTAAGCCACACGTTGGCTAATCAAGCATATAATTACATTATAGGTCCAAGCTAAGAAGAGTAAACCAAAACTGATGCTACATGAAACATAAGACATTGTGCACTCAAAGGAGGATTCATATGTTTCCTAGAAGTCTATTCCTAACTTTTCAAGATGTCATGTTGACATAAGAAACTACACCAAAAGAAACAACACACCAAAACAAAGACTGCAAAGAACAATTCACAACTCAAAAAATACAAACGATAAAAGATTGCACTCTTAGGAGGAGGATCAAGGATAGGCCCTCATCAACATGTTAACTATGAATAACATGAGACCACCAACAAAAATGGTTGCTTTAGGTTCAACAAACTAGTATAGAAAACAAGATATATTTTTGGTTGATGTAAGATTTCTCAAAGACCCAAGATGCTCTTGCATTAGAATTTTTTTGTTTTAAAGATGGAATTTAATCCTATATGGGTGATTGATAGTAATTATTCACATCACATGTCTAGATAGGGAAGAAATTTAATCAATATTGAAGATTTTTGTGGCAGTTTTGGTACATTTGGCAATAATACTCCATGTATGGTGAAAAATAAAGGATCTATTTCTTAAAATGGAAAGAGTAATATTGATAATGTTTACTATGTGAAAGGTGTAAAGAAATATTTTGATACTATTGGATAACTAAAGGATAACAATTATCATCTAGAGTTGAAGGGAGTTGTGTGCATGATTCTTGTAATATTAAGAGATTGGATTTCTACGAGGAGATATATAACAGGTGACCTATTTCACTTAAGTACTATATATAATAGTTTTTTGGTTTCAAAAGTTGAAGATGATTTGTTATGCCATAGAAGGTGTTTCCATGTGAACATTGATAATTTGATAAAGATAAGAAAAAATAATATAGTTAGAGGATTTCCTTCTTTAGATAAACTAGATAATGTTATGTGCAAGGAACACCAATTGGGTAAAATGACGAGTACTACTTTTAGTAGCAAGTTATATTTTTCTAAGAAAATTTTATATTGGGTGCATATTTATCTATTAATTAATGATAACTAGAAGTTATCACATTGAGAAGTATTTCATGTGGTATTTACTGATGATTATTCAAGATTGACATGGGTTTTTTTCTTGAGAGAGAAAATGAGGAAGTTTTAAATAAGTTTAATGTCTTTAAAGATTTTGCTGAAAATGAAAGTGAAAAGAATCTCAAATGCTTAAGATCTTAAGAGGTTAAATTTTCTTCTAGGAAGTTTTTACTATTTTGAAAGGAATGAAATTAAAATATGGATTTATCTTTGAGGACTAGACAAAAAAAGGTATAGGAAAAAGGAGAAATAAAATAAGTATTGACATTGAAAGAACTACATTGTTACATAGTTTGAAGCAAGCCTTGAAGGTATGGTATGAAACATTATATTCATATTTCATGAAGGTACATTTGAATAGAAAATGTTAAGATAGCAATGTGTATTTGAGGATGGAAGGTGACAGATTATTGATTGATGAAGTATTTATGGATCATATTATATTAATAGGAGATGATGCTATAAGTATAATTTTTACTAAATAAATGAAGAAAAAAATTAAATATCAATTATTGGTGACATAAATTTCGTTATTAGGTTGAAGGTGATGCAAATGGAAGATGGAATTTTTATTTATTAATCTAAATAAGTAAAGGAAGTGTTGAAGAATTTTTGAATGGGAGGTTCAAAATTAGTAGGAACACCTATAGTTGCAAGATATAAGCTACCTAAGGATTACACTTCAAGTTTAGTTAGTGAGGCACTATATAGATCCATGGTTTCAAAGTTACATTTTATTGTACACAATAGACCTAATATAGCTCATGCAATCAAAATGCTTACTAGATTGTAGTCAAATCCAAAGGAGAGACATGTGGTTATAGTAAAGAGGATGTTTACATATCTTAAATGAATAATTAATTATGGTCTTTGGTATCCTCATAGTGATATTTTTATTTTGACGGTATTTATTGATACAATTAGGAAAGTTTAATTTTGATGAAATGAAGAGCACAAGTGGCAGCATATTCTTTTTTGGAGGAAGACCTATGTCATAGATACATAGGAAACAAAAAATATATATCTTACTCTACAACCATTCAATATGAATATGTTGCTGAATTAAGTAATTGTTCACAAATAGATTGGATTAAAAGAAAGTCTTAGAACGAATAAATGAAAAGGTTATGTGACTCATTGCTATATATTGTGATAGTACAAGTTATATTGATATATAATAATCTAATTCAACTCCCCAAGACAAATCACATAGAGATTAAATATACATTTCTCAAGGAAAATGTATAGGAGAAGGAAGTTAGAATGGACCGTGTGCAATCAAAAGAGCAAGTCATGGACATATCCTAAAAGAAATAATACCTAACGCTTATTTTGAGTATCTAAGAGGCAAGCTAGGGTTCATTCCCTTAACATGTCATGACTAAGATTCTATTACTACATCAATCTATTAAATTTTTTGTATATCCTTTTATTGATTTGATGTAGTGGAAACCACTTCTAAGGGTGAGTAAGCAGTTAGTTGGTTGAAAGAAAAAATGACTTATTAACTTGAGAGAGGTTTTGGATATTTGAAGTGTGAGGGTGAAATCATAAATGAGTGAAGTAACTCTGACATTGTACTCAAAGTGGTAGGAGTAATATATTGGAGAGAAGTACATAAGTTGATCATATCCTTAGGGGTAGATGAACTATAAAATCATTGAGGAGAAATAATCTTATTGGAAGAACAAGCTATAGCTTTTAGTGATGCTTGCATTTCCATTAATGCCAAAGGGAGAGATTATTGACATAACCAATGAAAATTTATTCAATAATTGATCTAAGAGAGGTTTATATGTGTCTCAAAGCATATAACCGATACTTGTTGGATTAGTAATTGCATTTTCAATGATGTCAACTTGATTGTTGTCCACAAATTGTTTACCAAAATGTTAAGTTCTTTACTATACATGTGGTGAATCAATTGTGCAATTAATTTGTCTGATGAGTTAGAGTGCATAAAGGATATGTGAGACTCAAAGGTATTCCTAGTTATGATATATGAAGTTTAATGTAATGAACATAATTATTGAGTAAGTTATGATTGATTAAAGGGAGACAGTATAATTAGATTGATTACTCAATGACAAATAGTGGATTATTTGATTGGTCTATCTAATATATGATGTTTCAAGAGATGAAATTCAAGATTCATGATGATTACTTGGTTATTTGATCATGGTTAAAGTGGTGTATGATTTTATCTACATGAAGACATGTTTTGGATCAATTGAAGATAATTTAGAAAGAAAAATGAAGAACAAGATCAATGCTTATATTTTTAATCTTTAACCGATAACATGCAGGCCATTTTTTGTTGATCTTTCGAGATCCAAAGTTGGTTGATGATGTGGTAATGACATGGAACCAATAAGTCTTTATGGATTGGTTATACACTAGTACTTGTGAGAGAATTTCTCTAAACTCTATATTATGATTAGAAAATTATTTTCAAATGTTCTTTGCTCAATATTTGTGCAATTCATATAGTTGATCATGTGATACAAGCTAATAATGAATAATTAATACACCCATCTTTTGTGAACTTCTTGTCAACATACATAACGTGAGATAAATAGAGTAAAGCTTTTTCAAGATAACTTTTAAATAGTATCTCAAATCAATTTCTTCATAGGGAAAGTTTATCTTTTGTCTCCTAGTGAAGTTGAATGGTTCTAAATGAGCCTAGTAAGGATTAAGTCTTAGTGACTACAAGGACCACAACTTGAACAATGATTCCTAGCAAGAGAGGCTCAACCTTTCCTTTGTGCTCTCACACTGAATAGAAAAGAAAAGAAAATCTAAATTTTATATAAATTTATAAAATTGAAGTGCATATCAAAGTTGTATGACATTAAATGAGACTGTAAATAATCATGTCATACTAAGTGTAAGTCTCCAATGTGATAAGAATAAGGTTGAAATCATGGCTTGTACAAATTTGACACAATAAGTAGCCCCTACTATGTGACTCTTCTTAAAAAAACATTCAGCCCATACAATCATCCTGCACTAAAACTACCTACTATGTGACTCTTCTTAAAAAAACATTCAGCCCATACAATCATCCTGCACTAAAACTATTTTGTAAAAACTCTTGCCATAGCTTGTAGACTGCCACGCAAATTACCTAAATAACCAAAGGAAAAAAAAAATGGATTATAGGTCATAGAGATCCATGTCATGCACTGATTCGCGCACTTGGCTCTAAAAGTAGTACAAAAGCTATTTTGGTACAGTACGTTCTCTTACCATTACGAGGGTTATGGAGAGCTTAAATGCTACGAAACCAATATACCAAAATCTGGTATATATGGATGACATTTCCTTGAGATAAAATTATTGTGTTACCAGACAGAAGGGTACAAAGTTCAGGAGTAGTAACATTCAAGGCCGAAAGAGATCCTTGGACCAGAAAACACTAGTGTTTTCAACAGTCATATGTTTTGCCGACAAATGTTTTTGTCACTAGTGTTTGTCAAATGTTATTGCCACACGCAGCAGACAATAATTATGGAATGAAGCACAATCTATGTCGCCTCTCTCTGCTTTACTATTGGTTTGCTCCATAGTTGTATTTGGCTCATATATATTCAGTTTTCCAAAGATACTTCTTACCTCTGCATATCAGATTTCTTTGTCACCATACAAGACAGAATAAAGTGGGTACTAGTTGTTTCCTCCATTATAATGCCAATTCACACTCAAAGACAATTTGATGTCAGCAAGGAGGAGTTTGTCTGCCATAATTCTCTGTTATTTCAATGGGCTCCATGATTCTCACTGAACAACGAATTATCTATTCCATCATTGTCTTCACTCCATCAGACAAACAGAACAAAACCCACCAAATTCAACTTATATTGAGAACAATAGTTTACATCCATCTATGAGTCTTGGAATTTTTATTAACAAGTAAGTTGTACACACTGATTTCATAGATTACATTTTTGTAGACTTTCCCAAGTAAACTCGAAAAGACAATATTGTCCATTTCCATCTTTTTAACTTTTGTATAAGAATCGTAAAGCGCAATAATGAGTTACATGGGGAACGGCTCAAATCAAGTTCTTGATAAACATATTCTGATGCAAGTCAAAATCAAAGAATCTAAGTTGGTAGTTTATACGACATATATGATCTGTGAACTACTTTTGAGAGGGAATCTGGGAGAATGAGTGAGTCGGCAATGGTGGAGAGGTCTATTTCAATTGTAACAAACTTGGTGGGTATGAGAACTACTCATATCAATTATTTCTATACACCCGAATTTCAAGATTTCACAAAGAGGTACGTAAAAGTTGGATTACAAATTGAAAATTAAATTTATTTTCTATAAATTTGGTCAATGATAGTTTTATAAAGAAAGATTGACATTCATTATACATAAATAAATTGAATAGTTATTATATTTGCATCTTAAGTGACATTGGTCAAGTGGTAAATTGTTATTGTTGAAAATATTATATCAATTTATAAATATTTTTTCAGTTATTATTCCTATTATGTGGTTTAGGGAGAGATTGAATATTGTAACTTTATGTGTATATAGAAAAGAATTGTCAAAACTATGTGCTAGGGGAAGAATGCTTCTGGTACCCTCATTTCATCTATAAGAAACTTTACCTAATTATTAACTAGTTTAAGATAGAAATTGAGGAATTTTAATTTAAAAATAAAATTTCAATAGTTATTTTTTAATAGACATAACAAATTATTTGTACAGATGATTTGTAGACATACTGATTGATTGAATGTGTTTAGTAAAAGGATTGTAAAACTTGGAGTCATATATTAAGATTGAAAAGTACTAGTGGAGGTTTTTCTAAGCAAGGTTAAAGGTGATTTTATTGAATAAATAAATAGATTGATTATTTAATAATACTGTATCTCAAGTATGCAATTGGTATGAAGGTGGGCTAATATTTTTGAAATAGTATTTTATAAGTTCTGGTAGTTTTGAAATAGTATTTCATAAGTTCTTATATTAACAACTTATTAAAGGAAAAGTTAAATAACTATATCATTAAGAAGAATATAAATGATGGAGAAAAATAAATATTGTTTCTCATAAACTTTGAGATATTCTAATATGTGTTTGGAGTAATAGTGAATTGTTACTATTAAAAGGTGTATAAGCTACACAGTTACAATATCATTTAGAAGAATATTTACTAAAGTAAAAAATATGTATTCATTGAAGAAATATTTTACAACTATAAATATGATGTACCTTGTCAATTATGATTGAATAATTTAAAGTGTGTAAAATTTAAATTGATATATATGGATATATAATGTGTTTATTCTATATAAGATAATAGGCGCACACCAACATAATATTCTTGGATGTCCAATACTCATATATTCCAGTTAAACATAATGTTAGAAAATTTTGAATAACCAAGAGGGGTGGGGTGTGAATCAATTATCCAAGGTCTTGATGTACCAATTGAACAAACAATCACTTAAGCAAATTAGAATCTTATCATTCCATTGCTCGATCTTTACAATTAGCTTTTAGTAAGATCAACTAGTTGTCCATTGTTCTTAATATAACATACTTATAGAATGTAAACATTAATCAATAAAAAACCAAAAATAACATCCACAAAATTTTGAAACTAGGATTTAATGTAGAAACTCAATTCAATGGGAAAAATCACTAGCAACATGTCACTAATTTTTACTTTTTTGAAATGAGCTCTTTTAGAAGGAAACCTTATTAAATCTTACAAAACACACTATTAAATGCAACCTTTTTAAATGATTTAATCACCTTATTATGAGTGGTCTTGTTAGAGGACTTTAGAACATTCCATTAGAATGTCACCCTATTAAAGGATTTACATATGACTATTAGGTCAACCTTGATTAAATGATTTCAAATATAGTTTACAATGGTTAGAAAGCTATTCAGTAGGTTTTGATCTATTAACTACAACTCACTTTGCATATACATATCTTAGTTTGGCTCATAAACTAATTCCCTTTCTAGCCTCCATTGTCATCTTAGTCTCTACTTCACTTGGAAACCCTTCAAGGAATCACTCTTCACCTCTTCTCACCTCTTCTTAGCCTTCTACTTAGATTCACCAATCAATAACATCAGCAACTACTCCAGCTCTTTGGAACTCTTTCACACACTCACACTCTCTACACACACACATATAAAATTTTCCCTTGTACCTCCTTAAATAGATAATTATGATCTTTTACCACTTAAACATCACCATAGATCTTAGGGTTTATAATTAGATCCATCGCATACAATGTATTTAATTTTTTATCTTGTTTATCCTCTTCTTTTCTAGAAAATTCTCTTGGCATCCAATCCTTAGGTTGTTACCTAATCCTCTACTAGCATTAAATGATCCAACTCATCGATCCTTATCTTCAAAATGATTGCCATATTCCAAGAGACCAACTTAGTTGGCTAGAAATTATGATTTCTCTTAAACTATTAAATTATTATTCCTTGAACAACTTTGTATTTTGACACTCAATCATCACTAGGTTATTGGGTTGGTGCTAAATTTCTTGCTTGGCACATACAATATCACTTGGTTGATACTGATGCTCGGTCAACACTAATTCTTCTTGGCTTGTTCTGGGGCTCACTTGACTTGTTCTAGCACTCGGTCGACACTAGCATCACTTGGAATGTACTTCAATTTTAATAATATTCTTCTCTATTGCTCGGCTAAGAAAATGTATTTGACCTGTCTTGGATCACACCATCAAGGCTTTAGCATTACTGTCTTCTCCACTTGTAACATAATTTAAACACTTACTTTATCTTGTCAAAGTCCAACTAATCAAGAGTTCATTTATAGTTTCCTCTTCATAACTCAACCTTTCCTCTAGATACTTTTTTTATGAATAACTTCTCAAATTCTCTTCATCGATCAAATAGATATGACAGTAAAATTAGATAGAGAACTATCTCGCCAATAGGTTTGACATAAACAAGAACATTACAATTATTCCAATTGTAGTTTCTAACAATCTCCCATCTTGGCATTGATGGAAACACCTCAAGTTACGATGCAATCCAAAAATATGTACTACCTTGAGCAATACTCTCAATGTATTAGATCTTCATTAATATCCTTAAATTCATTCTGATTCTCATCTCTATAATTCTATATCCAAATACCTATAGTAAATATTATGAACTCCCTCTTAGTAATCTCTCCCTCTTCCATAGATATCTCTTCCTCTTTCTTATGGTAGCAATTTTCACTATCTCCATCCTTCTGGATAATCTTTCTCTTTTTTGGGTAACCTCTCTTTTTTCCATGGTAATTGGATAATATCTCCCTCTTTGACAACAATGGAAAACATGTTCCAACTCTTGTATCTTTCTCATGTAAATAATTTTATGTCAGTTCTAAGTTCATCTTCTATCATCTTTGTATGACTAATCCATTACTCTATTCTTCTTCCTCACGACTACCTTAGGAAACTCCTAAATTAGAACTATCTACATCAATTTATAAGATAGTATGATCAACATATTTGATGTAGAGCACCATCTTTGCTTAAATAGCTTTGTCTAGAAGAATCACCCCTTGCTCACCTCTGAGATTTTCATCAGCATCTTTAGGTAAAGCTTTAGTTAATATGTCATCTATTTTCTCTTTAGTATTCACATACTCCAATTTTACTTCCTTGTCTTGAACTAGCTCTCTCAAGTAATGGCACTTGATAACAATATGCTTTGTTTTTATGTGCATTAAATAATTCTTTGATATGTTAATAGCACTAGCGTTGTCACAATAGATAACCATTGGATTTGTGATCTCTTCCTTCACACCTTTCAACAATTGCTTGATCCATATGATATTTGAACAATTAATTGCTGTAGCCACATACTCAACTTCAACTATTGATTGGAAAATGCAGTTTTGATTCTTGCTTGTCCAATAAATTAGTCTCTTTCCTAGAAATAACACACCTCTACTAGTGCTTTTTCTATCATCAACAATTCCTACCCATTCAGAATTAGTGAATACCTTTAGCTCAAACCTACCATTCTTCTTAGAATACAATCCAAAATCTTCTATTCCTTTCAAATGTCTTAGTATCCTTTTCACTAGCATCATATGATTTTCCGTAGGACTTTCTAAAAATCTTGCAACTATCCCAATTGCTAATGCAATATTGGGTATGCTATGAACAACATATTCTAGTTTTCCAATCATTGATATGTATAATGTCTAGTTGACATCAGTAGAATCATCATAATTAGATAATTTATGGCTAGTAACCATGGATATACTAATTTATATGTATTCACTAAACTTCATTTTTTTTTCATGTAGGTATGATTAAAAGACCCAAAAGTCTAGTTGGGAGAAAGCTTCAGAACCAATGATATCAATTGAGGTTAGATATCAAAGATTATTGTAGATCTAATAGGTGTATATGCTCTATTGACAAATATAAGTTATTTGAGAGAATATTTTTTCTATAATGTATTGGAAGGTCTCATGAGGGGTCGTAGTATGTCAAAAAGGACATTAGGATGCCTTAAGATCCCTTAAGATCCCATAAGATCCATTAAAATTTTATTTTTGAGTGCATGTGCAATGAGGATCTTCTATTGAACTATATTACTAGTAGATGGTGAGTATTCATCATCAACATCATTTGACATAGGCTCACACACATATCTTACTTCTTTCCTTTGCTTCTTTTTCCTTTCTAGCTATTCAATTCCTTACATGTAACTTTTGTCATGGGTCAAAGAAGACCTCTTCCCACTCTTTTCCATTAATAAGGTGTAATTAGTTGATATACAATCACAAATTTCTCTTGGCCAATCTCTTAGGCATGTGATTAATCTTGTAGATCCACCAATGTGTTGAAATCTAGATCTAGTAGAAGAATAGTACCCCTTAAGAAACACTTGATGATTGTAATGTGTCCCAAGTGGTCATATGGGGTCATAAAGGGTGAGCTAATGCCCCTTTTGAGAAGTAAAAGGATATGTCTAGTAAAAGGATTGTAAAACTTGGAGTCATATATTAAGATTGAAATGTACTAGTGGAGGTATTTTTAATCAAGGTTAAAGGTGATTTTAACGAATAAATAAATAGACCAATTATTTAACAATACTATATCTCAAGTATAAAATTAGTGTGAAGGTGGGTTGATGTTTTTGAAATAGTACTTTATAAGTTCTAATATTTTTGAAATAGTATTTTATAAGTTCATATATTAACAACTTACTAAAGGAAAAGTTAAATAACTATATCATTAAGAAGAATATAAATAATAAAAATAAATAAATATTGTTTCTCATAAACTTTGAGATATTCAGATATGATGAAAACCAAACTTAGTAATATATGTTTGGAGTAATAGTGAATTGTTGGTAATGAAAAGGTGTATAAGCTACAAAGTAACAATATCATTTAGAAGAATATTTAGGGTATGTACAGGGTTCTAAAATATCTCAAACCATTTCAAAATCTATTCCAACTTTTTTCCCACCCACCCTGATAATAAATGAAAATAATTAATATCTTTATAAGGTCTACTATATCTTTTGATGTCAAACCTATATGGTCAACTTTAAAAACATCCTAAAAATGTGCTTTTGGCCTATTTTTATGTGATTTTTACTTCAAACATGTAGCTGATGACTTTTTTCTCACCAAAATTTGATGAAATGAAAAAGGTTTCTTAAGAATGTTCTTATCTTTGCATAAATGTAAGGTTTGTCAAATTATGAGTTTAATAAGTAATTATTACTTATTTTCCAATGGAGTTATGTATAAAGTGCTGACTGACACACTACTTGAAAACCAACTATAATTTTCAAATCGAACAACATTTTTTAAATCCAAAAGATGCATCACATTCTATGTTTTTTCTACTATAAGGAAAAAATATGAAAAAATAAATTTTGTAGAGTTTTGAATTAGTTAAGGTGGTCAGACACAAGATTTTTTTTATTCCAAAAAGACTAAAGTAAAAAATTAATTATGTTAGCATTATGATTTTTTTTTGTTAGTGACAACACTTACTCAATTTTGTATGCTTACCGAGCATCAAGTGGTTACCTTGTAAACTTAGCAGTTCCATAGTTTAGACTGAACAGACAATGTGAAGTCTAGTAGTGTCTACTAAGCTTCTTAATATCTACCGTGCTTCATAGTGTCTATCGAGCAGATAGTTTGTGTCATGAAGATTCAGTGCAAACCAAGCAATGAAAGATTCAATGTTTATTGAATGAAGTAAGGTAAACTCAGTCTACAGTATCTACCAAGTGACACTACATCTACTAAGTCACCAGTGGTTACCGAGTTTAGAACTACATTGAGTGATTAGTATAGATCGAGCCTTCACTTCTACCGAGTGCATGATGATGCCGAGTAATGTATTGTAGCAGAAGGTCACCGAAATAGTTCAGTGAACCCGAGTTATTTACTATTGGGTCAACTTTGTAATGTATTTGTTTACTTGTATTTTGGCTAACCTTGTAATTTTGTAAGTTTGAAAGGTAGATATGTAAGATGTATTGTAAGATATAATGTATGAATGAATGTATGATGCATGGAATGAGAAGGAATTGTGAAGTAATGTGAAGTATATGCAAAAGATCATTAGCATCAGTTCAAGGAAAACAACAAGGTCAATTCAAAGACAGAAAAATTATATCCATCACATGAGGTGGCTAGTGCATGAAGGATCTTATCAACAATTAGTTGCAAGCAGATCCACTGCTTCATCCTAATAGGTTAATCACATTTTCTAAATCCTCTAAGAAGGTAGACTTAACAGTCCTTGTACCAATCTCCTAATAGAGTGCATACTTCATTCTATGTTTGCAAATCCTCTAACAAGGTGGATCTAGCAGTCCTTTGTGCTCCTAATAGGGTAGATCACCAGAAGTGGTCAATGTAAGCCTTAATAGCCCAACTTTATATTGCAATATTGAATTTTTGTGGGTATCATTCCCACCCTAGTTTTACTTTCTATTTGGAAGGTTTCTAGGTCACCAAAATATTGTGTTCTCTTGTGTAATGATTGTTTATGTTTTAGAACTAATGCATGCAGTAGCATAGATGGATGTGTGGTAAATTAATAAAAAGTTTTAAGGTTACTAATTCACCCCTCCACTCTCAGTAACCTGCCATATCTTGAATATTTCTAGGAATTGGTATAAGAGCTTTGTGGTTCTTAGGATAAAAGTTTGGAAGCTAGAGCAAACATCTAAAAGACAAATGGAGATATTTAGACTGGACAAGGAAATTGAGAATGAAAAGCTAGATCTAGAGATGGCCATGGCTCAACTCAAAGAAGAAAAGGAGCATCTTACCCAATCCCTAAAAAGAAGGAAGGAACTTGCAAGACAAATTAATGACCATTAATATCTTGAAGAAAAGATTGAAGACCTTTTACCATCAAGCAACTCAGATGAAGCTAATGAGGCAATTAAGGAACTCCTAGAAAAGAATGGCTCTCTGCAGGAAGAAGTAAGAAAAATTAAAAGAGAACAAGAAATCTAATCAATCAGGCTATGTGAAATTTTGGAACAAAGAAACAAGGCAAATGAAGACTTGGAGGCAAGAAACAATCAATCCAATCAGCATGAAGACCTCATTGATCAAATCTCTGGAGCAAATGAAGAAATTATGATTCTCAAAGCATAGAATGAAAGAATAAGAAGTGATCTAAATTATGAAATGGAAATTAATGAAAGAATATTGAGAGAATTGAGATGTAAAAAGAAAATTGTTGAAAAATTAAAGAGTGACCTAAATACTGAAAAATAAATCAATGAAAGAATGATGAAGTCACAAGAAGACATGAATCAACTAATTCAACAAAATGAGCATAATGTTCATAGACAAAAAGGTAAAGAAATACTTGGATATAATGAAGAAGGTGAATCTTCCAAACAAGGTGCCCAAATGAAATCGAAGACCTACTTGCAATCACTATGGTAAGTTAGGTCATACATCAAACAAATGTTGGAACAATGAAAAAGAAAAATTCAATGAAAAATGCTACAATTGCAATCGGCATGGTCACAAGGTTAATGAATGCAAGGAAAAACCAAAATTTGAAGGCAAATGTCACAAATGCAAGAAGCATGGTCATAAGGCATTCCAATGCAGATCCAAATCATTCAATCTAGTTGAACAACTTGTTAAAGCAATATTTGGATGGGATTACAATATGTGGTGCATATGTCATTATTGTGGAGAATATGGACACATTGGCAAAGACTACTCAAGGCGTCACTTGAGAAAAAGAGATACAATAGTAAGATGTTATACATGCACTGAACTTGGTCATATAACCAAGAATTGCATGAATATAGGAAGAATTGAAGATGCAAAGAAAGCTAAAGCTGATAACATTTGGAAGAGGATTCCTAAATCTACCAAGCATAATAGTTCAAATGATGGAGGCGTCACTCAAGAAGTGGGTGACTCCACCATTTCAAATTAGATTCATGAAGGAGGATTTGGAACTATATCATCAAGCTATATCTAGAGTAGTTCCAAATGAAAGAAAGAAAAAGATCCAATTAGTATTTCAGATACAAAGGGTCACAAGAAATTAGGTCATACTGAGCAAGGTCAGTCATAGACTCAACTGAGCTAGATTGGGAGTGACAAAAGTTTTTTTCTATCACTGGGTCGCAAGTTTCTACCAAGCAAGTGAGTGGATGACAACCTGTCAAGCATTATGTCATCATAGCTACTTTTGTAGCAAGCATTAATGGCAGAACTTTTCATCAAAATAGGCAAAATTCAACTTCATTTTTCATCACATCCTCAAAGTAAAGAGATTTCTAGGTGCATTCAAGCAACTTCAAGAAATTTTGAGTGAATTTGCAGTTAACAAATTTGTTCAAAGATTTCTATCACTTACTAAGCAGCAATGGCTTCCACAAGCACAAGCACTAGCAAGGTGAAACAAGGATAAAAAATGTTGGTAAAGGGTGTAGAATGGAAAGCACCAAACTTCAAGTTGGTTCCCACAGTAGCAGAGGCACTCAACCCTAATGGCACATAGTAAAAAATTCCACCAAAGGTACTTTTGATCAATGATATCCGAACTCATTTCAAATGTTCAATTCAAGAAATAGGAACCCTAGAAATGGATAGTGCATTAGAAGAAATGTGTGTTGATGGCTCAGTAAACCCCGAGCATAAACATTTGGAAACAAAAGGGTTGACCCACATATCTCATTTGCCAAGAAGCTTTCAAATAAAATGGATTAGGTATATTCTCAGCCATGTTCACAATGGTTAGTTATGGTTGGAACAACCTATATTAATCACCAAGAAGATGATTCACAAGATTACTAGACTTCTCATTCTCAGCAAAGCCAAAGCTACCAAAACCCTAGGTTGGGATGAACTATAGAAGAAAACCCTAGTCGAGTGGGATGATAGAGGCCTAAAGATTAGCATCGTTATTGACGTAGAAATAAAATATGTAATTCATGTAATTTCTCAGAAGATTTATGGTTCTAGTCATTTGAATAGTATGCTGTGTGAGGCCGTAGACCTGGCATTTAACGTTGTGAAGAATTTGGAATATGACCTATCTGAGCTATTGCTAAGGCAACTAAACAAGAACATGGATAGTATCAGATCATCAAAGAACAACCCTTACAAATTCAGATCATTGTTGACATGTTTATTCTTCTATGTACAAAAATTCTTTCCCTCTAAAGGTTTTATTGTATGGAGAAAGGATGTCCCCATTCTATATTAGATTAATGAGTTTATAGCAGAAATGGGTGTAAATTGTGATAGTATAATGGATAACTATTTTGAAGACTTCAAGGAAAGGATGAACAATAGGTTCAGGATTCCTCCTAAACTCGTTGAGTATTACAAAGATGATATATGTTTCATGGTAGACTGTGAAAAAGTATACATTTAGGCAGTTAGGCCCTAAGTTGCATGGGTGAAACCTCTACCTTATGAGGTAAACATTGATGAAACCAGGGATATTATTGAAGCACTGGTGAATGAGCCAGTAGATCTCAAGCAACAAATTTTTGGTACCTATGATGAGGCAAAAGCTAGAATAGAATTAGAGATTAAACTTTCCCAAGCAATCAGCAAAGGTAAAAGAAAGAATTTCTAAGATGAAAACTGATATCGAGCCTTTAATGATTACCGAGGGAAAAGGTGAGGACGAAGAAGAGGAGAAGGAACTAGAAAATGAAGAGGAAGAATCAGAGGAAGAGGTAGAACTAGTCAAGAAGGAGCGCAAGGTAATCATTACCAAGCCACCCAAGGCCTCCATAGTGGTTTTCACCAGGAGAGGCAAAGGTAAGAATAATGATGAAGTGGTATTTAATAAGCCCCAACTTAACTTCCAAGAAAGATTGAAATAGATGGAAGAGGGAGCTGGCATCACAAATTTCAAAGCTTTAAAATTTGAAACTAGAACTAATGAAAAGAAGATGCAGATTGAGGAACTAGTACTTACTAAGATGGGAAAATGGACGTATTCCCCAAACCAAATTGCCCCTCAAATCCCCAAAGAGCTATTGGTAAGATTACAACCAAGGTGGGAGTTAGCCACCCAAACAGCCAGGGACATATATGAGCAATCCTTGAAGAATCTTCTACCGAGTCTTATTGAGGTAGAAATAAAGGTAGCAATGAAGAACAATGAAGGATGAATGATGATTAGATTCCACACATGTTTGATTTTAATCAAAGATATTGAATATGTTGTTAATGATGCAACAAACATGTGGGAGGGCATCTATCATCTACATAAGCCCAGTGATGATCTTGTAAAAACCAAGGATGATGAAAGTGACCAAGAGGATGAGGAAGATGATAATACTCCCTCAATCATAGTAACTAATGAAGATATGCAAGAATTGATGAAGGAGAAGGAAGAAGAGGAGAAGGAGGAAGAAATAGTGGAGAAAGAAATGGATGAAGATGATCTAGTTAGGATAGTAGCAGAAGTCATTTCTTCCCTTCCTCACTCTCCACCTAAGACAACCACATCATTAGGGTTGGAGACAACTTTAGCAGGATTGACCACATTAGAAACATCATCTACTCCTACTTCCCTATATCTCTGAGCATCATCAATGGAAGTAACCATTACTTCATCTATCGAGCTACAACTTTCTTCATCAACATCCAAGCAATCAGTCATAGTAGCATCGACTATGTTTACCTCCTCTGATCAATGTACAGTAAGTTCTATAGTTCTTTCTATAATTTTGTCTACTCTAATTGTGAATATTCTAGTCTATATGCTACCTGTTTGTACATCATTTTTGGGAAGTACACCAATTTTGGATTCAATTGGTACTTCTCTTAGCTTTCCTCTAGTTTCACCTATTCAAGTATTTTCTGCTAGTCCATCCATGTCAACTAGTGTTTCTATTTCTAAATCCAAGGAAGTAAGCATAGAAGTAAAGCCTAAGACTCCTCTGAAACTTCTACTTATTGGAAAGAAAATTGATGAAGACATAGCTTTGGATACAGAAATTGTTATTCCAAAGATAGATTTGGACAATGCCTCAGCCAATGAGATGAGAATGGTTTGTCAGCTTCTAGAGCAGAAGGCAAGGTAGAAGCAACTCATCGAAGAGAGTGATAGAGAATATACTATCATAGAAAATGCTAAAAACATAATTATTGAAGCTATTGGTGTTGATGTTGATTCATCTCAACACATTTTGTTGCAATTAGAAGAGGCTGTAAATAAATTCAATGAGGACACCTTTGGGCAAGAAAAACTCATTGAAAAGGTAGAGAAGAAATTTGATAATAAAGTGCTTGAGCACATTGCTCAACACATTGCAAAAAATCAAGTTGAATTAACCTCAATTTTGAGCAATCTTGAGCAAGCATTCACAAATGTAACATCACTTTTTGGAAATCTCTATGATGTTACCAAGTTCGCTAAGGAAGTCAAAGAAAAATTGAATAAATTAGATGTGGAAATGAAGGACAATGCTCAAAAGTTGTAGCTTAACCATAGTTCAAGCTCATCACACCACACAAAGGTAAAATTTTTGTTTGAAATGCAAGTAGAGTTACTCAGGGAAGAAGCTAGAATCTGGTCTACATTGTTTGACATTCAAAATATGATTCTTCCAGTCATGGATCAAATGCAGAAACACATTGCCTACTCAAAAACATTGATTCATGACAACAATTTTTCAATAGCAGATCATATGATTGAACTTTCTGTAGAAGTTCAAGTGGCTCTCTCCACCTGCAAAATTTTGCAAGACAATTGGGATAAGACATTGTCTCTTATTCTCAAGGTACACTCAAATTTTCTCTCACATTTTGGTGTCTCAATTTAAATTTATTGTATATACATTCTTTGGCATTATTGTCAAAAAGGGGGAGATGAGATTGTTGGCAGGGGGAGATAAGATTGTTGACATTGGGAATATGAGAGATGGATAAGGAATAAGAGAGACATTGTATAGATAAGTGCTATGCATACCATATGTATGGGGGAGATATGTGAGACATGTAAGATATGTATATAGCAGATTTACAAAGATTAATTTTGGTAATTCAGAATGTCAGTTTTGATTCATAAGTGTTTTTTTCACTAATGCCAAAGGGGGAGATTGTTGGCATTATGATTATTTTTGTCATTAGTGACGACACTTACTCAATTTTGTATGCTTACCAAGCATCAAGTGGTTACCTTGTAAACTTAGTGGTTCCATAGTTTACACCAAGCAGACAATGGCTACCAAGAAAATATAGACAATGTGAAGTCCAGCAGTGTCTACCAAGCTTTTCAGTATCTACCATGCTTCACAATGTCTACCGAGTAGATAGTTTGTGTCATGAAGGTTTAGTGCAAACCAAGCAATGAAAGATTCAATGTTTTTCGAATGAATCAAGGTAAACTCATTCTACAGTATCTACCAAGTGAAACTACATCTATAGAGTCACTAGTGGTTACCGAGTTCAGAACTACATCAAGTGATTAGTATGGACTGAGCCTTTACTTCTATTGAGTGCATGATGATGGCAAGTAATGCAGTGGATGCCAAGTATCAGAAGGTCGCTGAGTCAGTTTAGTGAACCCAAGTTATTTACTATTGGGCCAACTCTGTAATGTATTTGTTTACTTGTATTTTGGCTGACCTTGTAATTTTGTAAGTTTGAAAGGTATATATGTAAGATGTATTGTAAGAT
This sequence comes from Cupressus sempervirens, assembly GCA_028749045.1. NCBI lineage: Eukaryota > Viridiplantae > Streptophyta > Pinopsida > Cupressales > Cupressaceae > Cupressus > Cupressus sempervirens. The sequence continues at coordinate 682,766,692 of CM053787.1, read as the reverse complement.
ATCATGTATGAATGAATGTATGATGCATGGAATGAGAAGGAATTGTGAAGTAATGTGAAGTATATGCAAAAGATCATTAGCAGCAGTTCAAGGAACACAACAAGGTCAATTCAGAGATAGAAAAGTTATATCCATCACATGAGGTCACCAGTGCATGAAGGATCTTATCAGCAATTAGTTGCAAGAAAATCAACTACTTCATCCTAATAGGTGAATCAAATTTTCTAAATGCTCTAACAAGGTAGACTTGACAGTCTTTGTACCAATCTCCTAACAAAGTGCATACTTCATTGTAAGTTTGCAAATCCTCTAACAAGGTGGATCTAGCAGTCCTTTGTGCTCCTAATAGGTCAGATCACCAAAAGTGGTCAATGTAAGCCTTAACAGGCCAACTTTATACTACAGTATTGAAGTTTTGTGGGTATCATCCCCACCCTAGTCTTACTTTCTATTTGGAAGGTTTCTGGGTCACCAAAATATTGTGTTCTCTTGTGTAATGATTGTTTTATGTTTCAAAACTAATGCATGCAGTAGCATAGATGGATTTATGGTAAATTAATAAAAAGTTTTAAGGTTACTAATTCACCCCTCCCCTCTCAGTAACCTTTCATATCTTGAATATTTTCAAAAAATTATTAATTATTTATCTAGAATAAAAATACCCAAAAATATGTGTCACATCCAGACATGATTCTACCACTAATATCTAGAATATTATTAAAAAATATTATCATTTGATTTTGATTAAGGTGGTCTGACATACATCTATTTCTTATTTTTGTTCTAAATTTTTTGTAATATTGCATTAAAATTCAAAATTTTGACCAATAATTTTTTTTTTTTGAGATAAGTCCTAGTAGCTTAGAAACTAGATTCAATTTGCTAGAGATTCGTTTCTCTCAACTTTTTTATATAAATTTAATAACAAGTAGAAAATTTCACATCAAGTTGACATAACCCTGATTTTCTGATTTTTTATTGCCACTTAAGAGCATAGTTTGGTTGAACATGATCCTACACATACCCTTTATTAAAGTAAAAATGTATTCATTGCAATAATATTTTACAAATATATATGATGTACCTTTTCAATTATGATTCAATAATTTAAAGTGTGTAAAATTTAAATTGATATATGGATATATAACATGTTTAATCTATATAAGACAATAGGTGCACACCAACATAATATTCTTGGATGTCCAATACTCTTATATTCAAGTTAAATATAATGTTTGAATATTTAGAATAATTGAGAGGGGTGGGGGGGGAGAGGCATAGATCAATTATCGAAGGTCCAAATGTACTAATTGAACAAACAATCACTTAAACAATTTCAGATCTTATAATTCCATACCTCGGTCTCTACAATCAACTTTTAGTATGATCAACTAGTTATCCATTGCTCTTAATATAAAAAACTTGTAGAATGTAAACATTAATTAGTAAAACACCTTAAATAACATCCAAAAAAGTTCAAAACTAGGATTTAACATGGGAACTCAATTTGGAAAAAACCATTAGCAACATGTCACTAATTTTTACTCTCTTGAAGTGAGCTATTTTACAAGCCAACCGTATTAAAGGTTACAAAACACACTATTAAATGTGACCTTGTTAAAGGATTCAATAAGCCTATTACAAGTGGCCTTGTTAGAGGACTTTAGAATATTCCATTAGAATGTCACCCTATTAGAGGATTTACATATGACTATTAGGTCAACCTTGATTAAAGGATTTCTAATACTTTTTACAATAGTTAGAAAGTAACAATAAGTTTTGATCTATTAACTACAACTCGCTTTGCATGCACATAGCTTAATTTTCCTAATAAAATGATTCCCTATCTAACCTCCAATTTCATCTAAATATTTGATTTTCTTAGAAACCCTTCAAGGAATCACTCTTCACTTCTTCTTAGCCTTCTACTTAGATTCACCAATCAATAACATCAATGATTGCTCCAACTCTCTGAAACTCTTTCACACACACACACACACAAATTTTTTCCCTTGTACCTCCTTAAATAGGTAAATATGATCTTTTACTACTTAAAGATCACTATAGATCTTAGGGTTTACAATTAGATCCATCACATACAATGTATTTGATCATCATCTTGTTTATCCTCTTCTTTTCTAGAAAACTCTCTTGGAATCCAATCCTTAGGTCATTTAACTAATCCTCTCCTAGTATTAAATGATCCAACTCATTGATCCTTATCTTCAACATGATTTTTGTATTCCAATAAATCAACTTAGATGACTAGAAATTGTGATTTCTCATAAACTATTAAAATCTTGTTCCTTGACCAACTCTCTATTTCGACACTTGATCATCATTTGGTTACTGAGGCAGCACTAAATTTCTTTCTTTGCACATACACTATAACTTAGTTGATACTAATGCTCGATCAACAATAATTCTTCTCAGCTTGTTCTAGCACTCACTTGGCTTCTTCTGGCACTCAGTCAACACTAGCATCACCAAGAATATACTTCAAATTTATTAATGTTCTTCTCTATTGCTTAGGTAAGACATTATATTTGACCTATCTTGGATCACACCATTAAGGCTTTAGCATTACTATCATCTCCAATTATAATATGATTTAAACAATAACTTTATCTTGTCAAAGTCCAATTAATCAAGAGTTCATTTATAGTTTCCTTTTCATAACTCAACCTTTCCTCTAGATACTTTTTTAATGAAAAATTTCTCAAATTATCTTTATCAATGAAATAGATATGACACTCACATCAGTTAGAAAACTATCTCACCAATAGATTTGACATCAATGACAACATTACAATTGTTCTAATGTAGCTTCTAACAATCTCCCTCTTTGGCATTTATGACATCACCTAAAGTTACGATGCAATCAAAAAATATGTACTTCTTCAAGCAATACATTCAATGTATTAGATCTTCAATAATATCCTTAGTTTTATTCTAATTCTCATCTCTATAACTATGTATCCAAATGCCTCTAGTAAATATTATGAACTCCCTCTTAGTAATCTATCCCTCTTGCATAGATATCTCTTCCTTTTTCTTATGGTAACAAGTTTCACTATCTCCATCTTTCATTTGGATCTTCTCCTTCTGGATAATCTTTCTCTTTTGAAGACAATCTCTCTTTCTTTTCTATGGTAACTAAATAATATATCCATCTTTGATGACAATAGAAAAGATGTTTCAACTCTTGCATCTTTCTCATGTATATACCTTTATGTCAGTTCTAAGTTCATCTTCTATCATCTTTGTATGATTGCTCCATTATTTTGTTGTTCTTCCTCATGACTACCTCAGGAAACACCTAAAGTAGAATTGTCTACATCATTTTATAATATAGTATGATCAACACACTTGATGTAGAGCACCATATTTTCTTAAGTAGCTTTGTCTAGGGGAATCACCCCTAGCTTACCTCTAAGATATTCATGAGCATCTTTAGGTAAAGCTTTAGTTAATATGTTAGCTATTTTCTCTTTAGTATTCACATACTCCAATTTTACTTCTTTGTCCTGAACTAGCTCTCTCAAGTAATAACACTTAATAACAATATGCTTTGTTTTTGTGTGCATTAAATGATTCTTTGATATGTTAATAGCACTAGTGTTATCACAATAGATAACCGCTAGATCTATGATCTCTTCCTTCGTACCTTTCTATAATTGCTTGATCCATATGATATTTGAACATATAATTACTACTTCCACATACTCAACTTAAGCTATTGATTGGAAAATGTAGTTATGATTCTTGCTTGTCAAAGAAATTAGTCTCTTTCCTAGAAATAATGCACCTCTACTTGTATTTTTTCGATCATCAACATTTCTAACCCAATCAGAATTAGTGAATACCTTTAGTTCAAACCTATCATTCTTCTTATAATATAATCCATAGTCTTCTTTTCCTTTCAAATATCTCAGTATCCTTTTCATTTCCATCATATGATTTTCCTTAGGAATTTATGAAAATCTTGCAACTATCCCAATTGCTGATGTAATATTAAGTCTTCTATGAACAACATATTACATTTTTCCAATCATTGATGTGTATAATGTTTGGTTCACATTAGTAACATCATCATACTTATAATTTATGGCCAGTAACTATGGATGTACTGACTTAGATGTAATCACCAAACTTCAGATATTTGTTTTCATGTAGGTACTATAAAAAGATACAAAGGTCTAGTTTGTAGAAAGCTTCAGAACCAATGATATCAATTGAGGTTAGATATCTAAGATTATTATAGATTCAATGAGTGTATATCTTCCATTGATAAATATAAGTTCTTCGAGAGGCTTTTATCTATAATGTATTGGAAGGGCTCATGAGGGTTCATAGAATGTCAAAAAGGACATTAGGACCCCTTACGATCCTTTAAGATCCCATAAGATCTCTTAAAATATTTATTTTGTGTGCATGTGAATTGATGATATTCTATTGAACTATATTACTAGTAGATAATTTCCCCTTTCTAGCTATTCAATCCTTTACATGCAACTTTTATTATGGGTTAAAGAAGGTCTTCCCACTCTTTTCCATTAACAAGGTGCAATTTTTCTCCTAATCCTAAGTAATTTGTTAATAGTTTCATTCTTAACAAAAATCATAATGATATTTTCGATAGCCAATTTTCTTCTTGATTGCTGTAATTTTCTTAAATCAGCTGAAATTTTTGTAATTAGTTGATATACAATCACAAATTTCTCTTGGCCAATCCATTAGGCATGTGATTAAGCCTATAGATCCACCAAAGCACTAAAATATAGATCTAGTAGAAGAATAATACCCCTTAAGAAACACTTGATCTTTGTGATGTGTCCCAAGGTGTCATATGGGGTCATAAAGGGTGAGTTAATGTCCCTTTTGAGAATTTCTAGGGCCCCTTATGGCTCTTTTTGACACATTATATCAATTTTGTATTCTGTAAGTAGATTGAATACTATTTTTCTACTAGATCTATATTTTAACCCTTTTGTGGATCTATGGGTTCAATCACATTCCTAAAGGTTTGGCCAAGGGAAAAGTGTGATTATATATCAACTGATTACAAAGTGTCCAATTGAGGAGAAAATCTTACAAAAATCAAGAAGAAAACTAGCTCTAGAAAGTATGGTTAAGAATTCTATTAAGATTGCATATAAGGAAGAGCCAATAAGGGGAAATTAGCGAAGGAAATAAGGATGATATACATCTGAACCTATGTCAAGTATCTCAGTTAGTATCTACAGGTATGCCAAGTAGTAACGAAAGGTCTTTAGTACACATGCACTCAAAAACCAAATTTCTAGATAGAGCAGTGACAACTACTATGGAATTATGCATAGTGAAATGTGAACTATATCATCCCCACCTCTCTCTCTCTCTCTTGATCTATCTCACTCTCATTTCTTCTAGTTTTTCACAACCCAATGGGGTTATGGAGAACTAGAAGCAATTATTTTACTTCTTAATTTAAAGAGATAGTGTTTGGTAAAGCATAATGTAATCACATTTATAATGTGGTCGATTTATTTCCAAATTCAATCTTTTAGATGTTTTTTTCTTGGCTTGTTACCAAGCCAATGCTTGTTTTGAAATTGGATCAGGTGTACACATAATATGATTGCATTATGTATACTTTTGAAATTTTTTAACATTGTCCACATTTTTGTACAACATCTTGGTTCATCATGTCAGCAACCCAAGGGATTAGTGGATGCGATTTTGGTAATATAGTTACAAGATTAGAAGGAATAGAGATATGGTTGATAGGATAGAAGAAGAGGAAGGAAGTACACATCATTTCTATTATTTTGCAAGGAATAATACAAAAGGTCATTTGTCTTTCCCTTGAAGTTTTTTGGATAGTGGGTCCAACTATCTTCTAGAAATCCTAATAGGGTTGGCACAACTCCTAACAAGGTTGGAATCTTCTAATAAGGATTCAAAGTCTCCTAATAGGGACTCATATGTACTAAATGTATTCATAGACTCCTAATAGGGTGCATCCTATAACAAGGAATATTTATATTAGTACATCATCTTGTGGGTACCATCCCCATTGGGGTTTTCCCTTTGATCAAGGGTTTCCCTAGTTAACATATCTAGTGTTATAGTGTATGGGTATCTTGTCATGGTTTTTAGTTATATTCCTCATATGGATAAAGTTTAATAAGGTTGCTAATTATGATATTAGTTGGATAACTAATTCACCCCCTCCCCCCCTCTCAGTTATATTGGTAGACTATATATTCCAATAATTGGTATCAAAGAATCAAGTCCTTGAAGGATATGATTAACAACTTTGGGAGATCAATGGTGAATCTTTCTAGAAAGGATAGTCCTAGATTTAATGCAGCCAACTATGAGAATTGGGAGGATAAGATGAAGGCTCATTAGTTGTGCATGGGTTAGGGTTATTGGATCTTGACAAGGAGTGAGATGACAATTGTGGAAGAAGAACAACATGATCTATGCATTGAAGTAGAAAGAGATCTATTCATGTGCAACATGAGAGCTAGAGAAGCTCTATTATTAGCTCTTCTAGAGAATGAATACAATTAGGTAAAGTCACTTCAAACATCTCCTAAAATTTGGAAAGCATTGGAACATGATTTTGAAGGTGATACACATTCAAAATGAATGAGATTGCAAAATTGGATATGTGCATTTCAAGATGCTAAGATGATGGAAGATGAATATGAAAGAAGCTATATTTTTAGAATATCATAAATTATTGTAGGAATTTGGTCTCCCGATGGAACCAAGGAAGAAGATTAATTAATATGTAGGATCTTGAAAAGTTTGATGCCACGAATCAAGCAAGTTGCTTAGATGATTTAGGTAGTAATTCCAAGCACTATAGATTTCACAAATGAAACATTTCTTGGAAGATTAGAATCTATAAAAGTAGATCTAAGATAGTTTATAGGTCTAGCTAGAGTCAAAAAAAGTTTTAGTTCCTTGAACATTCAACCTAATTTGACAAGGAGTGCATGCAGATGTGGAGATTTTTATCATAGCAACACATCTGATGAAGACAAGAAGATTGAGGAAGGAATGACCCTTCTTGTGAGAAGAGAAAAGATGGAAATAAAATCTTTAAATGTGAGACTTGTGATGAATTTGGTCATTATGCATCTAAATTTCCTAAAAGAGAGAAACAATATAAGGGAAATTTTATGCCTAGAAGAGATAGAAATTTTTTGTATGCAAATGAAGATGAAGGATCAAATCAGAAAGTTCAAAGTGAAAGTGATGATGAATTGTGATTTTTAGCTATCAAGGAAGATGATCTTGATAGAAAAATTAGAGAAGAAAGAATTGTAGTTTCCAAAGAGGAAAATAAATCTAATTGGATAATTTATAGTGGTTGTTCAGATCACATGACTGGTGATATGAATAAGTTTGTTAAGTTCAAGAATCATGATGCAAATATTGTTAGAGTTGGTAAAAATGAAACATGTCATATAAAAGGAATTGGATCCATTACTCTTGATGGTAAAACTAACACTGATGATGTTTATTTTGTTTATTGATTGAAGCATAACTTGTTGAGTGTTAGACAATTGGTGGACAAGGTTTATCAATGACAATTCATTGAAAAGAATTGCATTATTAAAGATAGAGATAGTAAGTTGATTGGAATGTGAACAAGATCTAGAGGTATTGTATTTTAGTTAAAGACTGACATGACATTTTTGGTAGCTACCATGGAAAATAGTTGGTTATGACATAGAAGATTTTGTCACATAAACTTTGATAATATTGTAAAGGTTAATAGTAAATTTGTAGCTAGAGACATTCCTAAGATTACAAAGCCTATTAATGTTATTTGCAAAGAATATATTTTAGCTAAATAGAAGAAAGTATCATTTTCTAGCAAGAAATTCACTACCATAGAGAGGTTGGAGATCATTCACACAAATCTGAGTGGTCCCTCTAGAAAAAGATGATTTTATGGTGAAAGATACTTTATGATTTTCATTGATGATTTTTCTAGAATGATATGGGTAGCATTTATTAAAGAGAAATCTGAAGCTTTTGAGAAGTTTAAGATATTTAAGAATAGAGTTCATAATAAATGTGGTGTTAATATAAAGTGTTTGAGATCAAATAGAAGAGAGTTCACCTCGAGAGTGTTTAACACATTTTGTGAAGAGAATGGAATTGAAAGACATTTAACTTCTCATAGAACACTTGAGAAGAATGGATTGTTGAAATAAGAAATGAGTCAGTAGCAGAGGTAGCAAGAGTGATGTTGTCTAAGAATGATGTTTCTAAGACACTTTGGAGAGAAGCAGTCAATAATAGTAGTGTACACTCTAACCAAAGTACAAATCAGAAAAGGTATGACCAAGAAACTTTATGAAGTATGGTTTGGTCATTCACCAGTTAAGTGTTTCAAAATATTTGGGAGAAAATGTTATATTAAGCGAGATGATGACATTGGTAAGTTTGATTCAAGTAGTGATGAAGGTATGTTTGTTGGCTGTTTCTTGAAAAAAAAGGCATACATATGTTTTAACTATAGAACTAAGACAAAAGTTGAATATAAAAATATGAGAATTGATAAAAATTTTGGAACTAAGGAAAAGATGATAGATTATAATTCAGATGAAGAAGAAGATAATTCTAGAATTGTTAGACAAAAAGTATAAGTTTTCTTTGAGAATAATAATGATCTACAGAATGATGTGTTAAATGTTGAGAAAAGAGGAGAAAAAATATTTGAACCTAGATATGAGATAAGAGTTGAGATGTCAATTCCCACTCCTAACAAGAATTTGACAAGGAATCACCCTCTTGAGTAGATAATTAGAAGCAAAGAGAAAGGTGTGATGACAAGAATAAGAGTAAATGAGGAGATATGTTTGATATCTCAAGTTGAACCTAAGAGCATAGATTAAGCGTGTAAAGATGATCATTGGATTCAAGATATGAAGGAAGAATTAGATCAGATTATGAAAAATGATACATAGGAATTAGTTCCTAGACCGAAAGACAAGAATGTGATAGAAACCAAATGGGTATCCAGGAACAAGATGAATGTGCATGATGAAGTTGTGAGGAACAAGGTTAGACTTGTATGCAAGGGATATTCACATCAATAATGCATAGACTATGAGGAGACACATGCACCTATAGCCAGAATGGAAGTAGTAAGGATGTTATTGGCTTATGTAGCAAGTAAGAAGTTCAAGATTTATCAGATGGATGTTAAATCATCCTTCCTGAATGTAGAACTTGAAGAAGAGGTATATATTGAGAAAGCTAAAGGTTTTCCTTTGTTAGAATAAAAATACATGGTATGTAGACTAAAAAAAGACCTATATGATCTAAAGCAAGCACCTAGAACTTGGTTTGCAAGTTTGGATAGTTATTTGGAAAAGCTTGGATTTTCTAAAAGTATAATAGATCTAATAACTTGTATTTGAAATAAGTTGAGAATGGTTTGCTAATAATAGTAATATTTTTTGATGACATCATTTTTGGAGGTAATGATGAAGAAAGTGATAAGTTTTCCAAAGAAATGAAGAATGAGTTTGAAATGAGCATGACAAAAGAAATGAAGTTTTTCCTAGGATTGTAGATTGTGTAGAATAGTGATGTCATTTTTATTTCACACGCTAAGTAATTGAAAGAATTTTTGAAAAGGTTTGGTTTAGAAACTTGTAAACCTATTGGTACACCTATGATAACTGGTCACAAGTTATCTAGCAAAGATGAGACATTTGTTGTAGAGTAGCAAAAGTATAGATCCATGATTGGAGGTTTGCAATATCTGACTCACACTATACTAGATATAAAAAATGTAGTTGGTATTATAACTAGATTTCAACCTAACCTTAAGGAGTATCATTTTGTAATAGTAAAGAGAGTATTCAAATATTTGAAAGGAACACCTGACTATGGAATTTGGTGTGATAGATCAAGTGATTTCCTTTTAACTGCATATAGTGATGTGGATTGGGTAAGCAACATGAATGAAAGAAGGAGCACCAGTGGTGGTGTAATGCCCCACCCGGAGATCCTTGGAAACAAGGATGAAATACAAGCCAAGATTTTTTTTTTTTTTTACAAGTATGAATGCACATGACAACATCATATCGGGATCACAACGATCACAACGGAAGACTTCACCACCATCCTGGCAACCAACGAATCTCAAAATGCCACTACCAAACTGACACACACAAACAAAGCCAACAACGACAATGCACATAATGAGGGCACAAGAAACAACCACTCATCAACAAACACCAAGCTGGGGTAAAATGCAAAAACCTAAAATTTGGCTAAGCCTGAAATCCTAAAGCCCTGAAAATTGGCTAAGTCTAGATTTTTGAAGCCCTGAAATTTCCTAGAATCCATAACTTATCTTCAAGAGGTTTGAAACCTATCTCAAAAGATTCATCGCATATATTAAAATATATCTTAAGTATAAGAAAACTTATACTTAAACAATATATTTTAAACCCAAGAGATAATAACAGAAACATGAAAATTGGATTTCAAGAGAAACTGATAGAATTCAAAATGCAACAACATAGGGTCGAAGAACGCCCAAAAGGGTATCCAAATAAACTCTCAAAAAATTTGGATCACAAAGAAAAGTGCCCACTGATAGCATGCGTAGGCTTTTTACAAAAATCTTATGACACTTTTTACTAAGGGAGGGAAACACTTCTCCTTAAGGTGTGCGAAACTCTTCTAGTGTCGTATGACATTTCAGGATCGTATGACACTTTATAGGATCGTACGCCACTTCTCAAGAAGGTGTGTGACACTCTTCTAGTGTCGTATGAAATTTCTCAAGAAGGTGTACGATACTTTACAGTATCGTACGAAAAGTTTGTATGGGCATGCGATACATTTTTATGTCACACAATGCTGACCAAATGTCACCAATAAAAACATGAAAACACTCCTAGAAACAAAAAGGACCAAAAAATAGAGCAAAGAACCTCTACACCAGGGAGTACCAGATCCATAAAGGCTCGAGGAATGAACACTCGAGAGCAAGAATAACATAGAAAGAAGAACATCTATCCATCTAAACTATAGCAGCAAAGAACACACTAAAATAAACATCTCAGTGAACTAAAAAACCAAACTAAGTGTGCAGTTCCTCCCATCCATCAATAGCATCATAAGACCCTCGTGTTTCCTAGCCATCCCTTGTGCATAACATCCCGAGCCATCGACTAGATCATCGGTACTTTCATAATAGGGATGTCACTACTAAAAAAATGCAATAATATAAGCATAAGGAAATCTAACATGCTAGTAGAAAAGCATAAGATAATTCTACAGTAGATAACATCATCTATCACATGCTAAATAGCAGTAAGCAATAGATATACTACTAAATCAAATAACATCATCTAATCATATGCTAAACATCATGATAAGGGAATGCATCAAGTAAACTAACATCATCTAAACATGATATCCAAGCATTCTAAAGAAAGCATAAATCATGAGAAAGCATACTCTGAAACCTGAAGTACCAATTGAAAACATCTAGCAACGGTCGCACTAGGAAAAAAGATTGTCTCTGTACATCGGTCCCTAGCAATGGTGAAGGTAGCTACGCCTCCCAACCATGTGGAACCCATAGGTCCACACCCACCATGCTGATGGAGATAAAGATCTAATAAAAAACACACAAAAACAACATCCATGGCTAACACTCATGCCAGACAGTATGATGGCTACAACCAAGAATCGAAGACAATGCAAGGAGTACATGTCCTGGTCAGACACTCAATAGGCTACTAAGTAGGGGTTGACATCATGGAGAGTCACTGGGCATCCAAAAGCCCAAGCTAGTATAGGTAGCTACTCTTCTCAATAGAAGGTGCAAAACCTAGAGTAGCAACTCTTCATGACGAAAGGTGCACAACCTAGGAAAGCTACTCTTATCAATAGAAGGCGCACAACCAACACATTTTATTATCTTGTATTTATCACCACCCAATGTTTTAATTTAATTATCACTTATATAAAACTTCTTCTACCAACCAGGGAATAATCACCAGGTTGCAGGATAGAAGTCCCTCGATATGCTACCCTACCCTACCCATGCTCATCCTATGACAAGTGCCCGTGGGCATGCATACTCCCATCCCAACCCCAATGATAATAACTTTTGGAAGTACCATGGAAGATTGAGCCTTCAAAGTCACTCGACAAATGTATGCAGATGTACTCGTGTGATGCACACCACCATCACAAAGATCATAAAACAAAGACAAGATGAGAACACAATGCAAAGAAAACACCCAACTGAAAGCAACACAGGAAGGACAGATTCTACACGAATCCCAAAGCCAATAAAACAATACATCATGAAATCACTCAACTGGCGTCAATTTGAGAGTTTGGATTCTACATGAATCCCAATGATGTAACGAGGCCAAACATCATGAACCCACTCAACTAGCCTCAATCCGAGAGTATGGATTCTACACGAATCCTAGCATTCACAAAACAAAATAAAAGGTCCAAAAGACACAATAACAATAGGTATAAAATCACTCAACTGAACACAATGTCAGGAGTACGGATGCAACATGCATCCCAATGCAACATAAAAGTGCAGAAGTAGTCTGACTGATATCCAAACGGATCATCCAAGTCCACGACCCACATTGTGCCAAGAAAACCCAAAAAAATAGGGCGGCATGTAAAACAAGGTAAAACCCCAAATTTTAGAAAAATTCCAAAATTAAAACCCATTTGACCTTTGGGTTCAAAAACCCCAAAAATTCAAAAATAAATGGAATCGAACACCATATGCAAAAATGGCCAGCATAACGGCATAAAATCTCAAACCCTCATCCCAAAAAATAGGGAAATGTTCATACCCGCCCAACTGGGTAGAACTAGCATACAAAAATGGAGGGGAACACTAGTTCTTAGCCTCCAAACAAACTACAACCAAAAAAAGAGGTAGAAACAGAGCAGAAACAATAAAATAGGAAAGCCCTACCTTACAGCCAAAAGGGAAAAATGGGAATTTGAACCATAAAATAAATATCTCGCAGAAGTAGCTAAAAATCATGGCAATCCAAGGTTTCCCCGACGATCCCACGCCTATAGCTCCAACAACGAACAAAACAGTCAATCCTCATGAAGAGAATTTTGGGTTTTACTCTCCAAATTTCCAATTTGAAAGTGAGAAGTGAGAAATTAAATTCCTCTTTGGATACTTATTCACTTTTCGAGTGAATAATCGATTAGGGCAAATAACCAGCCAACCTAGTTAAACCTCGAATCGACCCAAATGAAAATAGGCTATTCCTATAAATAGGAATTCATATTTGGCAAAGCTGCCAAAAATTAAAATAAATCAATTAAAAAGCTCAAAAACCCAAAAACACATAAATCTCCTTAATAACTTTCGGGAAAATGCGAACCTCTAAATGCACAGACACGCTTACTAGTCTAATCACATAATGAAAATGAGTTCGGATTTAACAATCAGCAAAAAGTTTAATTTAAACACTTAATTAAGGATACGTTGACCATACTATGACGACATTGGTAAAATATGAAAGGATGAATCACTAACTCTATGTGCCACTACCAGGGATATAAATCCTGCACACTAAACAACACGATCAAGTGCAATTGCATATAATAACATAGCCGAAGAAATAAATGCATTAAATCACCTAATTTAACCAGTTATTTAATCATATTAAAAATAATCTATTTACATCACTTACGTTTGCATAAAGCATAACAACATAGGAATGAAGTAAATAACCATAGAATTAAATCCATCACCTAAGTATGTCCAAATACTAGATAACCAGATATCATCATAAAACACACTTTCATCTCAAAATGACATCATCATGCAAAATGATTAACTAAACAACATAGTAGTCTAATATCTATGATACTGGGATCAAAGTATAACATCTGACCCTCAAGTCATCTCAAATGTAAACATAACATGAGTAACAATTATCTCTCTAATCTAAAATATAACAACGTAATGTCCATAGCACATAACCAAATAATCTCACATGAACAATCCATTTAATTACTTACGCATTTAATATTGATTGATTACTCTGCATTTAAAAGACACTTAAAACACATAAGAAAACATAGTCATAAACATGACTAACGACTACTATCGGAACCTAGTCCAGTGTAGCATGGTAATAGAACATAGTGCAATCTCTACACACATCTTAGGGTAATCATGGAACAACCTCATGATACCACATCGATCCTGGTAACCACTGGTACAAACCTTAGTGAAACAAAAATCACGTCATAATCTGAAAGATTAGCCAAAAACATAATCAAAGCAACTGATAAAGAAACATAAATGCAAACACCTTAATGGTGTAGACCACTTAGGGTCACAATCATGATTCCCATCACAAAAAAAGATTAGCAAGGTTTCATCCATCAGGATGACTTATAGAAGTCAAATTGGAGAGGCACTACATCATCCCCCCCAAAGACTAGGCTTACTCTTGGAAGCTTGCTATCCAAAAATAGAAACCAAAACACACAAAAACCAAAATCAAAAGCGAGCAATAGGGATGACTCAAGAAACTCTCCACAAGTCAAACTAAATCACTCCCACATCCTCAACCCATCACATTAACCCCCAAATAGGTTAACCACGAGAGAATGGGTGTCACATAGACACAAGGTCCTCTAACAAGGAACCTTCTATGCACTAGGAAGAACCCATCTAGCCATAGAGTCAACAAAACAAGGTAAGGAAAAACCCTTTCTACCCTGTCAACAGGTGCCCAACTACAACATGCTCCAACTACAAGACCACAAACAAGGTCAAAACAAGACACACTTCCAACAAGAGTTGGAATCATGGGGAAAAACCTTCCCAAATTCCCAAGAATACTATCATGTCACACATGATCATTCTGGAATCCACATAAACTCACCCTTAGGAAAAAGCGAATGAAATTTTACCAAGAAAAGGACACACTCCAAAAGACTACTCACCACCAAGCGTAGGAGCATGACGCCTCACCACGGCACAAAAGCTCAACTACCACTAGAAACTAGGGCAACACAACCCAACCAAACAAGATATCACCTTTGCACAAGGTTGCACAGACTTTTGTTAGTGGAAAAAATCATGAAATGTCTGCATACCAACTTAGGAGATGGTAACATGTGTCCAACGATACCATGTCCCTCTAGCACCATGCTAGGAAAACTACACCCAATCTACTGCTAAACTCAATCTCTAGCCTCAAGTTAATAGTTAAAGAGAAAACTTGACTGAGACAATCCATATGAAGATATAAGCTTAGGGAGAAGGATAATATAGAGTATTAGGACTGAGAGGGAGTCTCTCTCAACCTCTACACTAAACCAGCCCAAGATGTATTAGGGAACTCACGATTTCCCCAACCATCAACATACTCACAAGAGAACACTAACTGAGCTAGTGGCATAGCCATACTAGCCTACTCTCACAAGAGAAAAGGATATGGATATATGCCAAAGTCAACATCCAAAAAGGGGAATCTAGACTCATCAAAGAATTGAGTCACTCCCAAATGACAAGGAAACATCATCCTCAACCAAGGAACACTCACTAACCACACTACACCTCACAAGGGTGGTTTTGTGCAAAAGGAAACACAAAAAACCAAGCATGACCTCTAGCAAGTACCTAGTAGATTATGAAGACAAGATAACTCTTCCGTTATGAATAACATGAAGAGTTAAACTTATCCAATGGCCATAAATATGATATGTCATGATTGAATTGGCTTCTACTTGAAAAGGTACTCGAAACATCAATCAACAACTCCAGAAGCCATAACTTTCACATCTAGACTTGGATTGAATCCATTTGAAAAGCATCGAAAAGATATCGACGAGGACTACAAAATGAAGAAGCTAAGAGAGACCTAAGACCTACTATTGAGTCACCACTCAAAAAAAAACCACAAAGGCAAAAACAATAGTCTTGGCCACCAAGACAAGTGATAGACAAAACATCCAAAACCACTCAAGAACACACATGCCTAAACAACATATGACATGGAATGAAAGGTAATTTAGACATTGAAACCATCATTACTCTTCTTTCATAATTTCATTAATTAAACATAATATAAGCACTAATGCACAATGAAACTAAAAGATTTTCAAGCAAGGGTCCAAGAGTCACCATAAAACAAGTACATACCTTTCAAGAATTAACATTAAGTTTAATCACCATTTAAACCATTCAGTTACAATAACAACTTTAGATCTAACAAAGAAACACTAGCATGTTCTCCATGATATTATCCCTTAAACGTACTACCAGAGTTTCAAGATGAACATGGTAGAGTCACAACACACAACTAGGCAGTAGTAAAACACATCTAGAAAAGTCATCATGAAACATAATAAAAAAGCCCAAATGGGATAATTATCAATTCCAACAGTAAGTACCAAAAAGAGCTCACTTGATCAATAAGTCAAATGTGACAACTGTCACAAAGAGAGTGATAGATAAAATTTGATGACTACTCCAAGAGAGGAAAATACTGAAAACTAATGCTAGCCCAAAAACATGAGGAAAGTACCTCTAGCCAAATAAAATAAGGCATCAAACAAATCACATTACAAGTGATGACTGAGTACAATCACACAAGAGGGATAAATCACCACACAATGCTAAGGAATACATCATCCTAGCATCGTTAGAGAACACACTCACACACATCAAGCAGTATACCATCAGTAAACTCAAGCATATGCAAAAAACAATAATTTCCATGCAATGCAACTTTTAGATATCCATCAAATTAATACAGTTTTACATAAGCTTAAGAAGCAATCAAATTAGGGACTTAAGTCATTAACCCAAGGATATAATGTAAAAAAACTACTTAGCAAAGATTCATAATAAACACTCATTTCAATGAAAGGAACCATTTTATTAATATAATCAACAAAATAAAGAATCACAATAAGATTCATCTATATACTTGCAATTAGGAGAAAATAGGGAAACAATGCACCTAACTCCACAAGGAGAAACAAGAAGAGGCACACAAGCCAACACATGGAAACCAATCAGTAGCTCCATCAAAAAAGGGTCACACATGCAACCAATCAAACACAGTACATCGATCCCACCTACAAAGCCAGGAAGACTCACTTCCTTCTCCTCACATAGATCTAGTTGCATCTATTGGACAAGAAAGTTCATCATGAGTAGATACCAAAGCAAAAAAGATCATGAGTTCTTAGCAAGACACTCACACTCAACCAATGCAGAAACAACTACATGAGCAACATAAACAGAGAGATCCTAATGTTTGAACATGGGCTCTAATACCAGATGTAATGCCCCGCCCAGAGATCCTTGGAAACAAGGATGAAATACAAGCCAAGATTTTTTTTTTTTTTTTTACAAGTATGAATGCACATGACAACATCATATAGGGATCACAACGATCGCAACGAAAGATTTCATCACCATCCTGACAACCAACGAATCTCCAAATGCCACTACCAAACTAACACACACAAACAAAGCCAACAATGACAATGCACATGATGAGGGCACAAGAAACAACCACTCATCAACAAAATGCCAAGTTGGGGTAAAATGTAGAAACCTAAAATTTGGCTAAGCCTAAAATCTTGAAGCCCTGAAAATTGGCTAAGTCTAGATTTCTGAAGCCCTGAAATTTTCTAGAATCCATAACTTATCTCCGAGAGGTCTGAAACCTATCTCAAAAGATTCATCGCATATATTAAAATATATCTTAAGTATAAGAAAACTTATACTTAAATGATATATTTTAAACCCCAAAAGACAATAACAGAAACACGAAAATTGGATTTCAAGAGAAACTGACAGAATTAAAAATACAACAACATAGGGTCGAAGAATGCTCAAAAGGGTATCCAAATCAACTCTCAAAAAGTTTGGATCATGAAGAAAAGTGCCCATTGACGGCATGCGCAAGTTTTTTTACAAAAATTGTGTGACACTTCTCCTTAAGGCATGCGACACTCTTCCAGTGTCATACAACATTTCTTAAAAAGGTGTGCGATACTTTACAAGATTGTACGAAGCTTATCAAGAAGGCATGCAACACTCTTCCAGTGTCGTACGACATTTCTCAGGAAGGCGTGCGATACTTTACAATATCATATGACACAGTTTGTATGAGCGTGCAATACATTTTTATGTCACATAATGCTAACAAAATGTCACCCATAGAAACATGAAAAGACTCCCAGAAGCAAAAAAGACCAAAAAATAGAGCAAAGAACCTCCAGAATAGGGAGTACTAGATCCACAAAGGCTCGAGGAATGAACACTCAAGTGCAAGAATAACACAGAAAGAAGAACATCTATCCATCTAAACTACAGTAGCAAAGAACACACTGAAATAAACATCACAGTGAACTAAACAACCAAACTAAGTGCGCAGTTCCTCCCATTCATCAATAGCATCATAAGACCATCGTGGGTCCAAGCCATCCCTCGGGCATAACATCCCAAGCCATTGACCAGATCATCGGTACTGTCGTAATAGGGATGTCACTACTAAAAACATGCAACAATATATGCATAAGGAAATCTAACATGCTAGTAGAAAATTATAAGATAATCCTACAGTAGATAACATCATCTATCACATGCTAAACAGTAGTAAGCAATAGATATACTACTAAATCAAATAACATCATCTAATCATATGCTAAACATCATGATAAGGGAATGCATCAAGTAAGCTAACATCATCTAAACATGATATCCAAGCATTCCAAAGAAAGCATAAATCATGAGAAAGCATACTCCAAAACTCGAAGTACCAAGTGAAAACATCCAACAACAGTCGCACTAGGACAAAAGACCGTCTTTGTACACTGGTCCCTAGTAGTGATGAAGGTAGCTATGCCTCCTAACCATGTGGAACCCATAGGTCCACACCCACCATGCTGATGGGGATAAAGATCCAACCAAAAACACACAAAAAAAAATCCATGGCTAAGACTCACGCTAGACAGTATGATGGCTGCAACCAAGAACCTAAGACAATGCAAGGATTACGGGTCCTGGTCAGACACTCAATAGGCTACTAAGTAGGGGCTGACATCATGGAGAGTCACTTGGCATCCAAAAGCCCAAGCTAGTATAAGCAGCTACTCTTCTTGATAGAAGGTGCACAATCTAGGGCAACAACTCTTCATGACGAAAGGCGCACAACCCAGGGTAGCTACTCTTCTCAACAGAAGGTGCACAACCCACACATTTTATTATCTTGTATTTATCACCACCCAATGTTTTAATTTAATTATCACTTATATAAAACTTCTTCTACCAATCGGGGAATAGTCACTAGGTTGTAGGATAGAAGCCCCTCCATATGTTACCCTACCCTACCCATGCTCATCCTATGACAAGTTCCCGTGGGAATGCATACTCCCATCCCAAGCGCAATGATCATAACTTCTGAAAGTACCACAAAAGATTGAGCCTTGCAAATCACTCCACAAATGTATGTGGATGTACTCATGTGTGGCGCACCACCATCACAAAGATCATAACACAAGGACAAGATGAGAACACAATGCAAAGAAAACACCCAACTGAAAGCAACACGGGAAGGATAGATTCTACATGAATCCCAAAGCCAATACAACCATACATCATGAAATCCCTAAATTGGCCTCAATCTGAGAGTTTGGATTCTACATGAATTCCAATGATGTAACGAGACCAAACATCATGAACCCACTCAACCAGCCTCAATCTGAGAGTATGGATTCTACATGAATCCTAGCATTCACAATACAAAAGCAAAGGTCCAAAAAACACAATAACAACAGGTATAAAATCACTCAACCGAACACAATGTCAGGAGTACAGATGTAACATGCATCCCAATGCAACATAAAAGTGCAGAAGTGGTCTAACTGATATCCAAATGGATCAGCCAAGTCCACGACCCACATTATGCCAAGATAAGTTGAGAAAATAGGGCAGCACGCAAAATGAGGTAAAAATCCCAAATTTTAGACAAATTCCAAAATTAAAACCCATTTGACCTTTGGGTTCAAAAACCGCAAAAATCTAAAAATAAATGGAATCGAACACCGTATGCAAAAATGGCCAGCATAATGGCGTAAAATCCCAAACCCTCATCCCAAAAAATAGGGAAATGTTCATACCCGCCCAACTGGGTAGAACTAGTGTACAAAAACGGAGGAGAACACTAGTTCTCAGCCTCCAAACAAATGGCTACCAAAAACAGAAGCAGAAATGAAGTAGAAACAATAAAATAGGAAAGCTCTACCTCACAGCCAAAAGGGCAAAATAGGAATTTGAACCATAAAATAAATATCCCATAGAAGTAGCTAAAAATCACAGCAATCCAAGGTTTCCCTGAGCTAGATCCAACGAGCCCAACTTCGCGACAATCCCATGCCTGTAGCTCCCACAATGAACAAAATAGTTAATCCTCATGAAGAGGATTTTGGGTTTTACTCTCCAACTTTCCAATTTGAAAGTGAGAAGTGAAAAATTAAATTCCTCTTTGGATACTTATTCACTTTTCGAGTGAATAATTGATTAGGGCAAATAACCAGCAAACCTAGTTAAACCCTGAATCGACCCAAATGAAAATAGGTTATTCCTATAAATAGGAATTCATCTATGGAAAAGCTACCAAAAATTAAAATAAATCAATTAAAAAGCCTGAAAACCCAAAAACACATAAATCTCCTTAATAACTTTCGCAATTATGCGAACCTCTAAATGCACATACATGCTTACTGGTCTAATCACATAATGCAAATGAGTTTGGATTTAACAATCACCGAAAGGTTTAATTTAAACACTTAATTAAGGATATGTTGACCATACTAGGATGACATTGGTAAAATATGAAAGGATGAATCACTAACTCCATGTGCCACTGCCAGGGATATAAATCCTGCACACTAAACAACATGATAAAGTGCAATTGCATATAATAACATAGCCAAAGCAATAAATGCATTAAATCACCTAATTTAACCATTTATTTAATTATATTAAAAATAATCTATTTACATCACTTATGTTCGCATAGAGCATAACAACGTAGGAATGAAGTAAATAACCATAGCATTAAATCCATCACCTAACATAATCAGAGGTATGTCCAAAAACCAGATAACTAGATATCCTCATAAAACACACTGTCATCTCAAAATGACATCATCATGCAATATGATTAACTAAACAACATAGTAGTCTAATATCTATGATACTGGGATCAAAGTGTAACATCTGACCCTCACGTCATCTCAAATGTAAACATAACATGAGTAACAATTATCTCTCTAATCTGAAATATAACAAGGTAATGGCCACAACACATAACCAAATAATCTCACATGAACAATCCATTTAATTACTTACACATTTAATAATGATTGATTACTCTGCATTAAAAAGGCACTTAAAACACATAAGCAAACATAGTCATAAACATGAATAACCACTACTACAGGAACCTAGTCCAGTGTAACATGGTAATAGAACATGTGCAATTTCTACACACATCTCAGGGTAATCACGGAACAACATCATGATACCACATCGATCCTGGTAACCACTGGCACAAACCTTAGTGAACCAAAAATCACATCATAATCTCAAAGATCAGTCAAAAGCATAATCAAAGCAACTGATAAAGAAACATAAATCCAAACACCTCAATGGTGTAGACCACTTAGGGTCACAATAATGATTCCCATCACAACAAAAGATCAACAAGGTTGCATCCATCAGGATGACTTACAAAAGTCAAATGGGAGAGGCACTACAGGTGGAACATTTTTTCTTGGAGGAATATTGGTTTATTGGATAAGCAAAAGGAAAGATTGTATTTCTTAGAATATAGTTGTAGAAGAGAAAATTGAAACAACAAATAACTATAATCAAGTTATGTGGATGAAGAAGATATTAAAGGATACCAAAATTGATTTTGAAGAACTTGTTATTATTTTTTGTGATAACACAAGTATAGTGAGTATGTCTATGAATCCTATATTACATTCTAAGACTAATCATATATCTATTAAGTATCATGTACTAAGAGAGAAAGTAGTAGAAAAGGATATCAGATTGGAGTTTGTGAGTACTAAAGATCACATTACAAATATCTTTATGATGCCTTTTCCTAAAGATACATTTAAGTACTTGAGAGGTATGCTTGGGGATATGCCCCTACTTACTTTTGAGTAGATGATGTAGAGAGTGCATTAGTTTAGTGGTATAGAGCGCTATTATTAGACTAGACTAAATGTTGATGCATCTCATATGGGGTAGTATTTGTGATGAATGGATTTATTGAGGACTCTTCGTATTTGGTTTTGAAAAGTGTCTTTGGACACTTGAGCTGGTTGAAGACTTGGAGAAGCTTATTAGCAATTGATATGTCAAAATTGGCATGTTGGAACATTGAGGCCTTTGACATTGATGTCAATGGCTGAGAGACTATGCATGAAAAAAATATCCTAAGAAATGGGGAAGAAGAAATGTATAAATGAGGGAGAGATATCTTTTTAGGAAAATTTAGAAAGATTCATGTAAGGAAAAAATAATATGCACTTGATGTATTGTAAATTATTGTGTTGAGAAATTTTAGAGTGGACAACTAATGCTAGTTAGCAATAGCAACATAACACTACTGGTAAGTAGATTCTTCTTTCTCTCTCTCATTTTTCATGTGTTTATTTCACTTGAACTATAATTTCTTAGGGGGAATTTTGTAATATTGGATCTATTTTATGTAGGAGGCAATGAGGAGATTCCTAGGTGTACCCACATTAAATGTATGGGAATACTAAAGAATTGTGATCAATCACTCATGAGAAATGAAGATGGTCTTCCCTTGAGAGTATCCCAACTTGAAAGTACTTTAAAGATTTATCCTTTCTTTTATTATACAATCTTATACTCATAATCAAATGTACTAACCAGCCATGTAGTCCCTTGCAATAACTACTAATCCCATTATTATTTTTCAAGGAATAATTTCTTTTATGAAAAATGAATGAACCCACTATCCAAATGATCTATGTATTATTCCTTGTAGAATAATAGAATGGTAATGTATTTCTCCTTCCACTCTCTCTATCCTATCAATTGGACCTTTGCTTCTAATTTTGTAACTAGATCACAAATCTTGTATCCAATAATCCCTTGGATCACTTAGACACATTCAATAAGAACTCTACTCCTTTTCACACCTCACACTTTATACCACAACAATAGATACTTGCAAACAAGGAAAAACATCTTTCCTTTATACCATATCTTCATAATAATTCCTTGAGTTGGCCTTGAGACTTTCCTAATTAATTATAATAATATAATTAAATAATTACAATTATAATAGTATTGTTGGATCATAGTTTGTACAAAACTTCACACATGTGATACTATTAGAATATATAGTCCACTAATATAACTGGTAGGTGCGGGGGTGGTAAATCAATTATCCAACTATTATCACATTTATCAACCTTTAAAAAACTTAACCATATGACTAATATAAACTAAAACAATCAAGATACTCATACACAATAACACCATATATGTTAACAATGGAAACCCTTGATTCGAGGGAAAACCCTATTGAGGATGGTACCCACAAGATGATGTATTAATATAAATATTCTATGTTAGATGATGGACCCTATTAGGAGTCTATTAATACATTCAGTACATATGAGTTCCTATTAGGAGACTTTGAATCCCTGTTAAGAGATTCCAACCTTGTTAGGAGTTCTGCAAACCTTATTAGGATTTGTGGAAGATAGCTAGACCCACTGCCCAAACAGCTCTCAAGTGACCCATGCTCTTGTCACCACTCTACCAAGCTTTCAAATCCAGCCACCAAGCTATCAAAACCCATCGACTCCATTTCCAAGCTTTCAATTCCCACGACCTCCACCACCAACTAATCCATTACCTCCTATTACCAACTATTTTTCTATGCCACTTCTAGGAGGAAATCCACCACCACCAACCACCAATTAATTGGCCTCTTTTATCATCCAGATACCTTCCCAAATGGGGGCACAACCCACATATATTGGTCAAACTCCTCAAATCCAAAGTCAAGCTCCAAAAGCTCCTCGATCCTTTCCCCAAGCTTCACAACCATCTTATACCTTACCTCCACAAAGTAATCCATTTATCCCACAGCCAGCTTATGTTCCTCAATCCCAACCTCAAATCCAATATCAGCAGCAAGCCTCACAACACATGCAACAATATGTGCCACCTCCACCTTAGCAACCCATCATCCACCATTCAGTTGCCCAAGCCATGTATAATCCCTACCAGCCCATACCTCAAAGCCATCCATATTCCATTTCCGCATCTAGCACATACCTACCTCAGGGGACTCCTACATTGGGGGCACCCCAGCCATCACCCATTAATTTAGAATGGGAAGCCATGAAGATAGATTTGAAGAACATCTAGGAGGGAAATGATCCAAAAACCTTCAAATTTGAGAATTTGTGTCCTTACCCATTTGACTGAGCCATTACCATGACACCATTTCCCAAACATTTTGAGACACCCAAATTTGACAAATTTAGAGGAAAAGGAGACCCTGCCACACATATCAAAGAATTTTACATGCACTGCCAAGAAGTGGCATACGATGATGTCTTCCTCTTGCATCTCTTTCCCAAAAGCTTGGTTAGACCAGCTCTTGAATGGTTTATACAATACCATATGGCACAATTAAAAACTTTGCTAAATTGTTAGAGGCATTTTAGCCCAATATGCCCATCTTGTTGAAACAGAGCTATCAGTAGTTGATCTTGTCCACACTAAGAAAAAAGGTGGAGAAAACCTTCTCGAATATCTGCAAAGATGGCAAACCCTTACCACCCAAATATCTTGCACCTTACCAAAGTTCCATTTGGTGAAAATGTTTATTGATAATGCCCATCCAAGCTTGGCTCACCACATGACCATGAACTGTTTGTAGACCTACAAAGATATCAAAGAGGAAGGAATGATCCTTGAGCAAGGGCTCATTAAAGATGGTGTGGTCAAGATTTACAAAGAGGCCAACCAAAATCAAACACATTCCAATGAAAAGTCTAGGTATTGGAACAAAAACAAGCATGTTGCAACAGATGGCGTCACTGACACTAGACATGTGAATATTGTTGGTCTTTCTCAAAACCAATCCAACCCATCATATCAACCAAATAATCAACAAGCTATCAACTACCAACAGCAAAATAACCAAAGCTATCAAAACCACAATCCAAGATCCAACTTCCAAGGGTCTAGTAATCAAGCTAATGCCATCAATGTAGTTGCAAGACAAAAGCCTAGATTCCAACCTGCACCTAGAAAATATACACCCCTTGGTGAGCCATTGGATGTCATTTTTGAGAAATTAGTCAAGGAAAACCTCATCAAATTTCCTCCTACCCAACAAATTGACCCAAGCCAATCCAAAGTTGCATGGTACAAAGATAATGAGTACTACAAATTTCATAGGGTAAAAGGTCACACTACCCTCAAATGCATGAAACTGAAAGATTATGTGTAGGACCTCATTGATCGAAAAGAAATCACCGTTGGTGCCCAAACCTCTCCCAATGCAGGCTTACAGATCTATCAAAATGCTTTTCCTCCTCACAACAACCAAAATCTTGGAAAAGCACCTATCCAAAACAACAACAACAACACCAACAACCGCTAGCCAAACCAACAGTATGGGAAGAACAATGACCACACGTCATCCTACATAGAATATGGTAGCCTCATCGGTTGTATATCTGAAAAAGAGCCTTTTGTCAATGTTATCAATATCCAAGGCCCAAACAATGAGTGTGCAGTCACCACTAGAAGAGCACAATTTAACATCGTAGGTCCACCAGTGTCACCAGCACCATCAGCTCCATCAAAAAGCTAGTACAATATCTTGGAACACCTTGGGAACATGCTAGCCCAAATCTCCATTTTAGACCTTCTCTGCACCAGTCCTGTGTACAAGAACATCCTTGACAGTGCTCTCATAGAATCCCATGTCCCTTCAGATATTAATGGTACTAATTTTTGTAATCTCGTTGGACACCTATCTTCCTCATGTGCTCTATCATTCAAACCCACTGACATACTCGTGGTCAAGCCAGATCACACCCTTTCACTTTGCATAGCCATTATGGTATCTAATTTTTCCGTAAAAAGAGTAATGATAGATAATGGATCAGCCTTGAATATTTGCACCTAAAATTCATAAAACAAGCTAGGTATACTGAGGCAGATATCATCAATGAAGTTATCACCATCAAAGCTTATGACAACTTGGAAAGAACCATAAAAGGAACTATTTTGCTTCCAATCAAGGTTGGGCCAATCATCCAAGAAACACTCTGCCATGTTATTTATCTAAACCTACCATTTAACATCCTCCTCAGTTGCCCATGGATTCATTCCATGAAAGTAGTTCCATCTACTTATCATCAGTGTGTCAAATTTCTACATCAGGGCACTGAGGTAACCATCCATGCTGATCCAGAACCCTTTGCTTATTGCAATGCGGTTGAAGCCTCATATAAAACCCATTGCCCTAGAATTGATATCGGCACAGCCATCACTAGCTCATCCCACACTTGTAATGACCCAAAAACCATCCTCGCCTCCACCTTATCTACCGTAAAGATCAATAGCAAAGGCTGTGGAGAGTATAGTCTGTTAGATGCATTTGCTATTGGGGCACTCCCACTTGATCCACACGCCCATGGATGACTAACATATCACAAAGCTAAGGAGATTCCACCTCCTTGATACAAATAGTTTGGCCCAAAAACCTTTGTATCCTCGAAAATACCTCTTCATAAGGAGCTCACTCCAGATATCAACAATTGGTTACATAAGGATGCACCTCCAAGAAATCAAGCACACCTTGATCACTTCAGCCAAAAGTATCCCCTAGAGCATAAGCTCATCACTAACAAATGGAACTATCAAGGTGGTGGTCTAGGACTAGAAGAAAGAGGCATGCAGTGCCCCATTGATGCACACAAGTGGGAATCGAAGTCAAGTCTTGGCTTTGGCATACCCACAACTGGGGGCACCAATACAGATGGTCACACTTTTTCAAACATTCACTGCAACCTTCTCAAAATCGAAGACATTCCTAAGGAAGTTGAAAAGAGAGCCTACGACGATATCCTAGACCAAATCTTCCTTGAAGACTTTGTTCTCCAAGAACTATCCATCCATTTCATTGACCTACCACTTGCCCATCCACAACTCATAGATTGGGACCAACCAAGCATCATACACATTGATGAGTTCACATCAGAGGAAGCACTTCTAAGATTCATGGGAGCTAAAACACCTCACAAGAAAAAAAAGCCAGATTTTGCCTATATCTATAAGCTAGATCCCAAGGGGTATTTTGGAGAAAATCCCCAACCTAGTTTCGATACACCCAAAATTGAAACTAAGGTGAATCCGAGACTAGCTAAGGCAGCGAAGAGAATCCCTTAGCAAGAAAATCTAGAGTCACAAGAAGAACATAAGGATTTAGCATTGCCTCCTCAAGATAATCGACCAGAGGTGTCTTCTATTCTAATTGAGGATACTAGAGAAGTCAACATCGATTCATTAGAGATCCCTAGACTTGTTCACATTGCTGCATCCCTATCATAAGACCAAGCTAACATCCTCTTTGAGGTCTTAAGAGAGAACATTGGCCAGTTTGCATGGTCATATCAGGACCTGCCAGGACTTGATCCAAAGCTTTTAGTTCATCATCTTGTAGTCGATCCAAAGATCAAGCCTGTCAGACAAAAGCTTAGAAAAATGCACCCCAAGGTGGCATTACTGGTCAAAGCTAAATTAGAAAGAATGTTAGCTGCTAAGGTTATTCGACCTATCGACTACTTAGAGTGGATCTCCAACATGGTCCCCGTCACTAAACCTTCTGGTGACATCAAAATTTGCATTGATTTTAGAGATCTGAACAAAGCTTGTCCAAAAAATGATTTTCCCTTGCCCAACATAGATATGATTGTAGATCTTATAGCTGGACATGAAATTTTTTCCCTCATGGATGGATTTTCTAGGTATAATCAAATCAAGATTACAGAAGAGGATCAGCATAAGACAACATTCACTACCCCTTGGGGAACCTTTTGTTACAACATGATGCCTTTTGGCCTAAAGAATGCTGGGGCTACCTATGAAAGAGCTATGACATCCATTTTCCATGATCTTATCCATAGCATTTTGGAGGATTATGTGGATGATATCTTGGTCAAATCTCATACCTTCATGGATCATCTTGCTAACCTAGAGAAAGTCTTTGATAGGTTAGCCAAATATCATCTCATGCTAAATCCCAAGAAGTGTGTCTTTGGGTCACATTTGGCAAGCTTCTAGGCTTTATAGTTTGTAAATGATGTATAGAGATCAACCCCAAGAAGGTCAAGGCTATCTTAGACATGCCTCCTCCCCAGACACTATGATAGCTTTGCTCTCTTTAGGGAAAACTTCAATCCATCTGGTGCTTCATCTCTCAGCTTGCAGATAAGTGTACGCCATTTATACATTTACTGAAGAAGGATGAAAACTTCAAGTGGGATCCTTTATGTCAACGCAGCTTCAATCACCTAAAGCAGTATCTTGCCAATCCCCCTATCTTGGTTCCACTAATTCCTGGTCGTCCCTTGATCTTGTACATATCAACAACACCTACTGCTCTAGGGGCACTTCTAGCATAGCTTGATGACTATGGTAGAGAAAGAACCATCTAATACATCAGTAGAACCCTAGTTGGTTATGAACTCAATTATACTCCTATGGAAAAATCTTGTTTGGCAGTATTTTTCTCAACTCAAAAGCTTCGCCACTACATGCTAAGTCATACCATCCAACTAGTCTCCAAGATTGACCCTCTCAAATATATGCTCTCCAGAATTGCACTTATAGGCTGTTTGGCCAAATGGGTTATGCTCCTTAGCGAATTTGACATCCAGTATGTGGATAGAAAGGCAATCAAAGGGAAAGCTATAACAGATCACCTAGTTGATGTGCCTCTAGTAGATACATATCCTTTGATCATAGAATTTCTAGATGAGCATATCTGTCTAATTGAAGAACAACCCCCATGGAAACTCTATTTTGATGGCTCATACACATCTCATGGATCAAGGGTAGGAATATTTTTGGTCACACCTCAAGGAGATTACATTCCAAAAGCCTTCAAGCTACGATTCCCTAGCACCAACAATATAGCTGAATATGAGGCTCTCATAGCAGGATTAAAGATAGTTGTAGAATGGAACATCATTGAGTTACAAATCTTTGGCGATTCTTAGCTCATCATCAAGCAAGCCCTAAATGAATATCAAACCAAAGATGAAAAGATATTACCCTACAAAGAGCTAGTTGATCAGCTAACCCAACATTTTACAAAGCTTAAATTTACACAAGTGCCTCGAATACAAAACAAAGCAATAGATGCGATGGCTACTATCAACTCACTTGTGGAAATTCCCCAAGTAGCTACACAGTATGATTTTTTAGTCGAGCAGCTCCTCACACCTGCCTATGTGAATGAGGATTCAAACCATGTTTGCATCTTGGTTGGTTCCCAATCCCCTTGGTACCATGAGATTTATGCTTACCTTAACGATGATATCATATTCCCTCACCTCACACGTACCCAATGCTAGAACCTCATCCAAAAATCATCCCACTATGTTATCATAGCCAATACCCTATATCGTCGAGGTTATTACAATACTCTCTCTCAATGTTTAGATGAAAATGAGGCCATGATGGTGTTAAAAGAAGTACACTCTGGACTTTGCAGTGCCCACACGAGTGCTATTGTCCTAGAGTGACAAATCCTTAGAGCAGGCTACTATTGACCTACCCTTGAAGAAGATTCTTGTGACTTTGTCAGAAAGTATCTCCCATGTTAGTAGCATGCAAATCTTTTGCATGCTCTAGCATAAGATCTACAGCCTATTGCACCACCTTGGCCTTTCGCTTGTTGGGGCCTTGATCTAGTTGGAACTATCACACCTCTCTCATCAGATGGACATAAGTGGATAATAACAGCTACAGACTATTTCACTAAATGGGTGGAAGCAGTCCCCCTAGTCTCAGCTACAGGAGTTCAGGTCTCCAAGTTCATCTTGTACCACATTGTTTGCCGCTTCGGCATCCCATCCACCATCTTCACTGATCATGGAGGTAACTTTGAAAATCTCAACATGGAAGAATTGTGTACTTCCCTCCACATCCATCACCACTTTTCTATCCCATATTTCCCACAAGGTAATGGCCAGGCAGAGGCAACTAACAAAACCCTCCTCAAAATCCTAAAGAAAGTTGTCAATGATTCTGGCCATGATTGGCACCTACAAATAAATCTAGCCCTATGGGCCTATCAAACTTCCTTCTGTACATCCACAGGCACAACTCCATACTCCCTAGTCTATGGTTCTGAAGTAGTACTACCCATCGAGGTTGAACTTCCCTCCTTGTGCATATCTTTGCAAGGGAAAATATCAGATGAAGAATACAGAGTAGCTCGGCTCACCTAGCTAGATCTGTTAGACGAGAAGAGACAACAAGCCTATGATCATCTCATAGTCTATCAAACTCATCTCAAAAGGAATTTCAATAAGAAGGTGCTTCCATGACACTTTCAGCTGGGTGACATGGTCCTCAAAGAAAATATGAAAGTCCAAGCAGATTGAGAAAAGAAAGGTAAGTTTGAACCTACCTGGCTTGGTCCTTATGTTGTCACTGCCTCCTTTGGCTCTGGAGCCTATTAGCTATCTACACTAGAAGGATAACTCTTGAACGATCCTACTAACATATGCTTGAAGATCCTTGGTATACCCAGCTTTTGAAAAATACAAAAAAATAGTAAAGAGAAATAAGCATCGAATGGTGAAAACTTAGCAATTCAAGTGCCTTGGATAGGTACCTTGGTGAAAACTTGGTAATTTAGGCACCTTGTGTACTAAGACTAATCCATTATCTATCACTATCCTATCCCTCATCCATTCACCCACCATCCCATAAAACACTTGCTTGTTCCTTTGGTGTTCCAACCAAATATCCAAAATCTGATGAAGCTTGTAAATCTTGTATAGCTTGTAAATCTTGTCCCTTAACTTGTAAATCTTGTACCTCATCTTGTAAATCTTGTACCCCAGCTTGTAAATAAACTTTTATCATCCCTTTTATCATAGCTTGTATATCCAAATCTTGTCCAAAGCTTGTACCATATTCTAGATTGTATTATATGCCAAATCTTGTATCCTAGCTTTTATCCTATCACATTCACATAAAGAATCCCATTTTCACTTAAGCTTTTCGCATACCATCTACCTATCTACCTATCAACTATTATAGACATCCCACCCTTCACAAACATTTCCATCTCACAAAAAACCAAAACATGAATAAACCTTGTGCATTTGTAACATATCTTGGTCTGTTAGCTTGTACATCCTCTTTAGCTTAGTACTATTGTATCTATCCAGCTTTCATGTCAGTTCCTCCTTGATCAACATCTTGCATACATTGCGCAACCCTTGGTTAGCTAGATCTCCTATCACCAAAGTGTTATCCTTCTTAGTTCATCTTGCCAGATGCATCACTCATCCAAAATCCTTCAGCTTAGGTGCTCTTCGATAGATCCTTGCATGATATAGATTTCCACATGCCTGATCTTGGTTCATTAGTACCTCATCCTACCCATCTCGTTGGCAAACAATTCTCTTTTAGATTTTCTCTTTCTTTTGATTTGGAATCTTCCCTTTTGGGTCTTGAAGTATCTTTTCCAAGAAATCTCCTTGTTCCCTCCTCAAGGTTGCCACGATCTTCCATATCATGGTATACTGCAAATGGGGCAATCTGAGCGTAAGGTCTTGATTAGGTTTTTTGTTTGTTTTTCTTTTCTTCTTGTGGGTTACCCAGTGTCGATTCTACTTTGATTCTTCTGAGATTCATGTGTGATGCTGGGGCAATCCTTGTGTGTCTATTTTGAGTCAGTTCGTTAGTCTTCTGGACAGTTGGCGAAAATGCCTTGATGTTCTTGGTAACCTTGGCAATTAACCAATAGTCCTATAGAAAATCTAGTGCTCAACTAAATGGTGGTACTTTTCTTTGAAGTATCCCCCTGCTCCAAATGCTTTAATGGATTCCCTTCATCTCCATTATCCCCCATCCATATCCAACACCTATCCTAGCTTATGCATTAGTATCTCTTTGAATCAATCTTCACTTTTTTCTTTAGGGATCCATCAATCCAATCAATCCACCAAGCCTCATCTTTCGAGATCCACAATCCTAGTCCTAGGGATCTCCAAAACCCATCTTTCGCCAAGCTGACTCTTTGACATCCTGTTGCATCAGCTTTATAATCCCATCATCCCTCCCTCGTCCTAGATTCCTTTTTATAGTGCTCCACTCCTTCATCCCCCTTCCAATCCTGCAATGTCTTAATCTTGCTTGCTTTTGAGCATCTGATCCTCCCTTTATCATTCTCCCTTAGTGAGAGTTTGAGCTAATTCAGCTCCTTCTCTTTGCCACTCTGATTCTCTTTGCTTATCCCGAATTCTTGTATTTTTAAAGAAGCTGTCAAGCCTCATTTTCTCTCCCCACCACCTTCTTGAGGGGGCATGTCTAAGTCTAGTCTCTCCTCTTCTTATCTGAGACTAGGGAAACCTTGTTGCTAAAACATCTTCCTCGTGTCGTCTCCATTCGAACTTCTTTGAAATAGTGTTGCCTCAACACTATGTCAAAGAGGGGAAAAATGTAGACACCTAAATTTGATTACACCACTTTAGTAATCTTATTTAGCTATCTCTAAAGACATCATTAATTAAATTCCTATTTAATTAATCCTTTGCCATCCCGTAGCTGATTAATTTAATTAATCATCTATAGTCCTTATTGATAAATCAAATAACCCATTATTTATCAATTAATCCTATTCTCCTATCTAATTCCAAAACCCTCATTTATTAAATATATCTATTTAATAAATAAAGCCCTCAAATCTAATAAACCCTAAACTTATCCCTAATCCACCCCATCCATCCATACTAACCAAGCTTAGCTACTAACTCACCCAACCTCATTAATGCCATCCACTTGCACATCTCTACCATCCCTAATCTAATCCTAAACTCAAGCCTAATCCACCCCCTAATGTTGTCACATTTCCTAAACAAGTTTAAGACTTTCCTAAGCCAAGAAATGTCAACAATATCAACTCCCTCCAAAATATCCCAACCACCAAGCCTTCATTGCTCTTACAAAGCCATAAAGACTCTTACAAGCCCATTCATTGCTCTTACAAGCCATTTATGAGGG
Source organism: Cupressus sempervirens (assembly GCA_028749045.1). Taxonomy (NCBI): domain Eukaryota; kingdom Viridiplantae; phylum Streptophyta; class Pinopsida; order Cupressales; family Cupressaceae; genus Cupressus; species Cupressus sempervirens. Next base: position 682,733,286 of record CM053787.1, on the reverse strand, counting down.
TCTTTAAGGCCTTGAGCCTCCTTTGTTGACTCATCCATCCCCTTGCCTCCATCCACTCACCCTGTGACATGTGTCACTCCTTGGTTGGTGCTAAACAAGCACAATCCATGTGCTCCCCTTTGAGTGCATCCTAGCCCTCCTGAAGCTTTCATCTCTCCTTGCATCTTAACCCTCCATCCCTCAAGCCCTTAGCCTATAAATTGGATCCCCTCCCAAGCCATATCATCACAATCCTTGAGCTAAAGTTATAATGCTATTTTAAGATCAAGTTTTACAACAAAGCCATCATCCACACCCAAATCCAAATCCTCCATTGAAGCCATTTTGAGCATTTGAGCATACATACCAAACCTATCAAATAGACTCATCCCTAAAACAAGAGAAAAATCTCATTGAGAGAGCCCCTTAATGGCTCACATTCTCATTTGAGTTGTTTCCTCTTTGTCTCACTTTATGTTATGTTTAACAAGTTTGTAAATTCTTTTGATTTCTTAGTTTAGTATTTCTTGCATGCTTATTTCTCATATACATTCATTACCAAATACCAAGAGTCCTTAGTGACTTAGATCATTATTGATAATCCCCCATATGGGAAGCATCAACATTTAGTCCAAGATAACAATAGTGCTTTGTACCACTAGATTGATGCACTCTCCACATCACCTACTCAGAAGTAGGTAGGGGCATAACCCCAAGCATACCTCCAAAGTAATCAAAAGCATCTTTAGGAAAAGGCTTTGTAAATATATCTACAATTTTATATTTAGTACTCACATACTCCAATTTGATCTCCCTTTTTTCCACTTTCTCTCTTAGAACATGACAATTAATAGATATATGCTTAGTCTTAGAATGCAATACAATATTTTTAGACATAATTGTAGGAGTTGATAAAATTCAACTCTACAATGCACCAAGATCACCTACATGCAAATAACCTGTCAAAGGGAAATCAAGAAGGAAGAGGCGGAGCTTGGAAAAACCCTAAACAGACTTGAGAGGGAGCATATTGCAAAAAAAATGAAAATGTATTTACAATATTGAAAATGAGATGTGAGATACAATGAGAGAGCCCGAATTTAAAGGCCTCATGGAAGCTTGTAGAATAAGCTACAAAGAGGTAGAAGATAAGTAGAAGATAAGGTTGAAAACTAAGTATCCACAAAAAGGTGGAACATGCTAGAAGGGAACAAACTCCCATGTTGTCAACAACTCATCACTACAATAATTCACTACTAAATATTAAATAAATGTATTAAACTAATTAAGCTTACATAAATGGAATAAATAATTAATTATTTACTCTAACACCTCCCCTTAAGTGCAACTTAGGGGAATGCCTTAAGCTCACAAAAGTAAGATGAAATGTAGAATGGGTCTTGGCAATGACGCCATGTTAGGTACCCATGTACAATGCAAAGAAATGCAATCTCTAAAAATGGGAAAAGAGGGCAAACCTCATGGGAAAAACCCTCCCCCAAAAAGAGGTAAAAACATGCTGAAAAAAATAAAGGAAGGAAGGAAGGCCTCAACAAGACCCCCCAAGGACAACTTCCACCTGAAATGGCTCAAGAGACTCACTCAAAACCATAAGTACAATCAGCCCCCCATGAGATATACTAAAGCCTCCCCAGAATAAAGGAGCCCGTAAAGGAGGAATCAAACCAATGCAACTCCAATGTGGAAGAAACAAGGGAACATAACAAGGGAATCCCTGAATGAGAGGTGAAACTAGAAAGCCTAGCTGATGCCCAAAGGAGAATGTATGTAGATCTAGAAAGGGAATCCCCAAGGAAGGTGTATCTACAAAAAGTATGCCTGGAGGCTTGATGAATGAAGTTGGAGGATTAGGTAGAGTGGAAGTAGAATCCTACAGAAGAGAAAATTCCTCAACTAGATGTGTTATGGTAGTCAAAATAGGGATCTCAGGAACAATATAAAGGTTCAAGTATCCTAACTGCACCACATGATGCTCTTGCAAAAGAGAAGAGCTATGCTCCAAAAATGGAGATGGTAGGAAAAAGTGGGAGAAGGTGTAGAGATAGGTGGAAGAATCAACTATCCCTATAGCAATAAGACCTCCAATGACATGATCTTGAATGAAGACTAAATTAGTAGTGAACTCAACTGTCTTCCTTGATTTGTTGTGTGTAATCTGAGAAGTTGAGAGAAGGTTGACAGACATAGATGGATCATACAATACATCATTGAATATACCATCCTGGATGCAAACTGAACCTTTCTCATAGATCGGTAGAGGAGAGTTATTCCCCATGAGAATATGAGGAATAGGAGAAGCCTCAAGAGTAGAGAAGACACCTTGAGAAGATGTCATATGGTGAGAAGAACTTGAATCCAATATCTAAGGGACCTATGAAGGGGAAGCTAAGGATGCCTATAATGCCTGACCCTGTCCAAGATCCTCTGTAGATGCTAAAGATGTAGAAGACTAAAAAGAAGACCCCTATGAGGTAGAAAAGGATGGAGATGAAATAGTTCTCTTCTAAAGGAGAGCCTAGAAATTTGCAACTTGTTTCTCATAGCCATCAAATTTCTTCTAAAAAAAATGTGACTCATCATGAGGTCCCTTCTTAAAATAGGGATAGATAGGAGTTTCTGTCTTCTTTTTCTCCTTTTTCTTAGAAGATGATGAACCAAAGGAATCTGATATCTACTTTGACTTCTGCTCTTGTGTATCCTTGGTAAGCAATGCTTGCGACTAGGAACCTAAAAGTGAGTCAATCAAATTGATCTTTGATTGTTCACGAGTTAACTTGTGACAAAATATCTCAAATGAAGGCATCCATAGTAAAGTAGAAGGTGGAAGAGAAAATCTGATATTGGCCTTGCAACTTGGAGAGTATCAAAAAGATACATCCATCATTTGTCTTATTTTTTCCACATCCCTACAAAAGTGTATGCAGAGATTTGAACTTCATCAAGAAGTCCTCAATAGTAGAAAAATATGTAGGTGTCAAAGATGACAACTTTGGATCAAGATGAAGTTCCTGGAACTCATTCACTATGCCAAACAAAGATTGGAATTTCATCCAAATAGCCCACGGAGTGGTCAAACCATCCAAATGAAATAGAAGACTATCTGAGATGTTCAGTGCAATCAATCTCATGGCTTCATCCATTTTGTTACTATGCTGGAGAAACTCAAAAGGGCACATGAGAATAGGTTGGTGCTCATCTAGACATAACCATAAGCCTCTTGACATGAGAAGCCTAGTCATTTGTGCCTTGTAGGCGTGGTAGTTGTGTGGTGTGAGATGGGTCACAAATGGATCTACCAACGAGAGAAAGAAGAAGATAGAAGTAGAAGGGTCTTATTTTGATTTAAATTATAGAAAAGAAAATGCTACCCCCCCTTTCCCCCCAAAAAAAAACAAATATATCCCTCAAGTACCACAAAAACAACTATAGGAAGCACAAAAACTGAGAAAAAGACTTGGATTCTAGATGTAGAGAAGGAGGAAACAAAAGCCTTTACTTTGACACAAAAAATAGGAGCTCAAATGAACTTAGAATCTAATGAAAATAGCACCATTGAGTCAGCTTTCTGACAATTCTTTTGGATCAGAAAAAGACCTCCATATGCTCCAAAAGATACCCTTGCTGAAAAATTATAAACATTGGCTTAAATTTGATGCCTATATGGCCATCACTAGGCCATCACCAAAAATAAAATGGTCACTAGAAAGATGATGTTAGTAGCTAGGAACATGACATCAGTAGCCAGAAAGATGACTTCAATAGGTAGCTTGTAGGGTTGACATCAGCAGTCAAAAAATGTTGACTTGTCAGTTGAAAGTGATGTTAGCATTAGGAAGATGATGTGGTAGTGTTTGAAAATGATGTTAGCATGATGTTAGATGCCAAAGCTATGACTAGGTGGTGTTTGAGGGTAGTGGTGGTGCCTGGGAGGAAAATGCATTAGCGCCACTAGCTTTGACAGAGTGGAGGTGGTCTACTGATGACATTCAGGCCATGGAGGGGTTGGTAGTGCCTCCCTCTGAGTTGAGCACTAACTGAGTGTTGGTGGCCCTATAGTGGTGCGCAAGCACTACTATAGTGGCACATTTTTTTATTTTTTATTTTTTTGATTTTTTTTTCTATACGACCGTATGAAAGCCTGCATGAGGGGCTAATTTTTTTCCCAAAATGCCCTGTAGCCAAAAATGAAAAGTTCTATATGAATATTGATGACAAATAGCCTTCTGGATCCAATGGAAGCATCCATTTGACCCCAAAGTGCTCTAAAAAATTTCTCCATCCCCAAATTAAAGAAAAAAAGCACAAACAAACTAGGGTTTGTGTCTCCAAATCATGGCTTCAAAAATCATTCGAATAAGAAGTATTAGGAAGGCTCTGATACCATGTAAGAGTTGATAAAATCCAACTTTGTAATGTGCCAAGATCACCTGCATGCAAATAACTTGTCGAAGGGAAACCTAGAAGGAAGAGGTGGAGCTTGGAAAAGCCCTAAGCAGACTTGAGAGAGAGCATATTGCAAAAAAATGAAAATTTATTTCTAATATTGAAAATATGATGTGAGATACAATGAGAGAACTTGAATATAAACGCATCATGGAAGCTTGTAGAACAAGCTAGGAAGAGTTAGTAGATAAGGTTGACAACTAAGCATCCACAAAAAGGTGGAACATGCTAGAAGGGAACAAACTCATGTGTTGTCAAAAACTCATCACTACAACAATTAACTACTAAATATTAAATAAATGCATTAACCTAAGAAAGCTTAAGTAAATAGAATAAATAATTAATAAATAAATAATTATTTGCTCTAACAATACTCACCATACTAGTGTTATTGTAGTAAATCTAATAGGTTCTTCAAACTCAATTCTGATAAACTTCAACATCCTCTACATCCACATAACTTGATTATAGTTATTTTCTACTACAACACACTCTGCCTCAATAGTACTCTGCAAAATACAATCTTTCTTCTTGCTTAACAAAGAAACCAATCTTCGTCCAAGAAAGAATGCTCAACCACTAGTGTTGTTTTTGTCATCCATATTATCTATCCAATCCACATTAGAATATGCACATAGAGTGAAATCACTCAACCGGTCATACCAAATTCCATAATTAGATGTCCCTTTCAAATATCTAAATACTGTCTTCATTGTTGCAAAATGATATTCCTTAGGATCAAACTGAAATCTAGCTACAATCCCAAATACATTTTCAATATCTAGTGTAGTTTGTGTCAGGTATTACAAACCTCCAATCATGGATATGTACTTCTTCTTCTCTATTTTAGGTGTCTCATCCTTGTTGGATAACTTGAGATTGGTTATCATAGGTGTACCAAAAAGTAATTCAAGTACTTGGCTTGTAAAATGAAAATACCATCACTATTCTAAACAATTTTTAATCTTAGAAAAAAGTTAGCTTCTCCTATCATGCTCATTTAAAATTCATTCTTTATTTCTTTAGAAAACTTATCAATTGCTTCATCATTACCTCCAAACATGATGTCATCAACAAATATTACAATAGTGAGAAAATCATTTCCAACTTGTTTCAAATATGAGTTACTATTTGCCATACCTTTAGCAATTCCAAGCTTTGCCAAATAATTGTCCAACCATGCATACCAAGTTTTAGTTGCTTGCTTTAGACCATATAAAGATTTCTTTAATCTACATACCATGTCTTTATCTTTTGATAAAGGAAAATCTTCAGGTTTCTCAATATATACCTCTTATACTAGTTTTCCATTCAGAAAGGCTGATTTAACAGTCACCTAATAAACCTTGAACTTTTTATTCATTGCATAAGCCAAGAATATCCTTACTGCTTCCATTCTGGCTACATATGCACATGTCTCTTCATATTTCATGCCTTCTTACTATGAATATCCCTTGCATACAAGTCTATCCTTATTCCTCACAACTTTGACTTGCTCATTCATCTTGTTTCTGAATAGCCATTTGGTTCCTATCACATTCATGTCTTTATGCCTAGGAACTAACTCCAAAGTATCATTCTTCACTATCTAATCCAATTCATCCTTCATTTCTTAAATCGAATGATCATCTTTAATTATTTCATCTATGCTCTTAGGTTCAACTTGAGATATAAGATATTTCTCCTAATTTACTTTTGTTCCTTGTCATCACACCTTTGCCTTTTCTTCTAATTATCTACTCAGCAGGGTGATTCATTATCAAATTCTTGTTAGGGATAGGAGTTGACATCTCAACTCTAATCTCTTTTCTCAGTTTAGATGTATGTTCTCCTCTTTGCTCAATAGTTAGCACATCATTCTACAAATCATTGTTAGTCTCAAAGAAAACTTCAACATTTTTTCTAACAATTCTAGAATTATCTTCTTGTTTATTGAGATTATAATCTACCATCTTTTTTTTAGTTCCAAAATTCATCAATTTTTACATTTGAACATTTAACTATTGTCTTAATTTCATAATTGAAACATAGTGCACGGAACCCATGCAAAGAAAAGGAGAAAAGGTCTAAATTAACCAACCAATATGATAAGAACAATGATTTGATCATGTTTAGACATGTTAGGAATTGGTCTTGGTCACTTGTAAAGGGCATTAGTTCAAGATGTTTTGTAAATCCTAATTGCATTAGTCCTATATGACCTTAGTTAGGAATCTTTGTTAGTATTACATTAAATAAGGCCATCATGGTCTAAAAACTAAGTTTTAATTATTTTTTCTTTTTATATTAAGCCGATAGGAAGTGTAGGAGTTAGGTTTTGCTATTTTTAAAGAAAAATAAAACTTTTTGTAAAAGTTGTTAATTAGCAATTCATTACCAAGAAGTTGCAAAAACTTGAAAACTACCTCCAACAGCCCAAAATTTGATTGTATCCATTGGAGGAAGGATATTTAAGATTGCATCATTTCTCCCTAGTTAGGAGAGCACCATTGTACAAAAGGATTTACTGACCTATCAATAAAATAAATCTATTTTGTGCAAAAAGCCATTGTATTTGTTGTTGGTATGGTTCTGTATGAAGTTTTCTAAAGTTTTCAAATAATGTGGTTGAATAGGAGAAGGAGATAACATTTTGTAGAAGTTGATTTGAAGTCATTCCATTAAGCATGGTAGAAGTTACATTCATCCTTGCAAAACTAGTCTATTAAATCCTCAAATCTAGGTTATCCATCAAAGATAGACCCCTAACTTGACTTCCCACAATGGATTTGTATGGAAATTTGGGGGGATCAGTTTAGGATGATTTCCAAACAAGTTTCAAAAGCATAGACTAGGGAAGAATGGTTTGCTACTTTTCCTTCCTTGCCTTGGGCTAAATATCCCTATGTATTTTGCAACTAGGAATTGAATTTGAAGGATTAGATGAATAAGAAATATTGATTTAGAAAAGAAGTGATGAAGTCAGTATATTTTGGGTGTAGAGAATTCATTAATCTTAGTGACCCAATCCCATGTACCCATTCGAGAGTAGTTCCTTAAGAAACCATGTCCAGTTAGGACAATTGGGTTTGTGAGTCTTGAGACTATTTTGGAATGCTTGGGTAGGGTTGGAGTCTATAACTTTGTAGTCTCTAAGAACTCCCAAAATTGTATAATAATATCTAATTTTTTTTCCAAGTCTTTTGGAGGAATATCAAGTTGTTTGTGAACCATTGAGTTAGGAGGGATAATTGGGCTTTAGGCCTAAAAGTGCAGTTTTCCAAATTTCACAATTTGGAGATTGGTGAAGGAAAGTTATTGTAGGATCTTATCAAGGGTGATCCATTGTTAGTATAGACAAGGAGTTGGACCTTATAAATATTTTCATTTACACCTTTGGGATATCAAGCAATTTCTTCAAATATTTGTGCAACATCCCAATTTTGGGTAAAAACATCTTTTGTTGCTAACACTCTGCATCAAGTGTTATCAGAGCCACTTTGATTCTAATTTAGGAGTCTTCATTTGGACAAGATGTGTGATGGTGAAGAAGGGGATAAGGAGATTCCTTGGAGGGTGACCAACATAGAGTTGGCCAAGATAGTAAAGGAACAAATGACATAAAGTAGAGCATTTAGGGTTGATAATAGAGCCATGAGAAGAGAATTGTATAAGTTGAAAGGGTGGGCAAGGAGAGGAGACAATGAAGAGTCATAAGTACAAGTGGTGGAGGAAGAAGAGCCACCTAGACCAATAGACATGCCAAAAGATCAAAGGTTTATGATTGTAGCCCTAGAGAGGTTAGGGAAGAAGGATAAGGGAGACCTACCTATGTTCCATGGTAAGTTGGAACTAGAAGAATGCATGGACTTGTTGGAGGCCCTTGAAAATCACTTTGAATGTGATGACACAACTGTAAACTAGAAGGTCAAGATTGATAAGTCCAAATTGAAGGGACTAGCCCTTAGTTGGTGGAGCTTCCTACAAAATGAGAGGGTAGAGGAAGAGAAGGCTCTCATATCAACTTGGAAGAGGATGAAGGAGGAGATCAAGAAGTAATTCATTCAAGAGGACTATGAGATCATGGTCCACAAGAAGCTACAAAACCTAAAGAAATTTGACCTAGATGTAAGTACCTATACTCAAGAATTACATTCTCTATCTTTGAAGGAAAGAATGTGTGAGAGTGAGAAAAAAAAGTTGGATAGGTACATAAATGGTCTTAAGTATAGTATTCAAGATGAACTCACTCTAGTGTACGTGGAGCTTGTTCTTAAATGTTTTCAATTGGCTTTGAAAGTTGAGGATAAACAAAAGAGGAAGGGAGATTAAAATAATATAGGAGGAAGAGGAGGAAACCTCAGAGGAAGGGGTAGGTTTTAGAATAGAAACTTTGAAAGTCAAGGAGAGTCAAGAAATATAGACAAGGAAAGGGATAATTCACCAAGGGGCAACTCTAGAGATGGTAGAGGTAATAGAAGGAGAAGATTTGGAGGTAGAGGAAAAGGTGTCTTCATAGGGAAATGCTTCTCCTACAATCAAGTTGGTCACCAATCCTTTAGGTGTCCCAACAAGATGAATGCTAGTGCACATAATTATAGGGGTGATAGGAGGATTCAATTAAGACATGAAACACAAGATGACAATTACCAAAGTAAAATCTCCTAGCACAACACACAACCAAGTTCTACTAATCCATAACAAGGTTAGTGCATAATGTTTAATAGGACATTTTAAAAAGAAACAATTAAGGAACCACAAAAAGGAAGTCTTTATTTAGGACTAATTATATGGTGAATAAGAAAGTATGTAAAGTTATTATAGATAGTAGGTCTACTAAAAACCTTGCATCCACTAAAATGATTAAGAAACTTGGACTCAAAAAAATTCCTCACCCCACACCCTACAAAGTTTCTTGGTTAAACAAAGAGGAGAAGATTGTGGTGGATGAACAATGTTGGGTTGAATTCCAAATAGGAGAGTATAGAGACAAAAATTTGTGTGATGTTGTAGGTATGGATGCATTCCATCTCCTTCTTGGAAGGAATTGGCAGCTTGATGGGGATGCCCAACATGGCGGAAAGAAAAATGTATACACCTTAACCAAAGATGGAGTTAGTTATATAATGAATCCCTTACTTGATAGTGAGAAGGAAAGAGTCTTAAAAAGTGATGTTATACTGATAGGAGAGAAGGAATTCCTAAAGATCATTAAGGAGAAGGATACACCCTATTTTGACATTGTGGTAAAACCAAAAAAAATGCCTATGTTAAAGATTACAACTCAAGAAAATTTGAGGAAGGTAGGACCTAAATAAGTGCAAGAATTACTGTAGTAGTACCAAGGAATAGTAGAAGATGAGAAATTAGATTCTTTGCCACCCAAGAGGGACATAAGCCATAATATAGACCTAATCCCAGGTGATACACTACCAAATAAAGCTACCTACAAACTAACTCCAAAACAAAAAACTGACATTGCAAAACAAATCCAAGGGTTACCAGGTAAAGGATTCATTATAAAGAGTATATGTCCTTGTGTAGTTCATGTAGTGTTGGATCCAAAGAAGGATGGCATATGGAGACTATGCATAGATTCTAGATCTATCAATAGGATAACAATAAGATATGTGTTCCCTATGCCTAGAATAGAGGACCTCATGGATTTCCTAGGTGGAGCAAGCTATTTCTCTAAGATTGACCTAAAAGATGGTTATCATGAGATAAGAATAGGGGAAGAGGATGAATGGAAGACAACCTTTAAGAAAAATGATGGCTTTTTTGAATTGATAGTCATGCTTTTTGGCCTCTCAAATGACCCTCGTACCTTTATGAGGTTGATGAATGAAGTCCTCAAACCTTTTATAAACCTCTTTTTTGTAGTCTACTTGGATGATATCCTAATCTTTAGTAGGGATAGGACTGAATATTTAATCTACCTAGACATGGTATTCAAGAGATTACATGAAGAGCATCTAAAGATAAATTTGGAAAAATGCATTTTTTTGTAGGAGGAAATAATTTTTTTTGGTTTTTTCATCTCTCAGGGACAATTAAAGATGGATCCCTAAAAAATGGAGGCCATTCTAAACTAGCCCACTCTAAGGGCTGCAAGTGAGGTTAAAAGTTTCCATGGGCTAGCAAGCTTTTATAGGAAATTTATAAGGGATTTTAGTGGAGTTTGTGCCCCAATGATAAATACTATCAAAGGGGGGAGAAAATGTTAGTTTGTATGCATAGATGAAGCATATAGGTATTTTGAATACATTAAGAGAAAGGTGACCCAACAACCCATACTAGTATTGCCAAATTTTCACAAAGTGGTCACCATTGAGTGTGATGCTAGTGACAAAGATATAGGTGGTGTTTTAAGTTAGAAAGGTACGCTTGTGGCCTTTTTTAATGAGAACCTAAATGAGGCTAAACAAAAACACTCAAGTTATAACTTGGAAATGTATTCCATGGTCCAATACTTAAGAAACGAAGGCACTACCTTTTATCAAAAGAATTTATTGTTTATACTAATAAACATGCTTTGAGCTTATTAAAAAAGTAGGAAAATTTGAATCATGAGAATCTAAAATGGGTAGAGTACTTGTAAGCATTTAATTTCACCATAAATCATAAGAAAGGGGTGGCTAGTAAAGTAGCATATGCATTGAGTAGGAGAAATCATATTATTTAGGAGGTTTAATTGGAGAGTGTTGGCATTTTGACACTTAGGGATATGTATCAAGAGGATAAAGACTTTAGGACTACATATGAGGTTTGTTTAGAACTTGGGGGCAAGTATTACAATGAATATTCTTGTGTTCTTATTCAAGAAGGTCTTATTTTTCAAGGTAGTCAGTTATGTATTCCTAAATGCTCCATGATGGAGAATATAATAAAAGAAAAACATCATGGCACCCTATTAGGTCATTTTGGCCTACATAAGACTCTTAAATTAGTAAGGAGATTTTATTACTAACCTAAAATGCAAACATGCATTAGGAAATTTGTATAGAGTTGTATGATATGCCAAAGGGGTAAAGGAGTGACATCTAATATAGGACTGTATACACCTCTACCAATACCTCTAAACCTTGGGACTCTATGAGCATGGAATTTGTCCTTTGTTTGCCCAAGACCAAGAATGGGTTTGAGAGAATTTGTGTTGCTGTAGACAAGTTTTCTAAAATGGCACACTTTTTGCCATGTCAAACAACTAATGATGCCTCTAGTATTGTAGGGTTATTCTTCAAGGATATTGTCAAACATCATGGGTTACCTTTAACCATTGTGTCAAATAGGGAGTCTAGCTTCATTGGACACTTCTAGATGAATTTTTTGAAAAAATTGGCAACCAATCTTGCCATGTCTTTAGCATACCATCCACAATCTAATGGTCAGACTAAGGTCACACAATATCACTTGGAAACTTTCTTAGATTCCTAACTAAGGAATATGGAACATCATGAGATACTATACTACCTTAGGCAAAATTCTCTTATAATGATTCAATAATAGGAGTATTGGTTGCACTCCTCTTCAAAAAATTTATGGGACACACCCTAGAGGAGTCTTGGAACTTAGGGAAGTGTAGAATGTTAGAAAAATGAGTGCATTGGTTGATGACTTTATAGAAGTCATGAAGGAGATACATCAACAAGTTAAGAAAAGACTACAACAAACCCCTATGAAATATAAACAAGCAACATATGTGCATAAGAGACATGTGTAATTTAGGGTGGGAGGCTTAGTAATGATACTTTTGAAGAAGAAAAGACTTCCTAAGGGTAGATACAAAGAGATACACATGGAGAAGATAGGCCCTTTCAAGATTCTGAAACAATGTGGACAAAATGCATATAAGATAGATCTTCCATCTAATATTTTTTGTCACCCATTTTTAATGTTTTTGATATTTATGCTTATAAATCCATCAATATTAATGATTGTGTTGAAGGACAAGGTGAGTTGAAACTTAGGAAACACTCAAGGATCTACCAAATGACACCCCATAAAGCATTGAATGCAATGTTGATAAAAGGGTAAGCAAGAAAATAAGGAGGCATGAGTATTATGAATACTTTGTAAAATAGTAGAGAAAACCCTTAGAGGAGGCCACTTGTCTTACAAAATCTCAACTTGAAAAGAGCGGAGAAAATTTTTCCACCATTCCAACTCAAGGGACTTGAGTTGAATTGGCTGGAGGAGTATGGTGTAGGGCACCCATGAAAATACAAGGATTAATGGTCTACATTAACTAGCCAAGATGATAAGAACAATGATTTGATCATGTTTAGACATGCTAGGTATTGGTCTTGGTCACTTGTAAAGGGCATTGCTTCAGTATGTTTTATAAATCATGCTTGCATTAGTCCCATATGACCTTAGTTAGGAGTCTTTGCAAGTATTGGATTAAACACAACCACCATGGTCTAAAGACTAAATTTTTTTTATGGTTTCTTCTTATATTAAGCTTATAGGAAGTGTAGGAGTCCTTTTTTTCTATTTTAAAAACAAAATAACACTTTTTGCAAAGTTGTTAATTAGCAACTCATTGCCCAGAAGTTGCAAAAACTTGAAAAGTAACTCCAATAGCCCAAAATGTGGTTTTATCTATTGGAGAAATGATATTTAAGATTGTGTTATTTCTCTCTAGTTAGGAGAGCACCATTGTATATAAGGATTTGCTCATATCAATAAAATAACTCTATTTTGTACGCAAAGCCACTATATTTGCTATTGATACGGTTCTGTAGAAAGTTTTCTAATTTTTTCAAATGATATAGTTGGATAGGAGAAGTAGTTAACATGCTATAGAAGTTAATTTTAAGTCATTTCATCAAGTAAGGTAGAAGTTATATTCATCCTTGCAAAACTAGTTTGTTAAATTCTTAAATCTAGGGTATCCATCAAAGATAGAGCCCTAATATAACTTCCCACCTATGGATTTATACAACCACTTGGGGGGATCAAGTTAGGATGATATCTAAATAGGTTTCAAAATCATAGACCAAGGAAGCATGGTTTACTACTTTTCCTTCCTTGCCCTAGGCTAAATATCCCTATGTATTTAGCAACTAGGAATTGAATTTGAATGATTAGATGAATGAGAAATATTGATTTGGAAAATAAGTCATGAAATAAATGTAGTTTTGGGTCAAATAATCCATTAATTGAAGTGATCCAATCCCATGGACCCATTCTTGAGTAGTTCCTTAAGAAACCATGTCCAATCAAGCCTATTGGGTTTGTGAGTCTCGAGACCATTTTGAAATGCTGGAGTAGGGTTGGAGTCTGTAACTTTGTAATCCCTGAGAATTCCAAAAAGGGTATTAGAATCTCTAATTTTTTCTCCATGTCTTTCAAAGGACTATCAAGTTGTTTTTGAAACATCGAGTTAGGATGGCTAGTTGGGCTTTAGGCCTAAAAGTTTAGTTTTCTGAATTTCACAATTTAGAGATTGGTGAATGAAAGTTATTGCAGGATCTTGTCAATGGTTATCAATTGTTAGGATAGATAAGGAGTTGGAGCTTATAAACATTTGCATTTAAACCTTTGGGATATCAAGCAATTTCTTCAAACATTTGTATAACATCCCAATTTTGGATAAAACCATCTTTTACTACTAACACTTTGCATCAAAACATTTGTAAGCTTTTCTTTTCAATAAATAGCCAAGAAACATAGATTCATCACTTCTTGGATCAAACTTACCAATATCATCATCTCTTTGAATTTATTATTTTCTCCCAAATATTCTAAAATAATTAATTGATGGTGAATGACCAAACCATATTTCATAACATGCCTTGCTCATACCTTTTCTAATTTTTATTTTATTTAGAGTATATACTGCAGTATTTCCTACTTCTCTCCAAAATGTCTTAGAAAAATCATTCTCAAGAAACATTGCTCTTGTTGCTTCTACTACTAATTTATTTCTTCTTTTAGAAATTCTATTTTGCTCAAGTGTTCTAGGTGCATATAGCTTCCTTTTGTTTCCATTCTCTTCACAAATTATGTTAAAATCTCTAGATGTGAATTATCCTCCTCTATCAGATCTCAAAAACTTTATATTAATAATAGATTCATTCTCAACTCTATAATTAAATATCTTAAGCTTCTCAAAAGCTTCAAATTTCTCTTTAAGAAATGCTACCCACATCATTCTAGTGAAATCATCAACAAAAGGAATAAAATACCTTTCACCATAGAATCCTCTTATTCTAGAAGGACCACTCAAATCTATATGAATGATCTCTAGCTTCTTTGTGGTAGTGACCTTAATCCTAGGAAATGATACTTTCTTCTTCTTTGCCAAAACACATTCCTTACACACAACATTAGTAGGCATTGTAATCTTAGAAAAGTCTCTGACTACAAAAGTGCTACTAACCTTCACAATATTAACAAAGTCTATGTGATAGAATCTTTTATACCACAACCAACTATTATTCAATTTAACTACCAAATATGTCATCTTAATAGGATTCAACTAAAATTCATTACCTTTGAATCTAGTGCCAGCTCCAATCATCTTACCATCTTTGTCTTTGATAATGCAAGTCTCCTCAATGATCTATATTAGATAACCCTTTTCCACCAACTATCCAACATTCGACAAGTTATGCTTCAATCCATCAACAAAATAAGCATTATTAATTTTAGTTTTACCATCTAGAGTAATGGTTCCAATTCGTGTTATATGATAGGTTGCATTTTTACCAACTCTAACAATACATCCTTCATGATTCTTGAACTTTACAAACTTGTTCATATCACTAGTCATGTGATGTGAAAAATTGCTATCATCCAATCAAATTTCTTTTCCACTTAGGAAACTAAAGCTCTTTCTTCTCTAATTTCTCTACCAAGATCATCTTCCTTGATAGCCACAAATCCTAATTCATCATCACTTTCAATTTGAACTTTCTCATCAGATTCTTCATATTCATTTGTATACAAATAATTTCTATCTCTATCTCTTCTAGATTTGAAATTCCCCTTATACTTTTTCTCTCTTTTAGGACATTTAGATGCATAGTGACCAAATTCATTACAAGTTTAACATTCAAAGATTTTCTTACCATTTTTTCTCTTCTCACAAGAAGGGATATTCCTTCCTCAATCTTCTTGTCTTCATTAGATTGACTACCACCAACAAAATCTCGATGAGTGGTTGTACACCTTGTCAAATTAGGTTGAATGTTTAGGGCACTGAAAGTTGTTTCAAATCTTGCTAGTTGTTTAGTCTGTCTTAGATCTACTTCTATTGATTCTAGTATTCCAAGAAATGTTTTCTTTGTCAAATCCTTAGTGCAATACATTACTAGTTGAATCATCTAAGCTATTGGCTTGAATGATGGTGTCAAGCTTTTCAAGATCTTCCATATAACTTCATTGTTTTTCTTGGTTCCATGATGAGACTTCAAATTTTGGCAAAAATTTATGATATTCCACCAATATAACTTCTTACAGATTCATCTTCCATCATTTCAGCATCTAAAGATGCATATATCCAATTTTGTAATCTCATTCTCTTTCCACAATCTTCACCTTCAAGAGTAGATTCTAATGATTTCCAAATTTCATACGATGTTTCAAGTTACCTTACTTAACTATATTCATTCTTAGGAAGAGCTATTAGTAAATATTCTCTTTCTCTCTCATTATACATGAATAGATCTCTCTCTTGTTCACTGTAACCTTCTAGCTTTTCTTCTTCAATGATTGTCTTCTTACTCTTT